>VXBU01004385.1:68504-130945 GCA_013400315.1 Bombycilla garrulus | reverse complement strand
AAAAAAAAAATAATAAAAAAATAAATAATAAAAAATATTAAAAATAAAATAAAATAAAATAAAACAAAATAAAATAAAATAGTATAAAATAAAATAAAATAATATAAAATAATAATAAAAAGTCCAAGAAACCTCCAGAGACTTTAGCATAAAGATAAATTTTCAGTGGTAGCTCTAAGACACCAAGCATTCACAGCCTGTTAATATTGCATTGGGTAGTAAAGGCAACACTTACAAAACAAAGCTTAAGTAAAACTCTGATAATTCCAGTCAAGAACTGAGTAAAGCATAACTCCACATAATTTACACACAAATTCCCATTTTTCTGGATCAAACCATGGAAGCCCATTGAAATCCTTGTCATAAATCAGGAGGAGGAACTAAGAAAAAAAAATGCCATTTGATCTTGTTAGCATTTGAGCCCCGTGCCTGAAAAATCCTTCACTGAATGTGCCTCAAACACAGAGAGGGTTGTGATGTAGTAACTGAATATTGAGATTTTTATCCTTATCTAGAAAACAGATTTGAACCAGCCTAAGCAGATCTGTTGTAGTTCCCAGGCAGCAGATGTGACCTTGCACATTACAAAGCCCTCAGACAGAAATGATCCTTTCTGCACCACTCAGTGGGGGAAAAAAATCCTCAATCCTTCTCCCTCCAGCCCCCACAGAGCAGCAGGGGAGCCCTGCGACCAGTTAAACCTACATGACCAGACCTGCTGGAGAGCCCAACTTCCCCGGCACAGCAGTGGGATGAGGGGCTGCCCCTGCCACGCCAAAAATGCTCTCCTTAGGCAGGTTCAGAGGACAGGATAAACTGGAAGAAAAAAGAAATATCTTTGGCAAACCCAGTTCCAAGGGTTTAACTGTCAAGATAGATGAAATAAATAACAGGTGACTGCAGCCTTTCTCTGTGGAAGGAAGATGCTCTTTATCCTCTGGGAACATCCCTGAAATCTGCAGATTCCCATCCAAATCCACCACGGCTTGGCTTTGTGGGATGAATGCTTTGCTCCTGAACTAAATTCTCCGGTGTTTCAGCAGGGAACAGGAATGTTGGAGGGGCAGAGCCAGAACAGAGGGTGGCAGTGGGACAGGGTTCATCTGAGTGACCACTCGCACCCCTCTGCTCCTGCTGCGATGAACAAAGGCAGGGCTGCCGCAGGTAGGAAGGGCTGAGTATCCAATTCCCTTTTTTTTTCCAGCACACAGCCTGCCTGCTGCCAATTCCAGGTGTTCAACAATAATGCAGCAGTTGCTCCCATGTAACACCTATAATTTGAGTCACTGGGACATTTCCTCTGGCATTTCAAAGCATATGGAAAGGAATGTGAAAACCTTTCATTAGCCACAGGCAGGCGGCCGCTGTCAGAACCACTCAAAACCCTAAAAGTTTTCCAAAAACCATATCCACATCTCTGAGCTGCTGGGCTCAGACACCACTGCAGACCACGGATGTGAGCAAAGCACAGATTTCTCCTCACAGGAACAACCTCTCCTGCCCTCTGGAAGGGTTTCAACACCAGAACATCGTGTTCAAGTCGCTAATCCTCATAAAGCATCACCTGTGCTCTCTGAGGGAACAGGGATTCCCTCGCCCCCGGGAATGACAGCTCCTTTCCCCACAAAGGGCGTGCAGGGTCAGAGCTGCAGGAGGTTTCAATTCTGCTGCTCTGGCCCTGCCTTTTTGTGGAAAACCTGCAGCCTCTCCTGCTCCTGGGATGCGCAGAGCTGCAAATCTCTGTCAGTTTTCCATGGGATGGGTAGAACTCGCCAGATTTTCTGTTCACTATTGAATTTCTACACAGCTTCAGGAACCCCTCTATTTTATAAGAAAACAGAGTGGCATATGAAAACATTCTTAGTGCTGGTTTATTTATACAATTAATGGTCAACAGAATAAAATGTAGTTTCATGCACTCCAAAAGGCAGTTTTGTTTGACAGACAGTTTTGTTCCACGCTCTCGGGGGGTGCATTAACCTCTGCAAAATCCATGGGTGAGTTCAGAATTGGCATCACCCCTCCTGCTCCTGCAAAGAAAACCAACACTGAGCCTCTCTGTCCCACCAGGAGGGGATCACTGAGCTTCTCTTTCCCACTAGAAGGGATTCTTTCAGCGGCATCCCCCGGTCCCACCCTGCAGCTCCGTGGCAGGTTGGGGCTGCTGAGTTACGCCGAGTGGGAATGCTGCCTGTCCAAAGGCAGCAGCAATTCCTGGGGCTGGGAATTCCCACCAGGTCTTGCTAGATGGGTCAGTCAGAGCCTGGTGCTCCGGGCAGGGCAGCACTGAAGGTGAAGTTCTGTGTGAAGGTTTGAGCAGCCCGGTGCTGCTCGCGGATCTGCTGTGGATCCAGCTCCGTTGTGGATTCCAGCCTGGAAAATCCCCCAGCACCACGAGCCTGAACTCAGGACACTGAGTGCTCAGCCCTGAGCCATTTCAATCCCAGTTTGTAAAAGGAGAGCAGAAGATACACAGGTTTCACAGGAGTCTCTTGCACTCCTGGTTTGCTCCTGACTGGACACTGCATGATTGGGATGGCCATCCTCCTCTTCCTCCTCCTCTTCCTCCTCCTCCTCCTCTTTCTCCTCCTCGCTCTCTGTTCCAATCCAAGGCCAGGTAATGGTGCCCAAAGTCACCAAGAGTCCAGAGTTAAAGAAGCACAAACAAGAGGTTTACAAGAAGCTGAAGAAGCGAGATATGGAGAAGAAACCTGAAAAGTGACCTCAGATCTGTAAATGACAACCAACTCCCACCTGAGGAGCTCCTGGCATTTTGTCCCTAACACATCCCAGCTAAACTGGTTTAAGAATGGATAAAACCAATATGAAGATGTCTACACTAAAGCTGTCTAGGAGTTTAATTAGATCAATTTGAAACTGATTTCGTTAAACCAGTGAATGTTTCGTAATACGGACCAGACTTTGAATTTCAAGCACTTCAAACCTCATTACATGTATCCTTTATTATAACAGTGCTTCCCTCCATGCTCTCATGGCAGATTCCTGCCTCCTGAGGTTTGGGCTGGAATGCCAACAATTTATTTTAATGCACTTCAGACATTTTAAAGCTTTGCTGAGCTATCCCCAAAATAACCACTGATAGTAGGTGGCAAGCACCCTGAAATGATTAGGGTCTTTCTTGTTGAGGAAAAAAAAGATATCTTTTGGGGAAAAAAAAAAAAAAAAAAAGCAAAACTGATGAGAACAGGATAAGCATTAATGGAGAAAAGCCATGTGCTGGAGTGCAAACTGGTTGAACTCAAATACTCAACATGAGTTACATTAAAAAATATCTTTGCAGAATAACGGTCACTGGGTTTGTTGCGTTGGGATTTTATTCAGCTGTTTAAGAGTCGGAAGCAAGTTTCCCCTTTCTTATTTCCATGTTCCCGCTGCACTTCACTCCACCCCATCACGTTTTTTTCCCTTCCCATCCCGTTGTCGGGCACCAGCTGGGCGCTGTCCCTGCCAGTGTTTGATCATTCCCGCCAGTCAGTGAAATGGCTTTTGCTGAATTCCTGCAGGCTGGCAGCGAGGAGGAGCAGCGTGGGGTGAAGCTGGGGATGGGCTGGCGTGCCACGTTTGCCTGACTCAGCCTTTTGAAGGCGTGCATTGGTACCAGGGCTGGGTGATCAATCAGCTCTGGGAAGTGACAGCTCGTTTGGAAGAGCACGAATGAGCTCTGTCTCTGAGCAGCTCTAAACTGAAACAGGCCCTGCCCCAAACGGAAATAATCCAAACAAGATTCTCCTTCTCTGTGGCTGCTTCAAAGTGTCACCTCTTTACCTTCGTAGGAGGGAGAGAGTTGCACGTCTCAATTGGAGAGAAATGAAAAGCCTGAGCAACAAAAGGATCTCGTGCAGGGGCTCCAATCCCAACCCACAGCACTTTCTAAAGCAGAGCATCCCTGTATTTAAATCATTTCGATTTCCAACCATTAAATGACCTTTTTTCCTGCCCTAGTTATCCAAGTTCCCTGTACTATAACATGAGGCTTGAACCAAGCAGGAATTGAGATGAATTTTTACCCTCTGGGTTTTACCAACCTTGCAGAGCTTTTATGAAACCCATTGCACGGCCACGATCCTGTCTGGATTTTGAAACAGATCCCTCTGCAGCTTGCAAGAAATAAAGTCAAGCTTCAGTGGGGTCTCTGTCGAATGGCAGGAGCAGCAGGGAGGGTGTGGATTCATTATCCCACTCCAGAAGGGACCAGCGGAGTCATCCTTGCTGGGTTTGTGCCCAAGCAGCCCAGAAGTTGGTGGGAAATTTTTGGGCCGGGAGAATGCAAGAAGAGGAACGACTCAGGTGTTGGAAAAGCAGGCTCTAAGTGTGGCTGAAGCGGCGCAGAAAATTCCACCAGAGGTTGGGGAGATGCCCAGGGCAGAGTGGAGAGGAGGGAGATGGGCACAGAGCTCAAGGGGAGGCCGAGGAGGGAGGAGGGAGCTGCTTGCTTTGGATTCTCTGCCTGTGTTTTTGCTGCAACGCCCCAGGAAGACGCAGCAGGGAGTGAACTGACCAGTCTGGTGAACTTTTTATATTCCTTTTGGCCTTTTAATACCCTGAGAAGTGGAGGATCTTTTATTTTTAAACATAGCTGAAGGGCTAAATTAGCATTTTGGCAGGGGAAGCGAGCCTGGGAGGCAGCAGCGAGGGAAGCAACTGTTACCTGGAGCCAAAACTGAATGGAAACTCAGGCAGGAATCCCACCAGAGTCCCATCCCTGGAGAAGAAGGTGAAAGGCCCAAGAGAAAAAACCTGCCTGAGTTTTTGCAGCAGTCCCTGCTGATGAAGCCCTGGCACCTCACTCAGGTGGGTTTTTCCCCAGCTCTTCCAAGGGGAGGCCGAGGAGGACCCCGCAGTGGGCTGAGGGCTAAACCTGCAAATTGGGCGGTGCCAGGTATGCTCATGGAGCACCTGGGCACCACTTTTGCCTTTGTGCAGCCTGGTTGGAGCACCCCATTGAACACAAACATGAGTTTGTCTCAGCAGGAGGGGAGAGCGGCACCACACACAGGGAATTCACTGGAAAATGGTCCCATGGAAGCAAAGAGTGGGTTGGAATGGACCTTAAATCTGCCATTCCATCCCTCCTGCCGTTCCTCGCTCTGTGTGCTCGTGCCAGGAGCAGCACTCGGGTCACTCGACACCTCCACACTCCTCACAGACACGCTGCTCACTCCCAGCACAGCCCCTGCCTGGATTAACGTCCCCAAATCCCTCCTGACAGCCACCCCAGTGCTCAGGCACACACTCACACCGCCCAGCTCATCCCACCTGCGGCGTGCTCAGCTTCCCAGAGCCTGTGGGAGCAGAGAATTCCCCGGGGATGGAGTTTCTGGGAATACCCTGCACCCCGTTCCTGTGCTGCTGCTCAGCTCTCCTGCAGCCCCACGGCTCTGTGGGGTCAGCTGTGGGGTCAGCTGTCTGCTGCACGGGATTGTCCCCGTGATCACCCTCACACCCTCAGCAGTGCCTGCAAACAGATGTCCAGCTCCAGAAAAATCCCCTTTTTAATGTATGGATGTGAGACAATACTGATACCCAGTGGTTGATTAAGTTAATTACAGTTGAATAAACACCCCCGTGGTCACCCCCAGCGTGGCACCCCAAGGTTGGCTCCAGCCAGCGGCCTGCAAGCAACGGGATATTCGGTTCCCACTCATTTTTGGCATCCTTCTAGACAGAATTGCTGCTAGAAACTGCTTTTGAGTGAGGATCAAGTGCGAGTTATACCTACTTCGCAGAGTCAAAACATTAGCTGAGGCGAGGCCTGAATCCTTTAATCATTCCAGCATGTGATTTGCATTTGCCTTGGCTAACAAATGCCAAAGAGGCGTTACCAAAACCAAAGCTGAGTCCTGCTGAGGTCATGTTATGCTCTTTTCACAGCAATGTGCTGCACCTGGATATCAGTTTTTAAATGCAAACAGGTATGTTTTATCAATTTGTAGCAGGAAAACCTATGGTTTCACAAGTCTGGAAAAAGCTGGCCCGGTGTGAATCAGGATTCCAGGCAGAAATGTGCTGCAGCCCTTGGTGAGAAAGCTGCTCTTTATTTCTCCATCAATATTTTTCCTTCCCAAGTCCATTTAATGTGAAAAAATTAATAAAGAGCGTAACAAATCCCTGTGTACCACAAACATCAGGCAGCACAAAGACCAAGCCTTCCCAAGGTTGGAATTTATCAAAACATGACAGAATAAACTGTTTAATTGTATTGGGGTTATTGCCAGCGTGCAATGCTCAGAGCAAAGAGCTTCTCAGACCAGCCTGAGGGCAGGGGTAGTTGAGAACCTGCTGTTTAACCAGAGATTTCAGGAGTTTCCTGAGCCCCATGAAGTCTGGGATTCCTGCCTGTTTTCCTGCTGACACCGATGGGTGCGGAGGACGCGGTCCCAGAGCTCATCCCAGCGTCTCCCTTGGGTCACGAGCTGCCTTTTGATATCAGAGCAACCCCAAAGCTCCCCAGGACTCAGGTCAGAGCCCTGGAGCCACCAAATTGTCCTGTTTGGAGGAAATGTGGAGCCCAAGCCCAAGGCAGGGCTGTGGGAGGAGCGAGCCAGCTGGAAAGGGAGGGCTGGTCCTTTGGGAACGCCAGGAGCAATCCCATCACCGAACACCACGTTCCTACAGCTCCCGCAGCTCTGCCAGGCCCCAGCTCACCAGGAGCTGCACCCTGCTCCTCACCTGGGCTCCACATCTGTCCCTTCCCTCACTCAGCTGGTTGTGACCTGCCCCGCTGGCTCAGCAATGACATCTCCTGGGTTTTGGATCAAAAATTCCTTTTTTAGGCATTTATAACATCTCATGTTCCACCCCTGAACCTGCCCGTGACAACACCAAAGGTTTAGGGTCTCACTTGATGACAGGAGGTTTTTTTTCCCCTCAGCATAAAGTGGAGAAGGGTGATTTCCACAGCTGCATTATTCACCTCAGAATTTACTGAGGCTGCTTTTACAGCAGCGCTAGAGGTGAAATCCTCTGTTATTTCCTACCCAACCTGACTTTGCTGAATGTTACAGTGCACAGCAGTCAATTAATCCAAGCAATAAAAGAGAGACCAGCACAGGACCTTAAGTAAAAACAAAAAATTAAATTTTAAACAAGTAAAGAAAGAAAAAGAGGATGATGAGCTCCACTTGAGGTTGAGGAAAGCTTCTCCCCACCATGATGGGATCAGCAAATGTGTCACACACCAAGGATGGTGGTTCCCACCATGAATTTATCTCATGGAATCACCTCCTGTGGTTCCTGCTCCCCTTCTGCAGATCCTTTTTCCTCCAGCTGAGCCTTGGGGTGTCTCCTGCTGGTCCCAGTGTGCCAGGGGGAGGGAGACACCTCCAAAGTGCTCCCTGCCTGGACTCAACCATCTCAGAGGTCTTTTTCAGCCTTAATAATTCAATTTCATTTCTACCCTCCTCCCCGCTGCTGCTCATCCACAGCTGGTTTCCTTTCCAAAGGGGTACAGGGTGTTCCCAGACCTGGCAGCTTCCCTGCCTGGAGAACTGATCAGGCATTTTGGTGGTGGGAAAGCGAGCAGAGCCCTCTCAAACTGTGCCTGCAGGAAGGAGCTGCACACCTCTCGTGCCTCTGGGCCAGCCGTGGATGGTGGCTCCCCGTGCTGGGTCAGAATAAATAAATAGATCATAAATAGATAGAGAAATCTGCATGGAAAAGCAGCATTTTCTCTGGCCTGGCAAGGGTTTAATGAGATCTCCCACAAACTGTCAGAACGTCAGGAGGATTTTATTCCCTGTAATTGAACTGTGTTCTTGCCTGCGTTCTCTGTCCCGCCCTTCAGTGCTCTGCTCTCTGAAAATTCCTTTGTTCGGCCTAAAGAGACGTTTCATTAAATAAGAAATAATTTCTGGGAGTGGTAATTACAGCCTTTTTTTTCAGATGGACGTTACGTAGCTGTTGTGTTTTCCTTTCTGTTTGCAAAAACAAAGAGAACCCCGGTGCCTTTCATTAGCTCCAGCCACCCAAACCCCATCAGGTCTGTTCTGATCGGGGTGAATTTGCTCTCTGCAATGACCGAAGCTGGGAGCACAGATAAATGTGGCAACGCTTGTTCCCTGCAGGATGACCCATCCTGCCTCCTTGGGAAGAGCTTTTTTTGCACAGGTTCAGGTTGATCCTCTTTCTGTTTTCTTCCCTGTGAGCTCAGAATGTGGGAAGGAAAGAGCTGAGAGAGGCAGGGGGAAGAGCCTGGGTTCCCTCCTGGCCTGTGGCAGAGGAATTACACCCCAAAAAAAAAACACCAGCAGCACAAACCTCAATCTACTCCCAGGTGTGCTCTGACCATCTGCTTATCCCCCGTTGGCCAAAACTTTATAACCAGCCTTCCACACGGCTGGGGGTGGGTAATGCCCCCAGATTTCTGCCTTTTTAGTTAATGAGACACTTCATCAAGGTCTGGTTTTCATCTGTGCTCCTCCTGCTTTGCCGAGCCCCTCGCTTTACAAATCAAAGCAATTAGCAGGGCTGCTAACGAAGGCCACCAGGTCCAGAGCCCACAGAGCCCGCTGTGCCCAGGGAGCTCCTGGCAGCCTTTTCCAGAGGGATCTGCTCCCCTGGGATCTGCTCCAAGGCCAAACCTGCTCTTGGCTCCTGCCTCTTAAAGCCTGCAGAGACAAACGCGCAGGACTTGGATCTGCTCAAAGTGTCAAAGGCAGCCCTGCCTGATTTTAGGCCTCTGAGGATTTGGGTTTAACCAAACCAGGCTTTTTCCTATGAGCCAGAAGTGGAAATTCACAGCGCAGAACCACGACTAGAGACTCTTCCCACGCAGCAGCAGGGCTTTGACAAAGGTGTCACCGGTGTGTCCCAGCATCTACCAGCGGGTGACACTGTCCCAGGACGTGGCTCTCGGCCTGTGTGTGCTCTTTGGGGCTGGCTTGTCGGGAATGTGGCTGGGAATGTCCCCTGGCACTGCTCTGCCTCCTGGATGCAGCACCAGCCCCCCGTGCCCGCTGTGCCACGGCTTCCTGTTTAACCTGGGTGCACTCCCAGGCTCACGCTCTGAAATGGCCAAACTCAGCAGCCTCAGAGATTAAATTCTTCAAGTTCCATGAAAACTTGAGGAAAACTTGAAAAAAGGCTGCCAGGTAAAGAACAAAAGGGATTTTTGTTTCCCCTTTGGAAGAGAGGGAGGCTGAGTGTGGGGTCACAACTCTCCCACCACTGGAGATTCTCCCAGGTGCTTTCCTGAGGATCCCAAAGTTCAGGGGTGCTCTGGGAATCACTCGTGAGCCCCGGCCCTTCCTCACCCCTAATCTGGCCAGAAGCTGTCCGGTGAGTCAGGAAAACTGAGATTCAGGTCTTTTCCCCTAAGGATTTCCTGTGTGACCTGGGCAAGTCGCTTATAATCATGTGAGATCTAAGAAGTGCAAAACATCTTAAATTCCCTTAAGTAGAGGGGGAAACCTAAAGGTTTCAGAATAAGATTTGCTCATTTGGAATTCAGCCAAGCCTTTGGGTTTAATACCCTTACATTTGCAAAAAGCTGTCGGAGATCCTTAATGCCCTCCAGAGCTCACAAGCTCGGGTTCAGGTTTCAGCTGGAAGCCAATAAACAACCAAAAAGAGTGAAATGTGAATTTTGTGTGAATCTGAAGGATGGTATTTCCAGCCAGCACCATGGAAGTGTCATTAGGGTTGCCTACAAATTCCCTACAAGGCGACATAAATGACCTGAGTGTTTTAGCAGTGAGGATGAGGAGACAAACTCAGCGTGGCTCCTTCTGGATATGCCTTTCCCAAACTTTTCCAATAAAACCCCCGGTCACGCTCACTGCACTGCTCTCGCTACACCTAGGCAAATAAAACAGGAGAAAGCAGATATGCCCAACTTGGTTAAGCTCAAGTAGCAAATTCCAGCTGGCAGCTTCCAAACCACGCCTCTGATTTATTGGCATTGCAAAATGTTTCACAGAACCACGGTCCACTGGCACCAGAGCCTTGTCACACTCAGCAGAGAGAGGAATAACACAGCTCAAAGCTCTTTATGAAGGTGCCAGGTCCTCAGCATCCTTCGGGGGGACACTTGCAGCACAATTCAAGTGTTTCCAAATAACTCTTTCCTGCCCAAACAGAAAAAAGGCTGCAAAGGAGCCTTGAGACAAGTGAGCCTGGTCAGACCTGAGTTCCTTGAGGTGTGTTCAAGCTGGGAGTTGTAAGATATACAAGTGAGCTCTAGAATAGCCTTGGCCCAGTAAAACCTGTCCAAATAAACCCAGCTCCATCAAACCCAGCTCCATCAAACCCAGCTCCATCAAACCCACCCCATCAAATCCATCCCATCAAACCCAGCTCCATCAAACCCAGCTCCATCAAAACCCATCCCATCAAACCCAGCTCCATCAAACCCAGCTCCATCAAACCCAGCTCCATCAAAACCCATCCCATCAAACCCAGCTCCATCAAACCCAGCTCCATCAAACCCATCCCATCAAACCCATCCCATCAAACCCATCCCATCAAACCCAGCTCCATCAAACCCATCCCATCAAACCCAGCTCCATCAAACCCATCCCATCAAACCCATCCCATCAAACCCATCCCATCAAACCCATCTCATCAAACCCATCCCATCAAACCCATCCCATCAAACCCAGCTCCATAAAACCCATCCCATCAAACCCATCCCACCAAACCCATCCCATCAAACCCAGCCCCATCCAACCCCATCCCAGCACGATAATCTAAAGCCCTGGAGCATGGATGATGTATTAATGCAACAACATCTGAGAGCACGGGGACTTTAATGATGCCAGACCTCTGAAATTAAAGAAATTTCATGGTGCTGGCTCAGGGAAAGCCCAGGAAAACCTGGAGCAGTCGTGCACAAGCTGGTGAAATAACTGGAATGAACTGGGAAGAGAATTCACCTGCAGTCCCTGGCAGGAGGGAGAGAAGGGAACTCTGCTCTCAGCCCCATGTTGTGCCTGGGGGACCCGTGTTGTGTGTGGGGTTTACTACAAGAACAGGCATCTCTGAACCTTCTTGTGAAGCCAAAGCTGGACAAACTGGTTTCCCATCCTCAGCCCAGCCCACAGGCTGTGGTGTGTGCAGTGCAATTCTTCCCTTCCCTCTTCCACCCCTGTCCTGTTTCACCCCACAGCTGCTGGTGTGCCTCTGAAAGCTGTGCCCTGAGCACCCCTGGGCAGGAGGGGACGGAGCTTTAGGGCCGTGCGTTATTTCCTGACACCTTCCCCTTCTATTTTCTACAAACTGGGAATCGGTGCCGCTCTGCTCCCCCCTCAGAGAGGCGCAGACGAACCCGTGAGGAGGGAATTTAATCTGCTGGAAAAGCTGACGTGGAGTCAGGTAGGAGCACCCCACAGTGCCCGTGACCCCCTGTGTCCTTTCCTGCCAGCTCCAGTGTCCCCCAGGTGTCAGGAGAGCCCCCAGCAGCACCAGGCAGCTCCTGCCCTGTCCCAGCCGTGCTCCAGAGCTCGGGGTATTTGTGCAATCCCGGCTGGCTCGGGGCCCACGCCAGCTTTATTTATCTAATGTCTGCGCTGCAGGCGATGAATTCAGAGAGAAGGGATTATTAGAAGACAACACACAGAAAGGGGAGGAAAAGAGCAAGTGAGAAGTCCAGTGGAGCAAGGCTTTGCTGCTCTCCCAGCTCTGATCGAGCTGGAAGGGTCCTCGCAGCGTTCCTGTCACAGCCTCGTGGGGACCCTTCCCAGCAGAGAATCCCACTAATTGCCTCAACCCAATTAACTGTGCAAGAAAAGATGGAAAATGGAAATTAACTCCATGAAACCAGTCCAGGAAAATTATCCCGGAACCTTAAATCGGCATTTCCACAACAATTAGAAGTTCCTCTAGGACCCTTTTCATGTGGGAAGGAGTCTTGAGTCATTGTTTCTTGTCATGTTGTCAGAAAAAAGCTGTTTCCTTGAAAGAAAACCACCTACAGAGACTTGACAGTTGGCTGAAAGGATTTAAATTTCCAACGTGTACCTAGAAGGGAAACACATCCCCCGCGACAACGGTCATCCCAAAACTGCCTGTGCATGAAGGAGATAACAAACCTTCAGGGATGGAAATGTCACAGCATAATAAACCTCTGTATTCTAGTTTCCATTTCTGTTGTTATTTTCCCCTTTTCTATTTCCACCTTTGGATTCAGGACTGAAAATCCCCTCAAATCTCACACTTCGATCACCAGAATCTGCCACAGCTGCAAATCTGAACAGAGATGGCATTTTCCTACCCCGAATTTGGATATCTGAAAGGGAGAAGGGGCTGCTTTGTTCTGTTTAGGGGTAAGTTTAGAGGATGTTTGGTTTTGTATTTAATTCCTGAAGTCTTTACTCAACTCTTGAAGAAAATAAGAAAAGCACCAGCTAAAGCAAGGGGTGAAATTCTGCCTGTGAGCATCCCTGATGGGGCATCATCTGCCGAGAGTTATTTGCCACTGTGCACAAACTGCTCAAGAAAACTCCCTTTTTTTCCTCCTTATTATTACCTCCAGCCTACAAACCATCCAGTCCTCACACAAATTTAAAAATAATTTACTTCTGAACTTGCTTTGGGAGCAAAATGCTCCCTCCTCCAGCAGGTACAGGATTTGAGTCAGGCCCTGTTACCTCAGCACACTCGGTTTTCTGCCTCTTTTTCTTTTTCTGCGAGCTCTAGACAGGGGGAAAAGTGCAATGCAGGGAACTTGCATGGCTGGGGCCTCAGTAATATCCGTCAGTAAACCTGTAATTAGATAGGGAGTCCTATTAATCTTGTGCATTGCCCGAGGGGCATTGCCAGCATCCAGCAAAACCTCTATTGATGAGGGAGGATTCCAAGCATGCCTGGACAAAAAAAAAATGAAAGAGATGAAGTATTTACTTACTTTAGCCTTCCCTCAACCACTCATTGCCAACTAAGGGATACTCCAGAGCCCAACAGAATAAATTTCCTCCTGACATCAGTGCCTGAACACAAAATGCTCAGCCTCTGGGTTCCTCCTCAAGTATTTCAAAGAAACCCAAAAGTATGATATTTTTAGAGTTTTTAATTTAAGATGTGCTCATGGAATGAGAGCAGCTCATGCAGACAAAGATGTTGGTCAGTTGTGATAATGGAAGGCAGAGCCTGCTCATCCCTCCGCATGATTCATAGCTCACATCTCATTCATCTGGCATCAAAGTGATTTATAGATGTTCTTTTTCTGCAAGCCCCACCCTTGTTTCCTGGAGGAGCGGGAATAAACTGTTTGACACAGAGGTAGGAATTTTTTTCAAATGAGTCTGTAGGGTGAGGGATTACTCTGGCCTATTACAGACAGCTGAAACACCCCAAAAAGGAGTTTTCTTATTGGAAAGGCATTTAATAAAACTGGCATTGTTTCTATTACACCTAACTGCCAACTTCATCACTTCCTATCTTCCTATAACTAGTTTTCTTTTTTTCCTCTTTTTTTTTAATTATTTGCCTTATTAGAATTATTTGAAAAGAGGCCAAGAGATGGAAACTGCCCCTCCACAGGCGTTCAATACCTTCAACTAAGAACAGCTGTGGCACTTTTTTACAAATGTGGAGAGCAAAACTGAAACAACTTTGCATTTTTTCCTTTGAGGCTTATTTTATTTCTCAGCCAATTGCAGTATCTTTGTGAAAAGCATCCCTGGCAGATGCTGTTCCCCTGGTTAGCTGGTTTTTAGGGTGAAGGAAAATGAAAATCACAGAATGGTTTGTGTTGAAAGGACCTTAAAGCTCATCTCATTCCACCCCTGTCCAAGGCAGGGCACCTTCCTCTAGAGCAGGTTGCTCAGTCATTGATTAAATCCTGGATTTTGACCTGAACAGAACCAGGATTTTACCCCACTGCTGTGAATTAACCCTGCCAACGCTCAGTGATTATAAAATGTGAGGAGTCTGACAACACGAGCTGCCAAAGGAAACGAGCACCAGCTTCAGGGTTTTGCACATCAGGGCTTAATCCCAGCGAGAACTGCAGTGTACACTTAGCATTGAACTGTTCTGATAGAAACGTGACCTTGTAAAGAAAATTACCATTAATTATGTATTCAAATGTTTAGGATATCGAGGCCAAACTGCTCTGCAGTTAAAGTTTGGGGGTCACAGCTTTGCAAAACTCCTTCCTCACACGTGGCCACGGAACTGACAGTGGATTGTGCTGCCCACGGACATTGCTCAGTACTGATTTCCAAACTCTAACAAGTGTGAATGCCATATCTGTTCGTGCTCTGAGGAGAAATCCAACCTGCCTGCTACATTTTCCCGGTGGGAATCACACCCACTATGTCACAACCATCATTTTCGGTATTTAACTTCTCATTTTGGGGGAAAAAAAGAGAAAGAAGTGGCTACCACAGCCATGAATGGAGCCCAATGTGTCCAGGAGCACAAGGAAGTGAACTCTCCAGCTGAAGCACGTCCGTGATTTCAGCACAGGACTTGCTGAAAGTTGAACCAAAATGGGCCAATCTAACATTCTGCAGCAAATATTTTCCCTCTAAGGAAGAAGTGGCAGGTTCTGAAATCTGCCCATGGTGGCAGTGAGTCAGGGAAGCTCATTAAAGCAGTTCTCAGGAGAGCAGCTGGATGACTTAAGGCAGAAAATTGCAAACTCCATTTGCCAGTCACTTTGCCAACACTCACATTTTTAACCCAGGTGCCCAGAGTGCTGAACCGCTGCCCTGACTGAAACTGTGGGAAAATATGGGGATATTTTATCAATATATGGGTTTATTTCATGCTGAGCCTGTGTGAAGGAACTTTTCTCTAACTCTGCTCCTGCAGCGTCAACCAAGAAATATCTGAGAATATCCAAGAAATATCTGAGTATTTCCTACCCTTTCCTTGATGCTCCAAATACACCCTCCAAGCTTTCCTTCCTTCCTTAGACATGCCTGAATCTGGGCTCCATCTACAAAACCAGCTGGTCACCCAGGAAGCAAGAAAGAGTTCTGGGACCTTTTTCTGTTGGATGGTGAATCCCAGCAGCAAGCACTTCTCAGTTTTAGTCCAGCAGATTTCTATTCCAGAGGATTTTCCCTATGGGAAGAGTGTTAGCTCAGGCATCCCTGATAAACTCTGCTCATAAATCTTTATTAGCGACACTGCCAGACAGATTATTAGAATCAAACATTTGTGCTCAAAGACTTTGGGCTCTATAAACATAATTCAAAAAGCCTTTGGGCTCTTGAAAATGCCATATGTTCTCCTAGGATTAAACCTGCATCTCCCTGGAGGCAGCAAAGCAAGGATTAAAAATTGATCAATTTTTTTAAAGCCTTGCATAACCAGCTTTGCCATGATTTGGGGAATCTCACATGGAATCCATTCTTATCCAGCTTAAGGTTTGGGCATTTGTAGGTTCCCCACAGGATTTTTGCCCCCTCAAAGCAACCAGCATCTTCCCAGGGAGGAGCTGACCAAAAGGGGCTCCTGGAAATGCATAGTGCAGCAAACACACCAGATCAGTTCTGGGATTTACAGAGCACACCCGTGATGAGCAGAACTAACAAACACAGGCTCGTTTTCTGCGGGGATCTCCTTTACCCCAGGAGACCCCGCAATATGTAGAACAGTCCAGGTTTCCGGCCCGTGCTGTTGAAGGAGTCTGGAGTCGTTTGTTGGTGTTCTCAAGGCAGTTTATTAATTCCTTATCAAAAGTAGATTTCTCTGCCCTGCCAGGGTTGGCACAGAACGCGTCCAGAGACACACTGTGCCCGCCCTGGGTCAGCTCTGATCTTTGATACTAATAACTACCTATTGAATGGTTATCATTAATTACCAACCCGTGCCCCTCACACCACACTGTCCAGATCTGTGTCAAACCAATCCCAAAGTGCCAGCAGCACCAAGAAGATGGAGGTGATGAAGAAGAACAAAAGATAACATGGCACGTGTAAAAATTCTCCATCTTGTGCCTCAGACCCCTCTGTACAGATCTCCAACCCCCTGGACATGGGTCCAAATCTTTCCCTTTTCATCCATAATTACTGCTATTCTACTCTTCAAACTCTGGTGACTTGCAATTCTTCTTATAAATTAGTAATTTGTCTCATGGATTAAAATCAAAACCACGGGCATTTTCAGTATCAATCCAGGTTCTCCGACACCTCTGGCAAGGCTGAAAAGCCTCCTGATCAGGGCCCGGATCACTCCGAGATGCCATAGGAACCCCCTGGGTTCCAACAGTTTTCCATTTGTGACTCCCAGTCTTTGTTCAGCTCCTGTCCCGTGAGGATCTCTGGTGTTTAATGAAGGTGAGTTTGGCCTCCTCCCTCAGCGAGGTGCTAACAGGGGCTCTCCCGTCCATTCCCCTGCCACCTGTTTCCCCCCAGCCTGCAGGAACAGATCCCTCTTTGAGATCTTCACCCTTTTGCTGAATCTGGCTGGAATTGGCCAGTGAACTCAAAAGCTTTTAGACGCACACACACACCCCCAGAGGCAGCGTGATCACACAAGGCTCATTTCCTTAGGATATTAGGCAAAAATGCCTACTTGAAAGCTGTTTGATGTTGATGCACCTTTCTGCGTTTCCTGGTTCTGCATGGAATGCCAGGGAGAAGCACAGACATCACAAGTGGAAGCCCATCCCCAGCAGACTGTTATTAGCCTTGTTTCTGGAGCAGCTCTTGGCTGGATATCAGAACAGAACCTCCTCCCCCTCTGGGGTTTGCTCAGCCCGTGCAGATCTGTGGGTGGCATCTCCTGAGGATCCCTCTCTGCAGATCCTGCTAGCACTACCAGGGTTTTGTAGGAATAAAATCTATTTATGGAAATATCCTGTGAGTATTAGTTTTGCTGTTGCTCACATCACTGTCACTGACTCTGAGGTGAGCCCTGCTCATCAGGAGGGACGTTCCACTGGTGCAAAAAAAAACGTCACTCCTGGTGGAGAAATCAATTACAAACAGCCACTGTCAGCCTCTGATCAAAATCAGGGGCTTGAACTAAATCAGACACTTATTTAGAGGAAATGATGGGAAATAAAACAGTCTTTGTGAAGATTTAGCATGGTTTGTATAAATCCTGGCAGGATTCTGTCGCTCTGGTGAAATCCAGCCCCAGCTGAAATCCTGCAGGTGAAACACAGCCCTGGGTGGCACAGGATGGAAAGAGAAATGAAACTAAAAAGGATGAATGAGCCACTGGGGGTTTATTCTGAGAATCAGAGGGGTGAGGAGGGAAGCAGAGAAGTGCTGCTGCTGGTCTATCCTGACTCCATTTGGAATTCTGCTCGGTGCAGGGGCTGTTATCGAGGGGTTATTGCAGACAGCTTCCACTGTGGCCAGCCCTCACACAGACTGATGAAGGTGGAGCCCTGCTGCAAGGCACGGTTTCAACATTTACCTCTAAGGTAGCTAAACTCTAAACCTGCTCACAGCAGAATTATTTTAAGCCCTTAACCCCAGAGTCATGAAGCAAACGTTGATCCCAAAACCATACCCCGGATTCATCTCACATTCAAATCCCTCCTTCTGGGAGATGCTGAGTTACCTCTGCTCTCATTCCCCTCAGTGAGAGCTGGGGCTGCTTAGCACAACACAGGATCAGACCTGTACGGTGGAAAACTGCTCCAGTTCCTGAAGAACCAGCTTTGAAATGAGGAGCAGAGCCTGGGTCTGAGCTGGGAGCTGAACCCAGAGAGGGAGGCAGCATGCTGCAGTTAATTATATTAAATAACACCTTCTGTAGATACCCGGATCCCTCTCCCCACCGCTGCTGCCACCTCGGTGCCAATTATGCTAACGATGGGTTTCTTTTCAAAGGAGGAGGCAAAAAATAACATTCAGTGAAACTGCAGGAAGAAACTCCAGTGGGCAGAGGGCAATTATCCCAACTGGAATCCAGCTGAGGAGCTGGAGTACCAGACCCCTGCTCTGGCTGGGAGGGATGAGGGGAGCATTAAAGGCACGGTGAGCCAGCCTCCAGCTCTGTGAGGTGTGTGAAGGCAGCAGCTCTTTCAGCTCAGCATTTGCAGTCTTTGTTTTCCCATTCTCTGTCTTCCTGAAGAGACAGAATTGTGTTTTCCAGATAACCACACCGCAAATGGAGAACTATGAAACCGCAGAGATCTATTTTAAATTAACATGAGCCATGGAGCTGGAACCCACAAACCAAGGCAACGCTCTCCCCACCGTAACTCAGGGCACAGGGTGTGTGAGATAAGAGAGTGCAGCTTTATTTGGTAAATTTCAAACCCACCTCTTGGGAGACCTCTCAGTATCTCCTGCAGCTGCAGCGCAGACAACCCAGGTGGGTGGGTGCAACCACAAACCTGAAATTTCCCAGCTTTCATTTTTAATTCAGTTCCTTCAAGTTCTTGGAGAGAAGGGAAGGGATGGGCTTCAGGGTTGGGTTTGGGTGGTTGGGGGTTTGTTGGCTTTTTTTTTTTTTTTTTGGTTTCTTTGCCAATTTAAACTTCATTTTATTATGCTCTGTGCTATGTTTAGGCCTCTCTCCAAAGACTGTCTCCCAAAAATGAAGAGACAATTTTATTACTACACAGAGGAACTTCAAAAAGGGATCTGATAGCGGGGGACTTTTCAACCTTGCTTAATGAGATCTAATGACTGGAACTTGCAACTAGACATATTCGACCTTGTATGAAGATGTAATCTCGTAGCTGTGAGGGTAATGACATACTGCAACAGCTCCTCATGAAAGGTAGCTGCTCCATTGCTCAGAAATCTTCCCCCAAAATCAGATATCCTTCTAGAAAACAGCGCCGCATTTGGGGCTGGGTGAAGGTCTAGGGGCTGGAAGGGAAAGCGGATGAGATCAAGCTGTTTGTTTATCTGGGGTTTAGGGCTGGGAAAGGGTTAGGGTTAGGGTCTGGGGATCGCTGTCCTTCCCTGGCCCCAGGACACAGCGAGTGCCCCCGCTGCTCCCTGTGCCCTGCTCTCCCAGCTCCACAATGGGCACAAAGCAGCATTTCCTCTGCTAGCAGGTCCAGGGAGAAGAGATTCCTTCTGGGAATGTCTAACTGGAGCAGCCNGGGTCTGAGGCACAAGATGGAGAATTCTTACACGTGCCATGTTATCTTTTGTTCTTCTTCATCACCTCCATCTTCTTGGTGCTGCTGGCACTTTGGGATTGGTTTGACACAGATCTGGACAGTGTGGTGTGAGGGGCACGGGTTGGTAATTAATGATAAACATTCAATAGGTAGTTATTAGTATCAAAGATCAGAGCTGACCCGGGGCGGGCACAGTGTGTCTCTGGACGCGTTCTGTGCCAACCCTGGCAGGGCAGAGAAATCTACTTTTGCTAAGGAACTGATAAACTGCCTTGAGAACACCAACAAACCACTGCAGACTCCTTCAGCAGCACGGGCTGCAAACCTGGACTGTTCTGTGCATTCTGGGGTCTCCCGGGGCCCAGGAGATCACCACACCTTTATTGCCTGGTCTAACCAAAATCTCTTTTGCAGAAACCACCTCACCCTGAAACCATATCCACTGCTACAGAAACGAAGCGTTTATGGCTTATTTTGAAGATATTTTCCACTGAAAGGTCACAAATCACGCAGTTTTATCTCGGTATTTCCATCTTTTCTCCCATTTGGTCAGAGGCCTGGTTAAGAGCAAAACTCTTTTTGCTTTTTTTGGAGAACGGGCTGCCAGTGCCCAGCTGATGGTGGGCAGGGATCACCTTGTGTCACGGGGAGAGGGGAGGAACGGGAACAAAACGTGCTGGGGAACACATGGCACACACTGAGGGGGCACAGGTGGCTCTGGCCGTGCCACTGTCACCTGATGGGCAGTGCCACACGGGCTCCAGGGCCAGCACGGGCTGTGGCTTGCTAACCCACACAGCAGCGTGGAGAAATAGGGGAAGGACGCATCCACAGGGGAAGGATTCAGACTGGAGGAGGTGAAAGAATCCCTGCTGATCAGAACCACGTTATTCCTGCAGGAATGGCTGGGAAAGGGGCTTTGGAGGGTCGTGGTAACCTGCAGGGAGCAGCTTTGGGGTAATCCTGGGTACAGCCGTGTTCCCTGAAGATCTGCTGAGCTCTGAAAAGCTCGGGTTACAGGATCTGGGCAGGCTGCTCCCACCGACCCTCGCCCTCGCCGGGTCCCTGCCTCCCTCTCTTCCCTCTCCACACTCCAGCTGGTGCCGTGCTCCTTCCAGATATTTCAACTGCTAAATTCGCCTTTTCACCAGCCCTGCAAACAGAAAGATTTTGGGTGGGATTCTTATCCAATCCCACCTTCTTTAGGGGGAGAACTAAACAAAAAAAAACCCCAGGGAGGGATAAAAACCAAATGGGATCGTTTTAATCAACAGACGTGACATCTGAAAACTTCATGGAACAGGGAAAGAATGGGGCTTGGAGTTTTGAAGGTATTTGTAGAGCAAAGAGACCCCGATGGTTTGGTTTGGAGAGACGCTGCAGCGTTTGCTCTTCTGTTTTTAATCTAAAATTGGTCTCATACTCTCTGTTCTCCTAGAAAAGATCAAAATCCCCAGATTTCTCCCAGAAATTCCCAGATTTCTCCCACATTTCTGCCCAAACTGCCCATTCCTGGGGCTTGGCTCAGTTCTTCCAGCCAATGGGAAAATGAGGGCAAACAGCACAAGGTGGGGTTTTGGTTGTCCAATGTGTAATTATTAAATACATATAAAATATATAAACCCCTGAAAATTCTCTGTGAAGGAAATTGCCCTTCTGGAGATTTATGAATTGTTTTAAACATGAAAGAATGAAAAACATAAAGCAGCATAAACCCAACTTAGAGCAAAAACAGGGAAAAAGAAAAAAAAGATCACGTGAAAAATGAGAAAAGGAAACAGATTTATGGCTGTCCATATGACAACAGCCCAGCAGCAACATCTCTGCCCTCAGATCCAGCAATTCTTCAGAAATCTTTCCACTGCCCATGTTACCACCTGTATTCACAACATATTTTACAAAATAATTACAAATAAGCACCATTTCTACCAAAATAACAGAATCTGCTGCTACTCTGAAAGGCCTGAATTTGATTTTATAGAAATTTGTGGAGAAGAGTCCAAATAACTGGAAAATGTAAACGGTACATGTTATAAAAAAGTGAAAATAAATGTCTGAGATGCTTCACACACTCAGGTCATTCCTGCAGAATTTTTCAGCTCTGGTTCTGCTCAGACCAGCTCAGCAGGGGTGACTTGCAGGTGCTCAGAGGTGACATTTTATATCTGCAGGTGGAGGACAAGAATCACTTGTGGCATTTTGGTGAGACAGCTCTACTGATTCCCCTTGTGCTGGTGGATGAGAATTTAATTCCCACCAGGTCTCGCTTTCCTGGCTATTTCCACTGCTTTGCTGGATGTGGAAACACTCTCATAAATTTTAACGAAATTGAAAAAAAAAGGAATGGAATAGGAAAGTGAGGAATGGTCACGGAGGCTTCACAAATCACACAGAGCCCCAGCAGATGAGAACATTGTTTTATGGACTGCCTAAAATCCAGTCAGAGCTCCTGGTGCTGTGAGAAAAGAAAGAGCCAGCTCAGGATCCTTCCTTAAAGGAAGAAAAAAGACGAGCTGGAAGCAGGCAGGAATGTTTTCCAGTAACAAATGCCTTGAGAAGGATCCGATAAATCTTGGCCTGGATTTATTTGAAAAGGAAAATTCACATAAAGACACTCCCTTGATCAACATAGCTTGAGTGGCTTATCTTTAAATCAAACCCAAAAGCTCCAAGGCACACATCTTTGAAATCTGAGCTTTAATGGCATTAAGAGACTCAGAGACCACCGGTTTCAGACTCAGATCCTGAAAAGCAGGACTTGAACCAAACTGGTTGATTGTATCCAGAACAGCATTTTTGTTTTCAGCTCGGGGGAGGCCAGAGAGCCAAGGGTCAAGCAGGACTGAGATTTATTTACTGGCACTGCAAAGTAAACACCAGGCATTGCCCTGATAACAACCTGGCCCTGACAAAGGCCATTGGCAAGGCACATTCTTGAGGAGGAAGAGTTTGGGTTGCTGTGATTCTGCTTTCCGAGGGGATTGCACAGGGAATTACATTCTTGAGTGCAGCTGGGAGAGCTGCCCTGTGAGGAACGTGGCAGGNACGTGGCAGGGGGAGGTGGGAGGGAGGGAGGGCAGCGCTGCAGAGGCAGCGTCAGGACTTTGCCAGCCTATCTTTATTTCCCTGCTGGATAAAAACAGGGCAATTCTACTCTGCAAAACCCACCAGAGAAAAGAAACCACTCTTTAGAGAGTTGATGGCCTCGCTGCAGAGCTTCTGTGTGAGGGTTTGGGTCCCACCTGCATTTACACAGTTACACTCTCATCCATCCATCCTGCTGGAACCAGCGGGGAAGAAGCTTCCTCCAGGAAAATCCCTCCTGGGTAGGCTTAGAGCGAAAAAATGGGAAGGATTCTGCCAGGGAAAGGAAATACAATTGGAAATTCTTATGCTGGGAGGCTTGGGGACAGCAGCACAGACCTTGGATCAGTAAGAAAGGGCTCCTGTGGTTGGCAGGCTGATCTACAGCATCTTCACACTCTGCATTTCATTTGCCCGTTATATATAATTTTGAATATTTCTTAACTGCATAGTAAAGAACACCTGATTTAAACAATAATTAACTTATTAAAGCATAGTCAGAAGATTCAGGCACTTTCTGAATGCTGTCACACACAAACACTGGGGACACCACGGATCTGAGCGGCAAAGGGAAGGATCAGGAGCATCCCAAAGAACTGCACCAGGGTGCTGGCAGGAAGCAGGGTGAGCAGCCAAAAACACAGCCAAAACCACACAAAACACAGCTGCAGAAAGTCCTCCAGCCTGAAAACTGAGTTTCTTATTCTAATACACGTGTTTTTCTCAGGTGCAGAGTAACTGCTGGGGGGTGGGAGCTGTAGCCACAGTCCTGGTGAGGAAGGACACAGCCACGTGCAGAAACTGAAATTACTATTTTAAATGTGCAGCTGTAGAGAGGTTTCACATATTCTCAAACCTGCTTCTCTTTACTTGTGGATTTACCTGCTCACATCAGAACGTTTTCTGAACAAAAATACCGAGAGGTTTTAAATGCTTCATTCCCCTGAAGCTGGGCTCACTGAAAGCCCTTTGTTGTCACAATCTCTTTATCTGCCTCATAGTCCTGATTTTCTTCATTTTAAGGGACCTTAACATATAGCACAGCTTGATAAATTTATGTCTCAAATTACTCTAAGAATAAGCACAATTTAATACTTTGTATATTATTTGCAGATTTGATTAACATTTGATGACAATGTGTCTTGGCTGGGAGCCCAGAATGCACAATGCACCTGTCAAAAATGAAGAGGCCTTTATACCCATTGCTTTCCCTGGGACGTCCACATTAATCATCACAATTTGCTGCTTTTTTTTGTTTTAATTTATTTTCTTTTTACTGAAAAGAAACATAAATAGTGGGTTTGGACTGAGTGGTTGAAGCTGTTTATGGGATAGATGGAACTGCTGGCCACTCGAGTGGAGTTTGATCTGTGAATTGGGCTGGCCAGTCTCACCAGGACCTTACTGCACTTTTCCACCCTTTTTGTGGATGGAAAAGAAGGAGAATTTAGCTTGTCAGAGCAAAACACCTGGGAAAAAGCAGCAGAGCATTTGTGACACAGTCAGTTTTGCGTGGAGAAGCAGCTCTCCTGGCTGCTGATCTCCGCGGCTGCACTTTGCAATTCCATTTTTATACATTTGGGGTACAGGAGCCTTCAGGTCCAAGAAAATCAGTTATTTGGTAAAGTTCCTGCCTGAAACCCAAAACACATCCCATTTTTTTCTGGTGACAGCAGTCTGGGCTGGGACACTGCCAGATTCAGCTGCACTGATGTGGCAGAAGCAGCTGGAGTAGGTGAGTTCCCACCTTCCAGCTCTCGCCTCCTTTTATTTGTGAGGGGACAACTCTGCAGAAATCCAAACCTGAGGACTCAGAGAATCATTAAGGCTGGAAAAGACCTCCAAGATCATTAAAATCCAACTTCTGACCAAAATCTTCTTTCCCACTCAACCTCATCCCAAAAGGCCATGCCTGCTGGGTGTGTGAAGGCTTCCAGGGTGGTGACTGTGTGACAAGCCTGGCTCTGAGCTGGGATCTGAGGCACAGGGACATCACCCCAGCCACAGGCTGCTTCCCTCTGAAGCCAGATTGCTGTGGATGGAACAGGGAAAGGAGCAGCAAGAAAAACCTGGGATATTTCAACATATTTTTTGGCTACAAAGACCACACTGCGACGTCTGCTGATATGGAAACACCTCAAGGCATGGGTTTTTTTCCTCCCTGGTTTCTCCAATATAATAAAGATCCTGTTGACAGGTGGCAGACTGTGGTCTCCCAAACTGAAAGATGAAGGAGGAAAATAAAGCTGTCGATCCACGCTGTGCCTCCTTCTGAGCAGGGAGCTGGAGGAGCAAGAGCACTCCCACAAAAGGCCAGCACAAAACAGGGACTCCCTCTGTTTAACCACACAATTGCCCTTTATGATTGTGTGCCTTGACATGTTCTTTTTGATCACTTACGATCACTTTTATTATTAAAAAATGCAAAGCTCAGCGTTCCTCCTGTAAGCTGTCAACATGGAAGAGCCACTTCTATTTGCTTCAGCCAGCAGCACGTGGGAATTCAATGTATTATTAATTAATGTTTCATGTTTTGATCCTGAACAACTCAAGAAGCAGCTGAGGGGATGGAAAACTCAACTTCAGCTTCTCTCTGTAACTTCTTATGAGGCACCTGTGCTGGTGCAAATGGTTTGTGCTGCTGCCAGAGCAGAAGGGTGGATTTTTACCCTCACTCCACACTCCTGCAGATCCCACCAGAAAAGGGACAGCTTCTGGTAGCAGAAAATCTCGGATGTCTCTTTCATCTGCTCTCCAGTCCTCCCACAGAGAGCATTTTAACTCATCTGTACGCCCTGCAGCACGTGGGGTAACAGAGAGCAGCACTCCCTCCTTCCCCCTCTGGCCTTCCCCTGCTCATCTCCTTCTCTTTTACCATTTTCTGTTATTTACATCAAGTCCTCCTGCGTACTTTTAATCTTTCTGGCCACTGCTGAATTATGTCCTGTAAAGATGTTTAAGGAACTCTCAGCTCTGTTTATATACACGCATAGAACAAAATGCAGTAGGTAGTGCAAAATAAACTTTCCCATAATCCTTATAAATCTGTCTTGTTTCAGAAAATTGTTCTGCGTGGGAGAATGGTGAGGTCACTGCAAAGGCCTAATTGCCAAACTGCTTTGGCAATCTCTCCTTGTCCTCACCCCTCTGCTCCCCTTCCCTACTCCATCCTGTCATCGTTGCCCTCGTTCCTTTCTTCATTTTAATACCAATTCCAGTGCACCTGGAGGGAAACACACATGAGGGCAACTTCAAGAGCAGTAATGAAGTCCTTAAAGAAAAGCACATGGCAAGTCTGAGCACTAAAGAATCCCAGAATCCCAGAGTGGTTTGTGCTGGGAGAGATCTTCAATCTCATGCAGTGCCACCCCTGCCATGGCAGGGACACCTCCCACTGTCCCAGGGTGCTCCAGCCTGGCCTTGGCACTGCCAGGGATCCAAGGGCAGCCTCATCTGCTCCCAGCCAGGAATTCCTTCCCAAAACCCCACCCATTGCTGCCCTTTGGCAGCCTGAAGCCATTCCCCGTGTCCTGTCCCTCCATCCCTTGTAAAACACAGCCCTGCTTGCAGCTCTGGGTGCATTTTGTGCTCAGCAGGGACCATTCCCCACCTGGCAGCACAACTGAGGTCACATCCTGATTTCCAGGAGCAGTTGCAATGCAAAAAAAAAAAATTAAAAAAAAAAAAAAAGAATATCCAGCAACTCCTTCTTAGCAGGTTTCCATTCCCAAGCCTTTTCTAGAAGCTGGAAGAGCTCAGGGCCTGCTCTCAGTAAATCCCCCTGGATAAATAACTCAGCTGAAAGCACAACCAACGCTCTGCTGTGCTATCAGGCTCCAGAGCCAATAAACTAAAACAACACTCATGAAATCACTTAACCAAGAGGAGCTTTCCCAGTCCTGTTCCATGGGAAGAATGGCATCCAGCCCTGATCCCCAAAAGCAGCAATCGTGCCGCAGGATTAATAAACCCAACTTCAGCAGACGCGGCTCCGCACAAAAACACGCGCTGAGGTTCTCTTAAAAAAATTCCCCAGCTAGCAATGCAAGGAAAAATATGTGTAATGCCCTGATACAACTGACAAGAAAAACAGAGAATAAGATTTATAGAGTAAATTCATTAAACTTTCAACTCGCATTCCATCGTTCCGGAGTCCAACTCAAATTACTGTATGAAAGCTCTTTCTCATGGAACTAGATGAAATTTAAGATTACTTTTAATTACAAAGGGTGTGGGAGAATGTTTTCATGGGAGACAAATACCTCTACACCTCTTACCAGTGTGGATTTAAGAGGTTTGCAACAAACAGAAACTGATTTATGAGCATTGGGGCATCATTGTGTCAGGCTGCAGCATGGGCTGAGACTTAATTTCTTTACTTTTACTGCCACGTATATATCTTTTGCAAGTTCTAATTGGAAATTAAAATGGCAGAAATTTTATGGGAGGAAAGTTTATTACTACTAATGGTTTTCAAAACTAGGCTACAGAAAAATATTAACCGTGGTGATGATGTGTTCTTTTTAATTTAAATTTAGCTGCGCTTTCAATAACTTTTTACATAAATCAGGGTTCTGCCAAATTGTTTCTCTGCTTAATCAAAAGTATCCTGTTTATTGAATAAATAGTGGTCTCTGCCTTGCTTTTATTTGGGAATGAACAATTCTGCAGGAGCTATTAGCTCACACGCAGGTTGCAACCCTTCTTTTTATCAAGATTTCCCAAGTTTGCCAAAAAGAAACCCTTTTACAATTTCCTGTCACCCTGCCAAACTAACCATTCCTGCTGAAGCTTTCCGTGCTAAGTACTGTGCTGGTTTTTTGGTGTTTTTTTTTTTATTCCTAACCAAATGGTTCAGCAACTTCAGAGGAAAAGGGTTAAAACAAAGGAACAAACCCCCCTGGTAACCTGTCATTAAAGACAGATAACACAATGCATGTGCCAGGGGGTCAGCTGAAGGTGAACTGGGACAGTTCTGAACAGCCAAGCACTTGACTTTGCAGAAAAATAACCTTTTAAGGCAGCTCAGGTTCGGATGGAAGAGAAAACAAGCACATCCCTGGGTGCAGAGCATCTATTTGCACACACTCACACCCAGCTGAAATGGATACAAAATAAATTAAATCCACCAAAAAGCAAAGGCACAACCTGTGCAAGCATGAGCACAGAGCATCTCTTTGAGACGCGGACACTTTGGATTGAGGAAAGTTAAAAACAAGAGGTTCCTTATCAACTGATGTACAATTTAAACTTGAAATTATTTTCCTTTTTGATGGCTTCGGCATGAAGGTGTAAACTATGACTGCTCTCCTCTCTGGCAGCCCTGGAATGGAATTATTGCCCCACAGAAAGGTAAAAGCAGCTCTGTGAGACAGGTCCTTCTCCAGCTCTGAAAGGTTGGCTTTTGGAGGCTTAGGAGAACAAGACCTCAGCATTAAAATTGCCTGTAGATTATTGCTTTTCCAAACTCAACAGGAACAACAGAGATCAAAATTCAAGTGTGATTTGGGCTGCCCCAACCCTCAGCTGCCCACAGCACAGGAGTATTTGTATTTATCTCTGCATCCAACATCTTCTGTCACTGGGACTGGTAAATACCCACACCAAACCCTGCACACAACTTTTCTGCTCCCTGCCCTCCATCCTATTTTCAGCTTTTACAAAGGGCTGCAGAGAAGCTGTAGGAAACCCCAGGATGCAATTGCAGGGTCATTAATCCCAGCAGAAGTCACTGCTGGCACCGTGTGCTCCCCATCCCCGCTGGCTGTGCAGCCTGCCCTGTGCCAGCACTGCAGTCCTGGGCTGAGCTGTGATCCAGAGCAGGAACGGATCCAGCTGAACAACACCCGAACCCACAGCGAGGTGATGTCAGCACGGGAGAGGGGCTGGCATGGGGAGGAACAGCAGGCAGGAGGATGGAACCACCCTGCTGCGCTGCCAGATGAAAGGACCCATATAAATACATTCACACTTATATAAACACGGTTTCAGAGCTGTTGGATCGCTCCAAGCTGCTGCAATGAATTCCTCTATAAATGTTCACTTGGATTGGCTTTGCAGGTCCATCCCAAGCTCTGCAGTTTCGCTGCCGTGGCTCCAAAGGCATCCAGACGGGATGAAAGACTTCGCTCCTTCAAAACACTTTGCAAAAGCTAATTATTACTCCTGCGCTGTCTTTCAAAAAAGAACTAGCAAGATCATGTGCAGAGGCACAGGTTCTTCAGGTTAAGGGTTGTTTTATAGCCCTGCACTATCAGGGGACTGGATCTTCCTTTCAAGAAAATGCATTTCATGCTGTTGTACTTCTAAAAGAAGGATCCACTCGTTTACAGCAGGATTTTCAGCCAGGAACCCGGGCTCTGCTGTTCATAGATATGGGAGTCAGAAGCCACTACCTTATTTAAGGAATTAAATAAACAGAAATCACTTATACAAACCAAACTATCAGCTTGAACTGATGTCCGGGTGCACAATGGAGGTGAACAGATGGAATTGTTACCATGCTTCCATTTTTGTTTTTCCTTGAACTGAGATGATGATGTTGATTTGGTTTGAGGTCATTTTCCAGATTTGCTTAAAGTTTGAACTGAAGTTTAGGTGGTGCTGCTTGTGGCACTGAACTTTTAACTGAAGTTTAGCTGGTGCTTCTTGTGGCACTGAACTTTTAACTGAAGTTTAGCTGCTGCTTCTCGTGGCACTGAAGTTTTAACTGAAATTTAGCTGGTGCTGCTTGTGGCACTGAACTTTTAACTGAAATTTAGCTGGTGCTTCTCATGGCACTGAACTTTTAACTGAAGTTTAGCTGGTGCTTCTTGTGGCACTGAACTTTTAACTGAAGTTTAGCTGCTGCTTCTCGTGGCACTGAAGTTTTAACTGAAATTTAGCTGGTGCTGCTTGTGGCACTGAACTTTTAACTGAAATTTAGCTGGTGCTTCTCGTGGCACTGAACTTTTAATTGAAGTTTAGCTGCTACTTCTCGTGGCACTGTGCTGTCTGCCAAGCTTTAGTTTTAGAGTGATTAATGGCATCTTTCATGTGTCACCAGCCTCCTGAAAATGCCAAGTACACCTGCAAGGAATCTGTGGAAGCTCACAGGTTACAATCCCCTTGTTCTCTGGTATTTCCTTTGTTAAAAGTTGAGCTCCTACCTTGAAATACTTGAAATCAAGGAAAGGTGTCTCCATCACAATCCCTGCATGTTTTGATGGTGACCCCAGCCTGAGCTGCAGGAAGGAGCTTGAACCTGGGGAAGGGCAAACTAATTCCATGGATGGGGAGCAGTGTTCAGAGAAAGTTCACCAGGGATTTTGTTGCTGTTTCTGCACATTTTCCTCTTTATTTCATGTTGCTGTAGCCAGCTCTACTGCCCCATCAACAACTTTTAATGATTTTCCTTCTTTTCCTTCATCAGCCATCTTTATCCCATAAATGAGGATATTTTCCAGCCTCATTATCAGTCTCCTGTTTCCCCTTTATTTCCATTCCTGCACTCTTATGCATTCAAGAGCCTGTTTTCACATGCATGTTCACACAGCAGCTTCCATTTCCCTTCTCTGCTGGGCTGAGGTTTGGTTCCCATTGACAAAATCCTCTTCCAGGACTGCAAAACTGTGACTTCTACAGCATCTGCTGAAGTTTTCTTAAACCACTCCCCATTATCATCCACATTGTTTGCTTTAGGGTGTGTTTTTTCTTTTTTTTTCTTTTCAAACCACTTTGCTCATAATTGCTTTAATCTTTGGGAAAACAGCCCTTTTAAAGAATCCAGTATATCCATTATACAATTAATGACTCCCAGTGGTCTTCCCTAGCGTGAGATGCCTTGACAGAAGGGAAGTGGAGCAGATTTATTTGCAATGGCACTTCACAAGATCTTGTTTCAATTTCTTGGCCATGCTGCTTTCTGGGACAAGTAGGTCATAGCACATAAACAGGCAGCACTGCCATCGAGCTTTCCTTATCTTCCTCAATTTAAAAGTGGGATATGAAAAATTAAGTGAAAAGCTAAATTATTCTTCGTGGTTTTGTAATGCTTTAACACTCCTGTTAGCCTATGCTGTGTCCCACAGATGTGATAAACAAGCAACAGTAAAAACAAACACTGTGAAAGGGAAGGGTGGAAGAAAGGAAATAGGATTATTCCCATTTTACCAAAGGAGAATCGAGGCACTGAAAGATTAAACAACTCGCTCATAGCACAGTCACACAGGGAAATGGAAGAAGAATCTGGGACTGAACTCAGATCTCCCACAACACAGTCCAGGACTTTAACCACAAGCCATTCTTCATCCATAATGAATAGCTCCTGGCATGCACATACCAGCCCCAGCCAGGGAAAGGGACATGTCTAGTCAGGAGAATATTAACACTTAGCTGCAAAACGGTCACTGGAGCATCCCTGGGAGCGCAGGACTCGGCCCAAGTGTTTGATGAGATGATGAAGCAATTCAACCGTTAACTGAGATTGATTCCTCGGATAAAAAGGGCAATGATGTAAACTCGGGACAGAGGCTGAGCCTCTCATTTTCTGGAAGAAACACATTCGATTCATATGCTGATTTAGTTTAAAAAATGGAGCTCATTTAAAGCGGGGTGAAGCTTTTGGCATTCTCCAGTCAATAGTTCATGTAATGTACCATACCAGAGGATCTTCGTGTTCCTGCCAAGCTTGCAGCCAGCAGAATCCTTCACTGGTGATAGCTGAACATTGCAGCCCTGTGAGAAAGCAGGCATTTCCCATGATATATGGGGAATCGTTTTCTTATTGGCAAGGCCATTGGAAAATTGCAAAATATTTTGCCTAAAACAGAGAGAGTTTCATCCTACTTTTTGCAGGAATGTGTAAAGAAAAAAAAAAAAAAAGATAGAAGGCAGTTCTGCAGTTTCCAGGGGATTTCAGTTAAAAGATAGGAAAAAGAGGCTTTTTGTTGGAAGTGCAAGTGTGAGGTTATTGAGGCTGTGATGTGCCACAGCTCCTCAGAGCCACCATGAATGGAACAGCCTGAACCACTCCTGGTTTATCGCACAGCTCCCGCTCCAAAGCTCTCAGACTTTCACCTGCAGCAGGGACAAATTCCCCGAATGCCCCCCAGCCCCCAGAGCAGCTCAGGATCCCAGGGCCTGCACTGCTGGAGCCATCAGGAGTGGCAGCACAGAGGTGGCTCAGTGACAGCCTCTGTCCTGTGCATGCCCACATCCGTGTCAAACCAGGCACTGAGATGCCTCTGATTTAAATCAGATGCCAAACAAGCCACAAGGAAAAGCAAAGAGCAGCAGTAAATCCTGACAGGGAGAATTCCAGCAAAAAAAAATCTTTCTAGAGGGTTCAAGGAGCAGCACTTCTGCTTTCTGCCACAGGAAGGTCATCTTGGATGTGATCATGAACCTGCTGAGATTTCTCAGTGGCACTGGAGAAAAATGTGCTGCTGCTGAGCAGCAAAACCAGCAAAGCCACTCCTTGGCATTTGGCCTCTGGCCAAACAGAAATCTGAACGTAAGATGGAAAATTTATTGTTGGGCTTTGCTGAAAAAAGCTTTGCTCTTTGCTCAGAAATAGGGCAGAGCCCCCGCAGAGGAGCCCCACACTTTTAGGGACAAGATAAATGACAGGAGGCAGAAGTCCTGTCTGAACAACCCTGAGAGTGTTGCACGAAGTGTGGAGATCACAATGGCAAACAGCTCCTCAGCATCTTCTCTTCTCTCTTCTCTCTTCTCTCTTCTCTCTTCTCTCTTCTCTCTTCTCTCTTCTCTCTCTTCTCTTCTCTTCTCTTCTCTTCTCTTCTCTTCTCTTCTCTTCTCTTCTCTTTTCTCTTTTTTCTCTTTTCTCTTCTCTCAGAGGTTTACTGGCTGGAAGAGAGGGCTGGAAAGGAGAGCAGTAAGTGTGGCCACATGTCCAGGCCTGTGTGGGCCACACGAGATGTGTTCTCCTGCCCCTGCCTCCCACCTGGAAGCTGCTGTGCCTCCCTGGTGCTCTGTGGGAGCTGTTACTCACATCCACTGCAGGTCAGCACGACCTGGATCCACCAACAAGCTCTGTCTTGTGCTCAGTAGCTGCTCACACTAAAACAGGCTTGGATTATTAAGTCTCCAGCAGTATCACCCAAAGTGAATGAAGATTATTACCCACATTATGTCTGCCAAAGGTGGCTCAGCTAAGGAATGGCTGTATCTCCTTTTTTGGTTTATGAACTCGGGGTGTGTAACAAAGCCCTGATTTAATTGGCAGTATCATGGAGTCCCTGGAGCTCCTGATAGCAGAGATGGCTTCAAACTCCTCCCAGGCAGGGACCAGATTTCCAGTTCCAAAGCAGTGTAGATCTGGGGCTGGTTCTGCCCGCCATGGAAATGAATCTCAGCTCAGAACCGGCTCTTGAGGGGAGATGGATGATTTCCCCAAAGCCTGAGGCTCTGGGGTTGGAACTGTGTTTCATTAGGAAGGCTCCCAGGTCCACATCCTGGTCTCAAAAAAGTGCAAACCAGATAGATGACAGCTCTGTCCAGTTTGTGACAGCACAAAGCAGCCATCAGGGGGAGGAACCCCAGCCACTGCAGGGACACCTGCACCCCAGCACGGCCCTTTCACTGCCGTGGGGAGGGAGGGACACGCACTGCAGCAATGCTGTCACAGCTATCATCTGTCACCACCCCAGCTCAGTAGCAGCCCTTAAAACTGTCTGCCTGCAGTGTGAAATCGCATCTGGAATGGGGATGCTCACGGAGGGAACTTCCTGGAAAAACACATTAGAAATCACTTTTTTTCTTTTTACTTTTTCAAATCCAGGACTCGGAGCTCAAAGTTTGCAGCTAAACCCAGCACGCTCAGGCTGTAAATCTTGCTGGTGTAGAACCAAGTCCTGGCTCAGCAGAACCTCTTAGATTAGGTGGTGGCATTTGCTGCAGGTTTAGGACCAGTCTCTCTAAATTTACCCCTGGCTCCCAGCTTGTCAGATATTTTCCCCCAGTGCTCCCAGATGTGAGGCTGCCCAGATCCCAGGTAATAAAGGTCATCTGTTCCACATTACCCCAGGACGCAGCGCTGCAGCTCCGTGGCTCGAGGCACGAGTGTAGCTTATGAACCCCCAAATATCTGCCTGAAAACGCTCACTTTGGAGCCGTTTTTCTGACATTTGCTGGAAGAGTTTTCCAGAAACACCCACCCAGAGTGAGCTGTTGTGCTGTGCAGGAGCCATGCTGCTGATATTCTGTTTTAGGAGCTCTCATGATTTCTCCTTTGCAGGGCAGGATGCTGATTCTCAGTCAGGCTTGAAGCAGCAAAACTCCCCAGCCCTGCAGGTCCACAGTGAACCCAGAACCCAGCTGCTCTCCCTCATGCAATTCCCATTACTGGGAATGCTGAGCACAGGATGCTTCTTCCCTTTCATTCCTCCCCACGCAGAAAAGCAAACACCTATATTTATTTTTTTAATCTAAGGCAGCCCAGTGACCTTTTCCATTTTGAGAGCATTCGGCATTCTCTCCAGGCACCTGCAAAGAAGGCAATGGGAGCTGTTCCATTATTCCTCAAGGAAAAAAGAGGAATCTTTCTTCTCTTTCTTCATCTTTTCTTTCCCTCTCTGCCTTTGCTGCATTTTCAGCCTGACCCTTTTTCCTCTCCAGCTGAGTTTCTTTTCTCTGTCTTCTATTTCTACTGCAAGGATGCAGAACTGAAGGAACTGCTTGGATCTGCTCTGCACAGCCTCAGTTCACCCAGGAACGGATTTTGGGAGGAAGAAGAGAGATTACCTCATCCTTATCTTGAAGCTGCTCCTTTCTCTTGACTGTATCATTTCCCTGACATCCCACATGCACCAAGTCCACTGAACACCACTGAGCTGGACAGGTGCCAGTCCAATATTCATCCAGGCTCCTTGTTAACTGCAGGATTTCACAAACCTCGGTGTAGGAACTAATGAGAAATCAGAATCTGGCGCCATGGCTGGACTGAAATCAAACCATGAAGCTCCTTCCCGACCTATTATAAAAATTACAGTGTGGAAAGTGAATTTAATGGCGCAGAGTGCTTAATTGTAATATCAGTAAAGGCTTTGATCTGGGTGACTCTTGACATCACAGAATGAGGAAACTCCCTTAATGATTTGAAAAACCACACAAACGGTTGGGGAAGGAAACTTGTTTTATGTGTATATATTAAAAAAATGTTACTAAGTCTCAGGAAGAATTTTATTTTGGCGGGAAGGGAGGATTGTTGGAAAAGGGATCTGTATCACAAAGGGAAAGAGAGATTAAAAAAACAAACAAGACATCAAGGACATTTTTAGAGCAGTGGAATCACAGTGGCCTGGTACAATGGTGCTGAGGATTTAAAATGTGATGTTGTTAGCAAGGCCTGTGCTGAGTGTGGGGTGTCACCCTTTAGCCCAAAGCTGCACCTCCGAGCTCCCCAGGGCTGAGGGGTCAATCTCTGCCTCCTTAGCCCATGGATGATGCAAGACACATCCTCCTCCAAAACTGACACCAGTAGTGCTGGAAAAGGAGTCATGGCTCCACCGACCGTTCCAAGTGAAAGCCCAGGAATTCTCTTTGACACAGGCTGGCTGAAGAACCCAGACAGAGGCAGAGAGGAGAGAACTTCACCCTAGAAATCAAACATCAGTGCTCTCCCATCCTCCCTCCCAAGCCAGAGGTCTAAACACCTCAGGAATGCACTCAGTGAGAAGTTCTACCTCCGGCTGGCAAGGAACAGGCTTGAAAGTTCTGTGCCACTTCTACTGGACCTTCTGCATCTACCTTAACGTCAGAGATGACATTTCACTGAGCCAGGGCTCCCAAAAGGAAGAATTTCCTGCACCTTAGGCTGCTGACAGCTGCCAGAGTTGATCTGGCAAGACTTTTCTCATAGTCTGATGTGAAAACCAGAACTTTCAATGACGCCAAGGCGCAAGAGAGTGATCTGTGGCTTAGGAGAGGAGAGGAAAAAATACATCTATTGGTACAACTACAGAAAAACAAGTCAGGGTGACTCATGAGGTGGTTGTGGTCTTTCAAGGAGAATTCTTAGGTACCTGGTTTCCACTGCAGTGGCCTCAGGTAAACTTCCAAAGCCACCTGCCTGGCTGGGAAAAGTCAAATTTCAAAGGTTTAAAATTGAGAGCTTTATCCTAGTGTTGTGGTTTAGCTGATAAGGTGATGTTAGGTGATAGGCTGGGCTCCATGATCCCAAAGGTCTTTTCCAGCTTAGCTGATTCTGTGACTTTGTGATTCTGTGATGTATTTTTCTTGCTCAGCCTCGCAGGGAATCTGGAAAACCTGCCCTGGCCTGAGGTTGAAGCTGGTGGGGATGCAGCCAGGAGAGCTCTGCTGTGTCCCCTGCCTGGGGATGGACATTGTCCCACAGAACAACTTACATCCTCCCTTGGGGTCTCAATTTACAGAGTCAGGATATGGCACAAGATATTGGAGTGAAAACTGCACTAGGGGAGGTGCCCAGTGAGTTCCTGGATTGGAATGTTTCAGTCCTTACAAGAAAGCTGTAAGAGAACAACTCTAAAACTGGAATATTTTATCTGAACTAAAAAAAAAAAAAAATAGTACCTGTCAGGTGAACAAGTATTGAAGTAAAGTTTAACTGTGTACCTGCAAAGTCATCTTCCAGGCATTGAAAAATTCCCATGACATTCAGACTCTGGCATGTAAAGCTGGACCAATACAGCTGTAAACAGACCAGATCTCCCCCCACCTAAGAGTGATGCCGGGGTAGGCTGAGCTGGAAACAGAGACTGGGTAGAATAAAAGAATAAAAAGGGATTTATTGAAAGGATCCAGCTTGGGCAGGGCAGGAACCCCTTGGGCTGCACCCAAGGCAAAGCCACAAATGGGCACAAAATGGATCCCCTGGTCATGAGGCCTCACACTTTTATAGGTTTTGGTCCATCAGCAAATTAGACTTAATTGTCCAATTACAGCTCCAGGTGATGAAGCTCCATCCTCCTTGTTCCCTCTCTTCCTTCACTGTTGTTTGCACTCTAAAATTTGTCCTTGGTGCCCAGCTAGAAAGGAATTGTTTTGTCTCCCTATTCCATAAAGAGATCTTACTAACTTTTAATATGAATCCCAGAACTGCACACTAAACCAGCACAGAATCCAAAACATAGAAAAGCTAAAACTCACGGCATCAAGAGCATTTCCAGCAAACATCTTTAGCTACCCTTTGCCCCGTGCCATTTCTCCTTTTCCTTTCCCAGCCTTTTTCTCTGCTTTGGCTGTTGCAGACTGGAATGTCTTTGGGGGCAGGCATGTCCCGAGGCTGGGAGCCCTCAGGTACAGCCATCTGCAAACACCACAAGATAAATGCCTCTCCTGCAAAGTGTTTGCAGTGCAGGGAATTTACTTTTCCCCAGTGGCTGCCCACTGACACAGGAAATCTAATCCTAAATCTCATTAGGTTCTACAAACAATTCGGCCTCTTTCCCCAACAAAGTCACCATCCTGGACTGCTGAATGTTTATATTTTATTTCTCAACTCCTTTTTTTCTTCTCTCCATTCCCCCGCCCTTGCGATTTTCCTTTTGGTAAATATTTCTACATTGGAGAAGTCTAGCCAAAAGAGATTTAAAAAAAGAAAGTGAGCAGGAGAGACAGAGTATCAATCATTTACCTTCAGTTCCCCTGGGAAGAGGTGGGGAGAAAGAACAGCAAGGTAAAAAGTTAAAAATGGCAGAACCACAGCAGAGTTCTTTGAAGAACATCCAAATCTATTTCTTCCAATGTTAAGGCCCTTGCAACACGTGCCAGGACTTGGAAGGCAAAAAAAACCCCAACAACCTAATTCACTTCCAAAAGTGAATTTTTCAGCATCAAGCCAAACTACTCAATGTTAATTTGGTTATTTGGCAAAAAACAACAATAATACTAGTACCTGAACTGATGCCATCTGTATCTAAAGATTCTGGCCAGCCCATTTCCCAGGCCAAGAATTACAGCAGATACCCCTGACTATTAAAATAATGGTTTGCTATTTAAATGTCTATTGTATAACAAAGTGTTGTATCGCATTGGGAACGCACTGACAGAGTATCTTGTACACAAACAGGGGATGAGGTAAGAAAAAGTGATATATCAATTGTATAAACACTTCAGAGGTCGAATATTGGCTCCCATTTCCTGCCATAAACGCACAGCTTTAATTAAACACTCAGAAAAGTGCTGGTAAAGGGACTTATTTTCCTTTTTTACCCACAAGATGAAAATATTAAAGATTATCCTCAGATGCCACATGTGGGAATGCTGTGAATGTGCAGGAAAAGGAACACGGCTGCTCCCAGAGAAAAGCTACTGGCAGCTCCTGGGGTGAGCCACGGGACAATCCCAACGAGACCACCACGGCCTTTTCTCCAAAAAATGCAGCAAGATCTGGAGCTTGGAGAAAATATTTCAGCCAGAGCCATGGCGAGGTCAGGGACAGGGAAGGACAGGGATGGAGGGGCAGCAGGCAGGGGAGGAGGGAGCACAGCAGAGCAGCACCGTGCCAGGCTGGAAGGAGCCCCGGGGAGCTGCTGCTCTGAAGAAAGAGCTGGAGGGAGAAAGGAAGGGAAAATAAGGCAGAGGTCTCTGCTCGCTGCCCACAGACACCTCAGGGAGCTGCTCCAAGCACCAGGCTGGAGCCAGCACTCATCCTGCGCCTCAGCCATGTCCCTTGTCACCTCTTCACCTCACAGAGTGCCAGACGAGGGTTCCAGGTCCCTGCTGCTGGGACACCCATGGGAGAGCTCCACTGAGCTGCCTCTTTAAGACAGAGCAGGGAGACTCCCTCCTTCTCCTCCCAGGGAATGCATTGCATTGTCATTAATTGTGTTCTGGATCACTCCTGAAAATCATGCCTTCCAATAATTGGACAGAGGTTTAATTCAAGGCCTGATAAAAAACACATTGGAAGCCGAAGGAAGGGTGCTGCTGGAATGTTTGTTTGTGCAGGGCTCTTTTTATGGAGAGTCAATCCTCTGTTTAAAGCTTCCACTAATGGGCCAGGCTGCTTGGAAAGTTTCCTGCTGATTTAAACGCTCACACCATGGACCTTTGCTCTCACACAGGACCTTTGAGATCTCAGAGAGGACCAGGACCTCACTGGGCTCCTTCCCTCAAGACCATGGTCATGATGCAGCCAGCTTGGCCTAGAAAATGGGGATAAGGATTGTGAAATAGATCACAAATTCTCTGGAATTATCCTCTTTTCTCTTATGAAAGCCCTTCATACTCAGGAAATGCTGGGGGATTAGCCTATCCTCCAAAGAAGGGAAAAGCTTGCAATTAAGAGGAGCTCCCTGCGTACTTGCCCCTTATCTCAGCCCCTCCCGTGGCAAGGCCAGGCAATCTCCGTAAAAAATAACTTCAGGAGCAGAAATCTGGCAAATGTGGGCCTTGTGGGCTGGCAGTGACGTAGCTGTGAACCTGCAGCACCAACCAGTGCCTGGGGCCCAGATTAAAAAGTTTTGTCCCGATGACACCGAGGGTCAGGATTGATATAAACACAATGGAATTTGTACTGATTAAGGCCTTTCCTCCCCACACTGGATATAGGATTTCCTGTCCTGAAGCATGTTGGAGTATATTATTTCTATGCCAGGGAAGGGAAAACACTCCCATACACTGAGGAGAAAAAACAGATCTCATGGGGTGAGGAAAAGATACAAAGCAAACGTTGGGGACTTGCATCACTACTGAGCACCCTCCTCCCCAGAGCTTTTTGGGAAAGAAAGGAGACTCTAAACCTACAGCCATCAGGAAGGGGGAGAGAGAGAATAGAGTATTAAGCATTTAGAGAAATTAAAGCTCTAATTCATGTTCTGAAGCAACTGGATAACCCCATGGGATTCTTCTGCCCCAAAACCGTGGGAATTTGGAGGTGATGATCAGCAGGTTGACACAAACACACTGATCAGGGCAGTTCCTTGAAGTGGAACTTGTTTATTACAACCAAAGATATTTTCCTGCACCAACCCACACAGTGCAAAATGAAACTGCGACAGTGAAGCAGAATTTTTACACTACCAGGAAAATGGAGAAACAGCAAAATGGTCTTCACCAAAGTGTATTGCAATGGTTAAATGCAAAAAACGAGTGGTGAGCTCAGTCCACCACAGAGTTACTCACTCAGTACCACTGGGAATAAATTAAACCTCCCAAGTGAAGTTCTGCCTCATAAAAATTCCCCTGTGCAGGACACGTCCTGCCACTCACGTGCTGTTCTGCAAGAGGCCTGAGAGAATGAAAGCAGTTTGTGGTGCTGAGATGATAAAACTGATCTCCAGGACATCTTTCAGCAGCAAAAGCAAAATAGTCCTGGGACTGTTAGTGATCCTGGGGAAAATAAACACAGGGACCCCGGCGATCCTGGATTGTTGGAGAGGCTCCGTGGGTGGCTTGCATTGCATTAAGGGTAATGAGGTTTCTTTTTCAAAGGACGTTTTGCTGTTTAAAAAAAGTGAAAGAAGCCCGGCATTACAGGCAGTGGTCATTCCAGGAGATGCATGAACTCAGGACTGACTGCATGGAAAAAGGCATCAATAGCTCAGCTGCTCATCCATCACAAGGATCACACTTTGCTTTGTGCTGTTACAGTTGGGGAAAGTGCAGATTCCTTCCAGAGGGTTCCTTCGCTCCGAGCTTTGCGCTGCTCAGGTTCTCCAGCGGGCAAGCCCTGAGCAGGGGGGCTGTGAGGAGCCAAGGAATGTTTCCAGAGCAAAAGTGCACAAATTGTCTGAATAGAGCGTTCACAGGGGAGGCTGCAACAGGCACGGGGACCTCCAACAATAAAGCACTCCAGAAAAAAAAAAAAAAAGAAAAAAAAAATCAACAAAAAGCCAGAGGAAAAACAAACAAAAGGCCTGGAGAGTTTTCAGAGGAAAGCAAGAGTAACCCTTGAAAGGACTGCATGACCACTGTGCAGGGATCTGTAAACCAACATTGCCTAAAGCCCAGGGGAATATGGAAAACTTCAATATAATCCTGCTTCAAAATAATCCAGTCCACATGATGCAGCATAAACCATCAGTCCTGCACTGGAACCAGGGCTACGGGCCCTGGAAGGACATGGCTTCACAGATACATAGATTGGCTTGAAATGGAAAGTCATGAGGAGCCAAGTGCCATTAATTAATGTTTTTGGCCCAATGCAAATCAAATTCAGCGGATAGTTCAGCTGGAATATATGGACCGGATCAATACTGGGCATCCATTCCTTTACATTTCCTTCCTCCAGTCCTTGCTCAGACAAAACTCAGTGCAGAGACAGTTCTGCCTCTCTCCATGCTGAATTACAGGAACAGTTGCTCATCCTCTCCCCCTGACAGGCAGGCTGGATGCTATCTCCAGGGAAATGATGCTTGTTACAACTAAATTTCAATTCACACTCACCAGTTTGAGCTTTTCAAATCCCTGTTGAGCAGCTGTCAGGTACAGTGTCACTGCAGTAATTTGATCAAGTAGTTGTGACCAGAAGGAGATGTTTAAATGATCAAACCAGAGAATTCAAAAGAGTTTAGAAAATCCCATCTGAATACAAAAAGCTAAGCAAAACACTGTCGTGAAAACATTTCTGATTCCCATCCAAAAAAGCCTACCATTTCTTATGAAGCCTTTAAAATTGACAATGAGGGAATTCTTCACTGTGGTCTCGCCCTCACTTTCACCCTACAAAGCAATGCTGTATGGAGGCAGAGTAAACAGAGTGCTGTATTTTCCTAAATAAAGTGAAGGAAAAAAACAGATCAATGTCTATTCTGCTGCCAGCAGATATGGAGTCAATTAAAAAACTAAAATATACAATAACTTAACTCTTTGCACAGAGCTCCAAACATATCAATACAGTGAGCAGAAAACTGTTTTCCATAGAAGCACTGAAACACCCTGGGTTGAAACACACTCTCAGTTTTTAAGTTTTGAAGGTGAATTTGTTATTTCAAAAACCAAAGGATCAGCAGGCAGCTCTCACAGCCACTGTAAATTTTTTCCTTGACCAGTTCTGCCAAGGATGTTAAAAAAAAGAATCTTTTCCCAGGACATGTGCCAGGTATGGGGGGACATGCAGAAGAGGCTTTAGCCTTTCTCCAGGCTCCAGCTTTGGGAACAAGGACACCAGGCAGTGCTCACCCTCCTGCCAGGCAGATAAAAGTGGCCCTGGTGCTCATGAGAAGCTGTAAACAGCCAACAATCCTTATTTTTGAAGAGCGATTTTTGTCCTTCTCTTGTTTTCCAGTTCCACAGCTGCCTTAAAAATATTCACCTCACCTTTTCAGCCGGTACCAAACCAAAATCCTTGGATCAACTCCTGAGTATTGGAACGTTCTGGAGGTGAATCCACTCCCAGAACTCAGATCTGGGATTGGGCAGCAGCTCTCCCACACTCCTTGGGCTGTGTTGTGCTTTCCAGTGTCCCAGGAATTCTGCAGGCCTGGCTGGGAGAGCCGGTGTCCTGTATTTTTCTCTAGGACAGGATTCCAGGTGCCACATCCCCACATGATGCCATTACACGCTGCTGGAGCCAAGCAAAATGTTTCCCTGCAAATTTTGGCTCTTCCCTCCAGCTTAGCCCTTACTTAGACAAATTCTCCTGCCTTCAGATTTTTAATTCCCATCAGCATCGCTGTTTTGCCGAATAAAAACTTTTCAAAATGGGCAAAGTCCAGGAGACTTTGTTAGAACAGCTGCACAGCTCATGCATTACAGCTCCATTTCCAAATATTTTCAACAGTGTGGCACAATCTGAGGAGCTCACAGACATAAAAAACCACCTCGGCATGCTCTGAAGAAGGCAGGGGCTGTAGCCAAGGTACCGGGAGCCACCACTTCTGCAGGCTGGGTGTAGCTGTGACAGCAAGGACGGCCACCAAAGAGGTGCACGATTCCAACAGCTGCTTTTTGTCACTTCTCTGGGCACATTTCAGCGGTTTGGAGGCTGCTGGGAGTTTGCTGTGTCCTCATTCCCCTCACTGGTACCTGTTGGCATGGCAGGCACCCTCCCCCTGTGCCTTCAGCTCGACCTCTTGGCTGGAAACACCAACTCCTGCGCTGAGGCAGCCGTGGTATTTCTCCAGCCCCATAAAATAATTCCTTCAGTACTGCAGAACCCGATTTCTAAGGTAACTTTTGTTCTCCCAGCACCTGGCAAACTTTGCCCTCAAGCCCCTGTGCTGCCCTGGAGAGGGAGCAGCTCCGAGCCCCGAGTGCCCGGGGCAGGGACTGGAGCAGCAAACATCCCCAGACCAGGTGGGCCAACCTCCCCCAGGCCAGGGCTCTCCAGATAAAAGCAATTTCCTGCCTTCATCTGCTCTAGGCACACAGAAGCTTCTGGAATGCTGGAGGGATGCACAGGCCGGGCTGGACCCAAGCTCCTGCCTGGGTTCTGTGAGCCCGCTGGACCACAGCTAAGCTCACCCTGGAGCCAGGACTCTCCTTCCCCATGTGACTTGAGTTTGTCTGAGAATTTCACGCACTTAGGAGGGTTTTAAGCACCCCCTCAGTTTCAGGATCCAGCAGTGGGTCTGGCCACCTCTCCCAGATGTGCACGGTGAGCACATCCCTCCCCTGAGCCCTGCCTACAGCAGGGACAGCTGCCAGGCCAGGCCTGAAGAAAACCAGACTTTAATGCCATTTAAAAGTCACACTTTTGCATTCTTTGAGAGTTAAACAACCAGCAGAAATAATCCTGAAGTGACAGAGCTGTAGCTTTGTTTTTTTCCTTTGATGCCCATATATTCATCCACGTGCCCCATATGTGGCTCTGCCTATAGAGATGTGTTTTTCTCAACCTTTTTCTGCTCCCCTTGCTGTGCTGCTCACAGAGCGAGGGGCAGCAGAGCTGGGGGAACATCTGGACATCCCAGAGCTAATCCAGCTCTGCCACTCTGACTGTGCACTCAGAGGGGTGGGCTGGGTGAGGATCCAGCCTTGGACACAACCTGTGACTTCTACAAGGTGCAGGCTGGATGAACTGCCAGCAAACAAAGATTTTGTTCCTGCAAATCAGAGAAATTGTAGCATTCGCTTGTAGCCATCCCCAGAGCCTGCTACTAGCGTTGGCTTGTAAAATACTATTTCCTACTAATTATTCTTTGATTACTTTCAACATTTGGGTTGTGATCTTCCAAAGCAAGTGTCTGTTTCTAGCTGAATTGTTCACAGTCATTTAAACCCCAATTGTTCTGGAAAGGAATAAAAAGTTCAACACTGCATTAAAGTGTTTGATGACACACATTCCAAAAATTTGGATTCTAGCTGTTTCAGACTGGGCACCCTCACTTGGTTTATTTTTATATGTATTTATTCTACGAAAGAATCCTGAGCTACCTGATAGTAAAAACCCATTTCTCTTGATTGGAAACATTGGAAAAAGCCACTCATCTCAGTGAAGCATTCAGGTGAAAAGCTGGTGAAAACCATGCAAAAAAGTGAGAAATGAATAATTTCATCTCCGGACTGGAGTTATCACTGCTTGCTGCAAGGATAGCCTGGCCCACGTGGAGGATAAAGAGGAAGAATTAATATCCTGAAAACACACAGCTAATGAAATGAGCTCTCTCACTTTCATGAACTCTCAGGAGTTCTCTGCCATGAAGGGTGGCTTCCCTGCCCAGCACGTGGGCACACAGGTAGGACGAGGCTGCAGAGCTCCTGCAGCCCTGAGCTCCCAGATAAGCTCACATGTGGAGCCAGAACCACCTCAAATTCCAGCCCAGAAACTCTTCCCTTCCCTCATTAATTCCAGCGATCCCTGTGCTTCTCTCCCAGCTTTGGAGCTACACACCCAGAAGGTGCAAATCTTCCTTTGAAGCTTTGTTTGTTTGCTTGTTTTTAAACGGGAAACCGCCAAAATTCAGCGACCGTTTTCTAACTTGAACATTTTTTTTATTTTCCACGGGGGACAAGCAAATCCCACAACACCAGTAATTGCCATTCAATCTGGACCCTGGGTTAGAGTTCCCAGTCGGGTTCTCATCTTCCAGGGCTGAAAGGAAAGATTTCCCTGGGGACCTACAAACGATCCCTCCATTATGTGGAGGCCGTGCGTGCGCGTTCAGGGGATCACAAATCCGAGTTTACTCCGGTGACTCTGGCGTGCCTGCCATGAATCCATATGAACCATTCCCCAATATTTATTGTCAGCAGCATTAGAGGATGCCTTGCCTCCCGTTTCAGAACTTAATGGCCCATTGACCGCACTTCCTGCGAAGCACAAACTGTGTCCCACGACACTAAATCTGTGCCACGCTAATGAAAAGCCCTTTTTATTTCAGGCCAGTATCCAGAGTGGAAATGATTTAGATCACAGTCACTGGGTATTTTAACTCACTAACTCACTATTTCTTTAGTAATTAGAGATGAGGCCCACGGCGATGCCAAGTTGTAGGCTGACCCAAACATGCCTATCTACTCTGGATACTCTCCTGGAGATTTTTATTTAACACATTTCAAATTAGAATGAAAAATTCTTTGGCACAAGTGAGGGACGCAGATGAGCGCATTTTCCACTTGTTTTTTGGGTCCTTAACGCAGCAATATTTTATTTCGTGTTAAAGGCACCCAGATGAGATGTGACAACAGGGACAAGCTGGATTCCAGCAGCGAGTACAAAAGCAGAATGATTTCCCCTCTGCACCTTTGGGCTTGTCCTGCAGGGTGACTCGAGCAGAGTCACTCACACAGACTGGCAATCGCCTTCCTCCTCGTTTTATGTTTGTTATTTTTCTAACCTCTTCAATCTCACTTTGCTGAAGCAGAGGAAATGAGGTAAATTGGTCCTAACACAGGCCAGGAATTGCTGTCCTACTCCTGACATGGGGTTTAAAGGCACTGTGGGAGTGGAACAGTAAATCTCTGGAGCACAAATTTCTTGTGATAACACTAAATTTGCCCAAATTTTATTGCTAAGATACAAAGTGTTATGGCAACACGAGAGAAAACAAGTTCTAAGGTTTTCCTTTAAGGCATAAAGATCCACAAAACTCCACATAGTGCAGCCTACACTTCTGCAGAGATGTGGTGAGACTTCAACAGCACAACCGTGCACTCACAAGCTCCTTTTCAGTCCTGTGACACCAGACTTTGGCTTTCCTTGCTCAGCAAGCAGATCTGTAAACCTGCTGCATGGATTAGGATACTCTAGATCTGCTTTTGCATTGTCTCTTTATCTCCAAAGAGAAGCCCAGGAGCACTGCAGGCTGTGGCAGGTGGAGGACAGGGGGGTTTGGAGAGGAACTGGAATATTTTCCTGCAAGTTAGCAAGAAACAAGTGTGAAACTCAGTGCAACCCAGAGACCCTCCCAAGCATATTAAATAAATCTGAGGATAAGAGTAACAACACAAAGGTCGGTGCTTCCAGAAACATAAGCTATGAGAAGAATTATTAATTACATATAAAGGCATAAATATACACACAAACCATCCCATGCTTATTATAAGAAAGTTTTGGACCTAAAATCCACATTCTTCTGCTTGAAGTGAAAGCATCACCTTGATTCCACATGGATAAAGCAATCCCTGCAGTCTTTGCCTCCATCCTATTTTTGATAAGATATTTCTGCTGTGTATCTTAGGTTAGGTATTAACTTACATGAGAAACAGATGTTTCCCCTCTGCAAGGAAAAGCATCTTTTCAAAGGTCATCAGTGGGAGAGAAGGACTTCCAGGATTTACACAAGGCAGTGGCAGTTCTGGCCACTGTCCCTTCTGCTTTTAAGGTCTTTTCCATTTGGCTTTAACTCTACCCTGTTTTAAAGAAGTTCTTTCATGCCACTACCTGGTAAAAGATATTTTCCATACTTCCATTGCAACCAGATTCATTCACTGGGCCGTTCCTAAAACCACAAAGGCTATTTTGTTGAATAAATCCAATCCCTGTGTTCATTCCTAAACATAACTCAAAATATTTCAACGGTGCCTCCCCTCCTTTAGATGTTTTAATATTGGATAGGGAGATTTGCAGGATATAAGCTTTACAGCCTGTGAAGTTTTCACATCTCCAGGTGGAATTGCTTAACAGTTACAAAAAAAGAAAACTTAAAAAAAAATAAAGAAGAGGGAGAGAAGACTTGAACCTGCTGGTCCACAAAAGAGAAGTTAATAAACCACAAAGAACTGTAAAACAATAAAGATTTCCTCACTGGTTAAACACAATGGAATGAATGATCTGAGTTTCAGGGATATCTAAAAGCTGTATTGCATTACTTTGTATAAGGAATGAACGGTCCCTGTCCTCTTCCAGTATTTCAACCTCTTCAGGAGGATGGAGAAGAACTTTGATAAATAATAATGTATAAATATGCAGATGTGCAAAGATAAACAGCACACAGAGACCGAGAGCAGAGCAGAGAATAGCTCTGACCAAAATTAACATCAGCACCCAGAGAATTAGGAGAATTTCATGTGCAGACCTTGATCTGAGCACAAGAATAAATGAAGATGGAGGAAAAAGCAGATCTAAAATGAGATTCTCAACCTGCTAACTCCAGTGTGTGATTATGGGCAGGGATAAATCCCAACCCTTTCCACCAGCAGCTTTGGGAATCATAACTGGAATGAGGAGACTGAGGAGCTGTGAATGGAGAAGGAACTGCTCCTTCTTCCCTCCCAGAGAGCCTCAGACTGTTCCTGGAAGACTCCACACCTGGAAGGTGGCACATCCCAGTCACACGAGGACTCAGGGGGTCTCAGGGAGCCCAACCCCTGCTCCTGCTGATGGATTTGCTCCCGGAGCAGCTGTCCCAGGGTTCCCAGCCCCAGCTGAGCAGAGGCAGCGGCACCCCCAGCCCGTGGGGGTTGTGCTCCCTGCCAACACCCAAAACCTCCCAGAGCGGAGCAGGAGCACTCCGGGGAAGGGCAGAGCTGCCAAACCACAGGGTGGGGCGAGGAGAGAGAGTGTCTGCAGAATGCTGCAGCTCTGGGACAGATAGCATCGGGGACTGACAGCGTCAGGATCGCACACACTGGGAATTATCAGCACGTCACCCCTCGGGAGAGCACGAGAAAACTTAAACGGCCCTGCGCTGGCCTGGGCTGCTCTTGAGGCCTTTTTATGCTTTAAATAAACAGAATCAAAGTCCAAGAGTTAAAACTCGACTTCAACTCTTACAAACTGCCAGTTTCTGAAATTACACAAGCAAACAATACTAAAATAAATAAAACCTACAGGCGAACCCTTTCTGAGAGCCCACAGCATTGTTAATGTCAGTACCAGAGCGCGTTTGTCTTCTGTAAAGTTATATGAAATCTTGGTTTGGCTGAACTCACATTGTCTGGTCACTTCTCCCTTCCCTGGAGAGAATATGAATGGTTTCTATTTCGAGGAGGTTACAGGTAGCCATAAATTATCACCTAAGTGTGGGCTGCCTCAGCCCCAGCACCTTGCCAGCTCTTCAGAGCACTGGATGGCTTTGGCACTGAAACCTGCCAAGTCTTGGGCCACGTCAACTCACTTTTTGACATGTGTTATGTGGATCATAGGGGAACCATTGCAGAGACCTTGTTATGGAAGAATGAAGCATTTTTTCCCCATCTATCATAGGTACTTTTCAAATGACTGCATTCCTACAGGACTAAATCATCTTTTTTTAAAAAACGATTTTAGCTCCTCGCTGCCCATCCCTAAAATATCAGCCATGACCAGGTAGCTCAGATTGTCGCTGCAAAAAGTTAATTATCACCTGCAGGTTGCTAATTGTGGAGCTTTGTCTTTCAGGCACAAAAAAGAAATTAATTACTACTTTTAACTTTCTGACTCCAAGAAGTGAGTTGACATAAAATCCTGCCACGAGTGGAGATGCACACAAAGGCCTCTTCCAAAGCACACATTCCCTTAATGCTCTTGGAATAAAGCTATTTATATGTAATGCATGTGATATACGTTAGCTCACTGATCTTTTGTAGTGTATGAAGGGATGTACTTTAAAGGCAGAGTTTAATTAAGTTTCTTAACACTCCTTTGTGAGGATAAAATAATCATTCCTGTTTTGCAAATGCTGAAAAGTTAATTAAATTACAAGATCCAGACAGTGACTTAGAGGGAGAAGCAGGAAAAGAGGTCTGAAGACTCAGTTCCAGTCCCAGCTGACAGGAAACTCTATCCAACGTTTTCAGTCAAGAGAAATTTCACCTGACTTCAGAGCACACCACAAACCTCATCTTTTACTGAAGGGACAACCTGAACTGTGAGAAACTTTGTTTTCCTTAAGAAAGCATAAAATAATCTGGGTATTGCAGAATGGTAACAATGATAAAGGAATACTTTGGATTCCAAATCTCAAAAACTCAGGGAAAACCCCCAAAATTTAAACTTGAATCAAAACTGCAGAAACCTGAAAAAAGGCAATACAACACCTGTTTTCTTTGGATTCTGAAGCTTCTGGAGGGTTCTGCCCTATTTGCTTCCTTCATCAAGTCCAAGATAATCTGAATTAAATGAACAAATAGTTATTACTGGATGCAAAGATGCTGTTTGAAAGAAAAAGTGAGCTGCAGGGCAATCACAGAAATGATCCAGGTAGAAGGTCCACTGATTTGCATCGAAATTATTTGTTATTATTGTATTCATGATGTCATTTCTTTATCAAGTCACGATACAAACCAAGTCAAGTGCTTGGCAGGGGATTAAAGGAAAGCTGTAACCCCAGTGAACATGTACAGCTTCATTCTTCTAGAAGAAAGCTTGAATATTCAGTTCATTGCGCCACCGCTCCTTTGATTGGGCTAATTAAGTCAATTATGTAAAAATATTCTGGCTTGCCAGGGTAGGCAAGACTTGAGGAGCAGTGGAAAAGAACAGAGAGAAGGAGGGTGCCCCAAAACTCTCAAGGCAGACAGGTGAGAGTGAAGCCAGTAATTTGGGAGCACAGGAATTAGGGAGAGCTGGATGGAGTTTGGGTTGTGACACAGCCTGTGGTCGAGTCTTGGAGATGCCTCAGTGGATTCTGGGATGTTTAGAAAGATGGGAGAGCTCGTCAAAACCAAAATATTCACGGCATCTCCCTTGTCAGGGCAGCTTCTGTGCGTCACAGAATGTGGGGAGTGTTAAATTCCTTTGGGTGAGCAGCTTCAGCTGCATCTGTCTGTAGAGCCACACACAAACAAAACAATTTTCCTTGGAAAACCAGCTCCCAAACACACAGAGCACAGGTGTCATGAGAGTGAAGGGACTGTGCACCCTCCACTCACTGGAATGGCTGGGAAGACTGCAAGACAGCAGAAATCCACCTGGATTTAGGGCTCTGGGGAGACACTCAGGGTATTTTACTGCTTTTAGAGAAGATACTGCAGCATTTTCTCTGGATTCAGCAAGTCTCGTAGCCTGGTTTCCTGCTGCCCCTGACACCACTCAGCTCCAAATGCCCTGCAGAAATGGAGCAGGTAAGAATGCAATGGTCCTTACCAGAGGTCAGCTTTCTGTTCCACAGGGAGAACAGTCATGGCTTTGCCTTTCATGGCTTGGTACAGTGGAGAAAGCAAGCGTTACTCAATGAAAGGTCAATGCATTCTTGGTTCTTTTTTGAAAGATTATTCTGATTTAAAATCAACCAATTTTAACACGAAAAAAAAAAATGACTGTGAAAATCCTGCTTGGACCAAAAAAGGCCCTGCTTGTCACTAACAGAGCTGGCCTGATCTGGCTGTTATTGTCTCTGAGCACCTGCAGCCCTTCCCTGCTGTTTTGTCCCCGCACGGGCAGGTGACAGAGCTCGGGCACAAAACAAAGTCCCGGGGCTGGAACAGGAGGTTTGTCCTGGGGACACGGGGACACGCCAGGGACCGTCCCCTTTGGCCAGCACACGCCAGTCCCTTTGGGCAGCCTGACCTGCACAAACCCGAAGCAGAGCTCGGAGCAGTGCCCCCGCCCTGAACTCGTGCCCCGCACACACCGCAGCAGGCGGCGGCAGCAGCTCCCAGCTGGCTCTGCCTCTCTGCTGGCCTCCAGTGCTCCCCAGGTGCAGAGGTGAGCATGAGGTAATCCCTCCTCCTGAATGTGAGGTTTAGTCTATAGGAAACCAGCGGAATTTATGTAATTCTGGCACGCGGGGTGTTTCTTCTCTGTAAATTTAGCAGCCAGTAGCACGCTGAGCTCCAGAACAGTGTGTGCACTATGCTGCACGTGGATCCCCCGAGCCACGCTCTTCATCAGGGGCTGGGACTGGGGCACCACACCCTGCTCAGCCCCCTCAACACCCCCAGCTCAGCTGGGACACCTCACTGTGGCCTCCCCACCCCTGCAAGTGTCCAAGGCCGGGTTGGAAGCTGGGACAGTGGGAAATGTCCCTGCCCAGAGCAGTTTAAGGTCTCTTCCAACTCAAAGCAGTGTGGGATCTACGATGCACACTCAAAGAGGTTTTGAACAGAAACACGTTTCCTCCCAGAATCTAAGCTCTCTCTTAGGGCTGCATTTCCCAAATGATGCAGCAGGTTGCTGCGTTTTCAGCCTTTTTTTTAAATTGCAAAATGCTCTTGTACGTGAAGTTCCTTCACTGAGTTTAAAGTTTGAATTCCAGTTTGACTCCCTGCCTAAGAAATGAGCAGAGCCCTTTCAATGGATCAAAGGCTTGCACTTAGAGGAACAAAACACATTGTTCTAAAGGTAAATACGTTTCAGCTTATTAGTTATTCATCCTATGCTCTCAGACAATGAGTTTTTAAGGTTTTTCAAAGTCATTGAGCTGTCCTGTTATTAGATTTTAAAATGCATTAGGCTCCTCATTAGGTGGCCACGCTGTGCTATGACACATGTACTGTATTAAAAGCTGTGAACTTCTGCATGCCAGTGCTTCTGGGTTCTTTATTTTGTTTTACCAATGAGAAACATTTAATATGAATACAAGACTTTATTGTAAAAAAAAAAAATTATATTTCCCTAGTGCCTTTTTGTGTCAACAAAGGACTTTCCTGGAGAGTAATGAGTTTGCACTAAGCAGGCAAACACAAATAAACCAAGTCTATGTGGATAACCAAGTGTGGTGTATGTATATATTGTATCTCCAAGGATTTAAAAACCCAACAGCACAAGGAATCTGCTCCTTTTGGAAAACAATAGCCATTTATGAAACGTTTTTGCCAATTGAATTGCCAGGGAAAAATTAACCCTTATTCTTGCAGACATTCCCAAAGAGATTCCAAACAGTCAATGGAACAGTCCCTTGCAGAGGGAAGAGGAGCTGCCTTGGGCTCCAGCTTGGCTTTCAGTGGCTGCAGTGCTGCAATTCCCAAAGCCAGTGAGAGATTTAGGTGCAAACAACCCCCTGATCTCAATGGAGACAAAGGGTTAAACTTCTCCCAAAGTTTAAAAACCCCAGCACGGATCAGGACTGGCTTCACCACCACTGTGCTGGAACTTGGCAGTGGGCTAAGAGGACACATCAGCACTAAACAACAGTTTGGAACAGGAAGAGAAGATGAATATCTAATCCCATTGAAACTGCAGAGGAAATATCACGCAGGCTGGCTGGAAGGGACCCAGCAGGCTCAGCCCAATGGCTCTGGGCTTAGGAAAAGCTCTGCTCTGCTCAGGGTCTAACCAGCCATCCCAACCCCACGTCAGCAGCTGGAAGCAGCACTGGATTTGGAGAAGCCAGAACCTCCCTCTTATAATACAACTGAAAAAAAATCAGTCATGTATCTTCTAAAATCCAAACCTGTCCATTCATATGGATGTGCTGATGGCCAGGGGTGTCTGGGAGGAGATGGAGGCTCAAACTCACAGAATGTATGAAAAAAAGTCTTCCAAAACATAAATACTTCCTATTTAGGATACAAGTAGGAAGAGCATTGCCCTGTTGCTTCAAATGGAAAAAATAAATAAATATCTAAAGTCTTTCACCCAGGAGTCGCAGAAGAGTCCAAAATTTCCTGGTTATCTAGGAAAACCCATTTACACAAGTGCCGTTTCCCACCACACGAGCTGTAAATCACATTCCATCACCTCCAGTCCCTGCACAGGGACATCCAAGAGCTGCAAGTGCCTGGAGCCGGGCCGGCAGCCAGAGCCCTCGGGGCTCCCGCACCGGAGCCGCTCCGCGGGGAGCCGGGCCGGCTGCAGCTCCTCCCGAACGCTCCTCTCATCCCCGGCCAGCACAATGGGAAGGAACCTGGGAAAAATGTTAATGCAGGACAGCTCCCACGTGGAGGAGCAGCTCCGGAGAGCGGCTGTGGTCACTCAGCTCCGAGGGGACCAGCGCAGGGAGCAGCTCCTCTGGGAAAGAAGTCAAACTTCCAGTGATGGACTCCTGAGCGTGGCTCCCACCTGCGTCTCTGTGGGCCTAAAGCCAACTGGGGGCTCATTTACTTCAATGTTTATTTATATATTTATTTATTTATAGTCTGGCTAGTTCTTAGCTGGATCAGTTTTCCGGTCCAGGTCATTGCCCTGAAGGCTGATGCTGGAGCAAGGGAGGCAGCAGCAACAAACATCTGGAAGATGAAGAGAGTGGGATGGGATTTCTGTTGTGCCAACAGCAGATAATTATTTCAGGATGAAGTGACACCTAACAGCAGCCTTGCTTGCTTTTGGGAACATCTTCTGGACACACCAGCACAAACTGCACTCTGGGCATTTTTCCAAAGCAATACATCTTTATAAGAAAGAGAATATTCCAAAAGAGAAATGGATTCGCATCAGAAATTTGTGGATTCACAGGAAGATGTCTGTCGGTGTTCAGTATTCCTTTCTCTCAGATTCCCACTGGCTCACTGTGCTATATCAGCTCATGCTGCACTTCAAAAATCCCATTTAAACCTCATGAATGGATTTTCAGGATGAAGGAGGGAACAAAGCCTTGGCAGCACTCAGGCACAGGCACGGTTCAGCGACGCTGCCACTTGCTGCAGGACGGCTCCCCCTCGTGCCTCTCCCGACAGGAGGTGATTCCCTCCCACCCCACACGGACACCCTGGGCACGTGTTCAGAGCCTGATGTACAAGGATGACATTTCACAGAGGACACTGGAACCTCAGCTCCTTATCAGCACCTGCTTCATTATCAGAATCGCATTAAGCGTGGTTTTAGCAAGGTGGTCCCGGCAGGGCGAGGCCTTGCACGGTTGTGGTTTTGATTTACTGGACACAGGAATTGCTTTCTGAGATGAAAGAACCGAAATATGTGTCAAAATATTGGTGGTCACTGTCTAAGGAGGCAGAAGGTTTGTGCTGGCTCTCGGTGATGTGATGAGTGTTAACTCTGGCAGTCCAGCTGAGCAGCTGCCCCCGAGGCAGCACAAACATCACCCTTCCCTCACTGCCCATCCCACTCTGCAAAAACATCTCCCGATGGCAAACTGTTTGCCCTCAAGATTTCAGGGGTCCATAAGTGCAAAAATAAATCAATCAGAGGGAATAGATGTAAGCTCAGTCTGGATATCCCTACGGTGCAGCTATTTGTGCAATGATTTCGTACCGAGGCTGCACGTGGCGATTCTTTACACAGAAAATCCCTAAAAAAGGGTCTGGTTTAAACCAAGGGCCTGGGCAGCTTCCTGAACAGAAAGACCTGGCCCAAATCATGTTTGGATTATTCCAAAAATGACCTATCCCAGCAGGACTTCACTGAGCTTAGCTGGGCACTTTCTATTTAGGTCCCAGTGTCAGAGTCCAAAAAAAGACCTGCACTTAATAAACCTTCTTTATGCTGAGGATTCAGACCCTGGGATTTCACTTCCCTCTCTCCACACACACATTATTTTGATCCACAGGACAGGTTTTGTGCAGCCTGTCTTCAGCTGCAATAGAGAACATATTTAATATTCCTGACAAATCCATTTTTTGCCTAACCCACTTTCTCCTCAATCACAAATCCCACTTGAAAACACTTTAAACTGGGCACTTATTAATTAACATCCCCACAGAAAACTGAATAATTCTGCAAAACTGAAGCATCTAAAATAAAATGTAAAAAGTCCTGTCTTTGAAAGTCCCACAATCCCTAGATGCAGCTTTATTGCCAAAACCTGCCACATGCAGGAGAAGGGTAGAAATAAGGGAAGAAATAAGGATACTGCAGCCTAATTCACTTTTTAGACATTGCCATTGGTATTATTTCATGCAGTTTAGCAGAGGATTTAGCTTCTCCCCAGGTTTCTATCAGCACTTTTTCAAGCAATGACAAATCTGATTTGTTACAGGAAAAAGCTGAGTGTATCTCAAGCCCTAAAGTACAGCTTAGGACAGAAGAACATCGACTTCCCAGCTTCCAGATCCCTCTGGAAACACTGAATCCATTGTGTGGGACTTTCTCACTTCCACCTCATGGGGCCTGTGGAGGCTGGAATGGGCTCAGTGGGATTTGTGATGGAATCCTGAGTGCCCTGAGGTGAGAGAGACTTGTGTCAGGGGTGTCAGGGCAGCTGTATTTCACTGCTGCAGCATTCTCTGTTTCCAGGTACATGCACAGGGCCCTTGCGTTGGGATGGGCCCTCCACAGCCACGGCTTTGAACAGTTTTGATGCCTTTAACTGTTATTTTATTGCACACTTTTCACCGTTTATCCATCATTTTTCATTTCACCCCCTAGTCTGGTAGATTTACAGAAGCAAACCAGTACAAGTGGTTTGGATATAATGTCGTAGCTCCCCTTATTCCAAATTATTTGGGATTTTATTTGCTATAGCTCACAGGCTCCAGAAGGTACAGATTGCATCCTATGTGTGTAACATGGGGCTGGAGCCTTGGGAAATTCAGAATTTTGGGAACTCTGCACCAGTTCACAGCCTGCAAACACAGGAAGCCCAGCTAAGGAAAGATCTGAGGACATGTGGGACTCCTCATGAAGGTACTGACAGCGTGTTTAACCCCAGAACCCTCACAGGGACCTAAAAATGAAACCAATAGGAAAAGCAAAACACCTTTTTCCACTAAACTTTCCCAGAGAATCTAACCTTACTGGTGTTAACCCACTTAAGTTGCTCAGCTGCTGCAGAGGGGTTTTAGTTCCTTTGCTACACTTTGGACACCATCAAAGGGAAAATTTGATTTTTCTGGATGAAAAGAATGCCACCAACCACACTCAGCTCTAAGGGGAGGACATTTCCTCCCTCTGCTCTCCTCAGCAGCACCTGTAGTTGGTGTCTGTTCTGCCAGTGAGGTGGGGAATCCTCTGTGGAGAAAAAAGCCTTTCCTCCTTACAGGGGAAAACACCAGGAGATAAAAATCTGATGGATTTCAGCTGCCCTGGTGTGCAAAGTAATACCTGAACCAGAATTTCAGCTGCCAAGTCTGCACCTTGCTTTCTCCTGGCTGTTGTCACTTTCTTGCACACCTCCTTCCCATCAAGGTGCAGCCTGAGCTCATCCAGAGGGGCACAGGGGACACAGGTGACTCCATGACCACCAAACTGTCAGGATCAAACCAGCTCCCACTAATTCCATGGCACACCAGGCAGCCCAGACCTCACCCAGGGATTTTAGGTGCCAAGCCATGACAATAACGTCCCTCAGCATTTCCCTGGGCAGAGCCCATACCTCATTTCCTTGAAGGAGATGATAATTATGGACAGGAGCCTGCAAAGGCCCTTTCTCGCCACAACTGTTCTGTTTCCTCACTCCCAGGCAGATGGTGGGGGATTTTTTTGAGTGCCCCTACTGTAAATTGCCAAGAATAACTGTTGCCTCCCCTAAAAGGGGAGTGAAAACAGCCCTGCGGGTTCCCTCTGAAGTGACAGCAGCTCTGACCGACTTCAAAGGCGACGCGAGGTTTTTAGTGAGGGCTGTTTGTTGATTTTTTCTCCAGTGAAGTGATATTACATGGCATTTCCAACCCTCAATCCTATTAAGTGACAGAACTACCTAATAGCACTCATTAAATAACATAACTTGGTGTCAGAAATTCACTGACAGGCTCTCCTGCAATTGAAGTGGTAGATTTATGCCCTAAAAAAATACGGGGTTGGTGTTATTGTGACTGGGGTTTTTTAATAAATGTCATTTATTTTAACAGGTGAAAGTGTAAGAGCCAGGACAGTTCATGAAAAGGTTATCACAGCTGAGAAGCTGGTGCCTGAATTTTACATTCAGAGGGAAGGAAGCACTAAGAAAATGTTCATTGCTGCTGAACTCCTCCAGCTCTGGGAGAATTTTTGGGTGACACCACCCTTCTCTCAGTGTTGTCACAAGGCACTCAGATGTTCCAGCACTATTCAGGAACTTTCCATCCTTCTGTCCAAGGAAACACTCAGAATGAAGCACAGGTGAAGCAGAAGACAAGCAACCACCTGAACTTCTCAAAGGGTAAAGCCAGAATGCAGAAAATATTCAGTTATCAACACGACAGCTCAAGGATCATGTCCCTGCACAGGGACAGGTGAGGTTTGACACAACCAAACCCATTTCAGGTCAGCACAGTGACAGAGCTGAGCTGCTCGAACAGCTGATGCTGCTGAAAGGTCTGTCCCACAACCTGCTCTCTTTTTTTTTTCCACCAGCACTTCCCATCACACAATCCTGCTGCTCCTTTACTGCAGTTTGAATTTTACCAGCCCTCCACTGCTAACTGCACAAACCCTCAGGTCTTTTTCCTCAGTTTTCTGCAGAGATGAATCTGCTCAGACAGGAGCCCGAGTGCCAGGGCAGCACAGGGAACCCTGCAGGACCCTGAAATCCTGTAGGTGTAAAGGGACCTCTGGAGGTCACCAAGCCCAGGATGGGGAATCACTGTCCTGGCTCTGCTGGATCAGCCAAACCATCCTGCAGCAGCCTTCTGCATCTGCCACCAAAATCCCAACTCTCACAATTGTCCAAAAAGAAATTAAGGTGTTTTTTTTTGTCATGCAACATGAATGTTGTTGCAAAAACGACTTCTTTTTGTTCTCTAAAACAACAATTAAAAATATCTTCCTGGAAATAACAATTACCAGCTAAATCCCTGACTACAACATTTTGACCAAAGGCAGAATGCTCTGAGGAATACCAAAACAATGCAGTGAATATTTGTGCAGCAGGAAGAGTTTGGAGGTCTTTGTTTATCATAGTTTGTTCCTACTAGACAGAAAGGTTCCTAAAGAACCCATATAAAGAGCTCTGATTATTAATAGAGTCATGAAATGGTGTTTCTAACCTGTTTATAAATGGTTTAAAGGAAATCACAAATACATAAAAAACAAACCCAAGTTTACAGTAAAAGGGCAGAGAACTAAATTGGTTATTCCAGTAAGCAGTATGTTATATGGAACTGAGCTGAGCATGGCTGCCATCATTCTACCTGGGAAAAAATCAAAATGGGGAGAGAAAGAAAGATTTTTAATCTGCCTTTTTTTTGCAGAAGCCAAACAAAATGGAAAAGCCCAAATATTGTATTACCCTACTGTGTATATGCACAAGAAACGCACACAATGATTTCACAGCGTGATTTGAAAAGGTTCAATAATGGCTTTGGAAATATGGGAAAGTCATCTTTAACACCACATAAAAAAGTAATAGAGGGCCCAATCCTGTCCTGTCACTACTAACTTAAACTGAGCTGAACTTTCAGGATCTTCTGGTGGATTTAGAATATTTTTCAGCAGCTTAATTCAGATATTAGCAAAGCCCAGCCTGGCTGGCTCCCATCAGAACCCCACTTGCTAAATCATTCCACTCCTCCATTATAATTTAAAACAAAACTATTTTTGATGTGTTGAGTCTCTGTGTATTTGGACAGTGCCTGCCTTTCCCTGCCACTCTGACAGCCCTGAGCACTCTGGCCATCAGCTGCCTGAGCGTGGAGAGCTGCCCACCCTCAACAGCAGCCCTGAAACCACCAGAGCCTGGTGAACTTCTGATTTTCTGCATAATACTGCCACAAAAACCAGTGTCTCCCACTCCTGGAAATGTGAAGAGAGGTCAGTTTCCAGAGATCTTTAGGTTTGAAAGAAAGATTTTAAATGTTGTCTGCACAGTAAGAAAAACGCCAAGGATGAATGTAGGGGCTGAGAGGTTGTTGTGTTAGGGATCAGCCACCCTCCCCTTCAGAAACATCAGAATGTGGCACATTTCAAAGGGTGAACTTGCACCCAAGAGCCCTCCCCTTCCTCACCCATCCCCTCTGCAGTCTGGGATGGCGCTGGAAATACCAAACCTCTGCATGTGGCACTTGAGATTTCAACCACTGTCCTGCAAACCCGTTGCACAAGATGCAGCTGGATCAGAACAAAATTCTGACGCAATTTATTTAAAAGAGGAAAAAACCCAAACAAACGAATGCTAAGTTACTCTTTGTCATGCAGTGTCACTGGCCAGGTCTGCTCTACAGGGCTGAGCCATTTCTGCCTCCTCTGGCTCCCACTCCAGACACACCCAGCACGCCCAGTGTCACGCACCAGGGAGTTGGTGCAGTAAATACAAGGGCAATGACCCAGAGTTCTCACTCACCCCTGCTTGTGTCACAGTGTTTCCAGCACAATTTCTGCTTTAAGCATCTAAAACCTTTCCGTTTCTGTCAACTGATGCAACTCTGAGCTGAAACCTTGAGGCCGCACAAACACAGAAGGGCTCTGCCCACAGCAGGCACCAGGACTCAGGAATCCTCTGGGGGGCTGCAGAGCCAACTTCCCCTTCACTTCCCATGTGTCAAACCCTACAACTCAGCCCAAATAAACCACAGACTCTAAAGATCCAGTGGTTCTTTCCAGACCCCTAGTTTGGGTCTATATGCAGTGCTGGCTTTAAATTCAGCTCTACAAATGCCTCTATCAGTACCTGGCAGGTCTCCACATTTCCAAGTCAGCTCATCAGATTAACCCACGCCGTTTTGTCTTTTCCTTCCAGTTTGGTGTCACTCACAAACAGTAAAAGTTTTCCTATTCAGTTCTCTTGCTGCTCTTGAAGGGCTGAAACAACGTGGTAAAAAAGTTCTACCATGCTAAGGTTGGTCTTGAGAAGGAAAGTTCATTTCTCGTGCTTTTTATGACCTTGCTGACATTTCCTAGCCATAAGCTGGAAATGTTAAATGATAAAAAATACAATATTATTCAACCAATTGAGTTGCCAGTTCTAATTTTGGATAGAAAACTGGACAGAGAAATAATCAAAGACTTACCAGAAAAGCAGATGGCTGCAGAGTGCTTCTGGCAGTCATGCTACTCGCACATGGGACCACTTGTGTTTAACAAATTGGACAACAGAGAGAGAACTGAAATGGAAATTGGGGCTCTACTCCATTCAAATTCTTCAGAATGTTTGTTTTGGATTTGTACCTCTGCTGCAATTTACAACTCTAGATTAGATAGAGCAAGAGTAATATTCTTGACTAGAAGAAAAACAGAATGGCTGAGCTGTTTGCCAACTCATACACATTGTCTCCCTGTGTACAAATAATACCAACATATAAATGGGTCTAAATAAAACCCAGTACTAAACGTGTCTTTTACTACACAGCAATAAAGTTGCATGAGACATTTCCTTGAGTCAAACTGCAAGGCCCATATCAGCATGGAAACGGGATGGAAGGAAAACCCAGAGCAACCTGAGATGTCACAGCTGCAACTGAGGATCCATCCCAAAACGCTCTGCTCGGGAATTAAAGGGACATTTGTTTCCAGCATGAACCAGATTTGAGACACGAGCCATAATTCAATACTTCTTAATTGATCAGGAAGGTAAAAAAAACCACAAAGCCAATATCAGCTGTATCAATACCAAGGCACACAGGTAGCAGATGACACCAAAAAAGGAAGAAAAAAAGACTCATTCTGCCAATCTTCCTGCAAGAAATCAGTTGCCTCAGTGTTTAACAGGAAAACATGAAGGTCTTTCTCAGTGAGATGCCAGTTGCAGCTTAAGGAAATGTATGGCCAAATATGACATCACCTACCACAACCAAAAATTAAGATGAAAGTTGTGCTGGTCTCAGGGACCAGTCACTCACCAGGGAACCGCTGGTTTTATGTGCACGCCTTCCTGAAGAATCCAAAAATAACATTTTTCCATGGAGCAGAAATTCCTGCAGCGTTCACGCTTTTCCTTTCAGCAATGTTGCAATCCAACGTGCCAGCCCTGTGTAATGAGGTCATCCGACAGTGTAATTTGTAGTATTTTAATCTGTCAAAATTGATCCTGGTGTTTCTATGGCAACTAGATCCAAACAAAAGATGGAGCAGACAGAATTCGTCTCTCCCTGCCACCACCCAGATTTTTATATAAATATATGTGTGTATATATATAAAGCATTACACATATATAAAGTTAATGTTCATGATTCATCATTAAGCAGTGCTAGAAAACTGGCACTGGAGAAATAGCAACACACAGGGCTAACATTAAAATAAAGGTAATAAATGGATAAACTGACATCAATAAAATGCATTAAAAAAAGGTAATTCTTCAATTCTGAAACACCTGGGAACAGAGCATGCTTTTGCCCTAAAACCCAGACAGGAAAAGGTATTATCCATTTCTGGCTGGGATAGATGGAAGGGGATCCTGGCTTTGCTGCCATGTGGGGAAGAACAACTTCTCCCCAGAAAAAATCACCCTTCAACCATTTCTGTTACCATGCTCATGCTTAGGAAAGCTTGACTGTTACCAGCTTCCTAAGTTTGGGTTTGGAAGTTCTTATGCAAGTCTTGTATGTCTGTCAATTTGTTTTAGTGCCCTTGCAGAGCTGGGTCCAGTCATTGGATGGAAAACTCTGGATGTGGAACCCAAAGCCATTTCCAGTCAAATAATATGATTAACATCAACACCAGCCAGCCCCTTCCTTTTGAAATAAAAAGGTGGGATGAAAAGCTTGATTTTCCTACAGATCACTTCTCCTTCCCATGGGAGGAGCTTCTGAGAACTCCTCAGGAGATCTGATCTGGGTCCTGAACACAGATTGCCAATCACACACTGTGTTCCTAACGCAGTTCCTGACAATCCCTGCAAATCCCAGAACAGCCACACGGATCCTGACTTGGGCTTTAAAGCAAAGATGAACCTCCCCTAACAGGTGACACGTACCTGCCTCCAGAAATCTGTGTGGATTTCTGAATGAATGAATTTCTGACTCCGGTGCAACGTGGGACAGTTTTAGCAGGTCCCTGAAAAGGGTGGGAGGGAATTTCTGAGAGCTGGGATGAAGGTGATACACTGACTTTTGTTGTGCTGTGGGTTTGCTGCTGGCTGCCATCTCTGGAGGTCACCACGTGCCTGATTCCCACGGCTCTGGATCAACCACAGCATGGGATTGTGGCTGGAGGGCAGCTTGTCCTCTAGGATTGATTTTTGCTGCAGTTTGTCCTCTAGGCCAACTGCCGCTGCCTGTTAAGAAAAACAGAAAATGTTAAGCAGAGAAATATTGGACCTTTAAAAGAAACAAACACACTCAAACCTGATCCCAAACTGATCCCAAATTCTCCTCCTAGAAAACAGAATTTCTCCATCGGTTTATGTCTGAAGGACAAAAAATTCATGGTGAATACAGGAATAAAATGGTGCGCACGCATAACTTGAAGCACAGGAATATTTTCACAGTTTACCCTCCTAAAATTAAACACACTCAAGTCTTTCACCTGAGCAAAGACCCTGACCCCACAAAGCTCATCCACTCCACGGCAATTCCTTTGAGTAATGTACAGTGAAGAATCCAACCCTGGCAAAAACTGAACTGTGTATTTTAGTGAATTACAGATGCTTCTTTAAAAACTTCTGTCTTTACAGAATGTTGGCATTTCACAGCTTATCTTACAGCTGACCCAGACCTTGGCACAGTCTCCAGGTGAATATATTTATGAAAATGTACACAATGAGCTGTTACCTCTTTTTAACTTCAAAAAAAAATCATTGCTCTGCTACTGCAGCAGAAGATGCAAACTGCTCGTTTAGGCAGGAGTGTTTAAAAAGTATAAAAAGAAATGAAACTGGATTTCTTCCCAATTATCACCAGTTTGTGACTGTCAGAGAAGATGTACTTTTTCCATGTGAAACTCCTCATTACCCCCTCCTTCCAATAAAGGCAATCAACATTGAACTTAGAAGTTCCTGTCTGCATCCACTTTACCGGCTGCACCATCCTGCCCTTTGAAACGGAGTCGTGTACGAGGCCCATCAGAAAAACTGGAGGAAATTGGAGATAAAAAAGATTTTAAAATAAAACCAGTATTTATGTCTCCCAAATGGGAAGTTTGGAGCAGCGAGGGCAGGAAACGGGCCGGTATTTAAGCTGATTACCCAAGCAAAGTCCTCTGCCTTTTCAGCACAGCCGCGGTCCCTCGGTAAAACCACTTCAATTAATTGGAGTTGGGGGCAGGGGGAGCGGGGGGAAGATGTCAAATTTTATCTGGAGTGTTAGTGATGGCTGGCTGGAGAGGGGGCTCGCAGGGCTGCTAATTGGGCCCGTCGGCCGGGCCGCCACAGCGGGTTTGGCTGACGGGCCCTAACGAGGCCCGGGCGCAGGTGGCCGCGGTGGCCGCGCTGTCGCAGCC
>VXBU01004385.1:6600-68464 GCA_013400315.1 Bombycilla garrulus | reverse complement strand
CAGGGCCCGCTCGGCTGCGCCGGCGCCTCGGGGCCCGCCGGGCACGGGCCCAAAGGTCCTCCCCGGAGAGGGAGAGAGATCCTTCCCTTCTGTACCAGGAATTCGCACAAATAAAAGTCTTTTGGGCCACGCCGGCCCCGCGGACATGGATCTTATTATGCGCGTTACCTAATTATCCGGCGGGCTTTTCTGCTCGCCGCTCGGGCCGCGCTTCCACGGGTGTTTGCACACATGTACAAACTACATCTCCTCATTCACACTTGCACATAACTGACGAGACAAATAATATTATCCTAGTGGGAAGAGCCAGAATTAGAAAGGAAATACTGCAACGTTTAGATTTAATCTGGTGAGCGTTAGATCATGATTCACTCTGACATAAAAGCTCAAGAGCGCATTTAGCCAGGGTGAAACGCATTACTGTGTTTTACATGAGAAGGAAATAAGTCTGATGTTTCATGGGCTGCATTATTTGCTGTTGAAATCCTAATGGCTGCCCACGCTCTACACCTACGTCGTACCTAATGAATTGGGTTTAAATTTCAGAAAGCTCCAGCAACAAATTGGACGTTCGTATTTGCTCCTGGCTCTCCACCACGGAGGAGATTTTTAGTAGAAGGGAACAGAAAAATGACAATAAATTAAAAAAAAAAAAAAAGAGCTTCAACTGTAACACTTCATTTATCTTCCCCACGTTTCACAGCAGTGTTTTTAAAATAAGCATCTTTTTTGATAAAATATTTTTTCTGACAGGTAACTACTCACACAGCATAAGCAGGATTGGTATCTGGTTTTCAATATCCACTGTTAAATATCCTGCTCAAGGCTCAGGAATTTTGCTTTATCACATAAAACACTGAATTAATGCTCCATATGAAGCAGCGGCTACATCAATACAAGTTTTACAACTGCCTTAACCCAACCTTCTGCTTTCTTCTCACCCACATCCACAAGACTCCACTGCTTCCCTCCATCACCTCGCGCTTTTTGGTGACCCCAGGAAAGAACAAACCCCTGCAGCCTCCTCCCTGCTCATTCTGTCTCACGTCAGTGACAGAGCAGCCACTCCTGGCCTGGTTTAACACAACCCAGGGCTGGCAGGCTCCAGGAGAGACCTTTTTCCTGGGACATAACCCAGCTCAGCCAAGGCTCTCCATCAGAATTCCCAGCACTGTCTCAACAGGACAGGACAGACTTGATTTCATAGAATCATGGAATAATTTGAGTTGGAAGGCACCTTCCACTAATTCCCATCCAACAAGGTCTTGGACACTTCCAGGGATGGGGCATCCACCCCTCTGGACAACTGTGCCAGTGTTTTACCACCCCCATTGTAAAAACTATTTTCTTATGTCTAAACTAAGAGTTTTACCTCTCTGCTGTCTATGGGAGGAATTTATAGATGAGATGTGAGCCTCAAAGTGTTCAGGGCCTTCCTCAGCCCAGGGCATCCCAATAAAACCCCCTTGTCTGGGTTTCCAGAGTCATTTGAGTTTTACTTGGGCTTGTGTTCATCTCAGCACATTTCCTTCATGTAGCAGCAGGAATGAATATACCTAAAAATCCCTAGAACAAGCTGCTGAGTCTTTCTCACAGGTGCCAGTTCCCAGGAGCTGCTGTGTCTCCATGAGCACTGTTCTCCTGTGAACTCAGCTGAGGGTTCCAGGGCTCTCCAAATATCTGCAATTTCAAGGCAGATAAATGTTATGTAAACTCAAATTTTGCAACTTTACTGCTGAGTGTTTTTCCATGCCAAGTCGTGCTTTACGTAGAAAGCAAACATCATTGAATTTATTTTCTGAAAAAAGCAAAGTGAAGTTTACAGTTCTGCCTGGCCTCGAGTTTGTTTATAAACACAGGAGCAGAGTGGCCTTATTACAATGGGGATGGCAGAAAAAAAAATCTTCTTCAAGCTGAACATGAGCCAAGAGTGCTCTCAGCAAGTCAGGGCTTCATCTGAGTGTGGCCTTGGCCTCCTGGGCCTGATGAAGAGATGGTGATTTAATACCAGGTTATCTAAGGGGAGATGGATACAACTCCCTCACTTGGAGAGAAATTATGGTGATGACAGAGCCAAACTTCTTGTTTGAGACAGATGTTGGAACAAGGGGCAGCATCAAAAACTGCACCTCGACAGGCTCAGGCCGGGGATTAGCAAAAATGGTTTTCAGCAGAAAGGTGGTGCAGCCCCCAGCCAGGTGCCCAGAGAGCCACAGGATGGTGATTCTTGGAGATATTTCATGATAAACACGTGCCTTTTGACACTTTTGATAAAATATGTTGCAAAAAACCTTCTTGACGAGGTATTGGAGGAAGCACGGATGTCTGGCACTTCTCAAAAGCACCTGTCCCTCTTTTTAAACAAAAGCCTGATCATAAAATGCCTGATGATTTTTGCTGCATGCCCTGTATCCCAGAATCCCAGGTTTTCATGCACATGCAAAGCTTTGTTCTGATGGACCTTTCTCTACAAACACAGCCTGAGGAGTAACAGTGCAGGATCTGCTCATGCACGTTGTGTCAAAGAGCAAACTCCACGTATTTGAAAAGATTATCAGTCAACTACAGTTCTTTCCACTGTAGAAACAGTTACTCAGTTAAGATAAACAAAGAAGTTCCCATGCGCTGAAAAGGAAAACCTATTAACTGATTAAACATGTGAATCAGTTGATAAACTGGTTATCAAAGTTCTGAAAACATTTTTAACAATGACCCTTCCTGCCATGTTTAACAATGACCCATAAAAGCTAGAATAATTCAGCCCTTTACAGGAAACCAGCTGGAGAGAAAACAGAAAGTATTTCTGATCTAAGAAGCTGCAGCTATGCCATATGAGCTGACAAATTTAGACACTAATCATGAGTAAAGTAGCCATAAACATTCTAAATGCCAATTAAAAGCTTTGCACAAAGTTTTTTTCAAAGGTTTGTAACTCATTTCAGCATGCAGAAAAAAATTGGATGGATGTTTGTTACTCATTCCTCATTTCAGGCTTTTCAGGTAACTATAAAAGTACTTACTGAAAACCAAACCATCCCTTAATTTTTAGGACAAGTTGAGGATCTGGAAGTGGAATAGCAATGTAAATACCTGTGTTTTTCTTACAACTGATCATGCAAATCCCATGTCAGAAAAAAACTCCACCCCAGAACTATTTGCAGACATGCAAAAGCAGAATGTAGCTCAGACTAATAGTGACATTTCACTTGAGAGAGAACATAATTCTACTTCTCAGTAGATTTTAAAAAGGGTAAATTGAACAAACTGTTAGACCTGGCCCTTGGGATAGTTGAAAGATTCTTTCAGACAAGTCCAGATCCACAGAAGAGCAAAAATATGGGTGCCAGATAAAGGTCCTGGCTAACCAACAATTGTTCACATGCAAAGCACAGTCAGAACCTGCTCCACATCAGGTGGAGATTTACATTTTCCCCAAAATCAGAGAAATATTCAGGCCTAAGGCACTTTTCAGAGCATTCTATTCAAATGCTTGACATCTATTCCCTTTCCTCCCAACATTTGTATCAGACATGTAAACTAAAATATACCCAAAGGGCTTCTGCACGGCTTCATGGCAAGCAAAATGCCTGTAAGTTTATTTTTCACTATCAGAAAAGTCTGTCCAGCTAAAAGGCAACACCTCAAATCAGAGAAACCTCAAAATGCAAGAGATTTTCACCAGGGTCTTATACACCAAGTTAGCCAAGACTTTGACAAAAAACTTTTCAATTAACTAAGAACTTTTTAAGAAGTCACAAAAAAATTAAAAGATTCAGGCTTTCTACCACACTGCAGAGTACTAAAAGTAAGTTAAAACAGTCAGTATTTAAACATTTGGCTTTACAATGATCTTAAAACAATCCAATCTTTTTTTAAAAAAACATCTCCCAGCCTTCTCCTAGGCTGAAATAATAACACATACAGAATTAAATGCCAGTATTCTATTTTCATTCCAGAAACACAACATTTAAAAGCAATCAAACGAGGCATTTGTTAACAGAGGAGCATAAATAAAATGTCCAGAGGTTTTCAATTTTGAAAAGCCTGCTACTATTTCTGGGAACATCATATCTCAAAACTGTGGCTTGCTCACTGTATAGAAAAACCATATTTATTTGGCTACATCCCTGCTCTCAGTAAGCACTGATGGCTCTGCTTTTGGAAGAGGAAGAAAACAAGAAGTTGAGAGAATTATTTTGAAGCGTATTCCAAGACTGTAATGGATTTGGAACAGGGCTGAGCCCCATGCAGACCCAGGATGTGGAAGGAGCATCTCTCTGTGAAGAGCTCCTCAGCTCACCAAATCTAAAAAGAGATGAATGCACCAAGGGTTGGAGAGTTTCAGTTCTGTAATTTGAAAAAGATGTCCAAACTGCCCACTGCACATAACGAAGGTCACGCTGCACTTCTCTGGTGTCCAGAAACAAAGCAGGAGCAGAACAGTCTGTTCTCCCCATCATCTCCCTCTCAACAGGGAGAGCTGCTCCCAGGGGGAGCTGAGGTTTAATTGTGTGTGAACACAAAATCAGAGCAAGTTTCCCCACAACCCCCAGCTCAGGCAGTGCCTCCTCCCCTGCCTCAGAGCTGGACTCCACGGGGACTTTGTGCAAAGCAGAAATGCATCTTCCCCACTGACAAGAATCTGAAATATTCCTTCAAACGAGGTGAAGCAGAAAAATGTAAAGCCAGGTTTGCAGACTTTCCTTCCTCCTGTTTATCCCTCGCTCTGGAGCAGCCACTCTGACATCAGCACTGTCATTTTGTAAAACCAAACCCTCCATTTTTACAGAAACTGCTTGGTTTCAAATGTTTCAGTTACCAGGTGCTCAGTTTTGGATACCTTGAAGAATTTTGAAGTTTTCAGGTGGTGAGAACTCAGAACTTCCAAGTCTCCTTTCTCCAGACAGCCCAGAACCACAGAGGCCACAGTGATCCTCAAACCTTTTCAGTGCCTGTTGTAGAAAGCTGGTTACCTATAAATACATTTACAGCTACAGCTGTTCATACATCCCAGTTGTTAATTGTCAATTAAATGGTTTTTGCTATTCTACTTCGATATTTTTACACTTACACATGACATGCAATCCTTGCTCTTCTTCTAGGGATGAAATTTGAGTTGTAAAAGCATAACGAAGTGATGTTGAGATTCATGGGACTGCTTTCAAAGAAATCTCCTTTGGAACCCGTGATAGAATGAAGCATCATTTTCAAAACCAGGTTTCAAGCTTTGCAGATGAAGGCAAAAGTGTCAGACAAATAACACCCAGGTCTGGCCCTTGCTGGATCAAAGGCAGCAGGGCTGCTGTGCCAGGCTTCCTGCAGCTCCTCTTTGCCACTGGGAATTCCTGCCAGCTCCAGGGAAGGTTTTTCATTGCTCACACTCAGCCTGACTCATCATTTGCAGCTCAAAGCTGCATTAGGTGTCCCTGTGAGCGTCTCAGAAGAGCAGCTGGGGATGTGTGGGCACAGCACCATGTCCCACAGGTGGGATATGCTCCAGTCCCACCAGTTCAGCACCCTTTGTGCCTTTCCTGAGCGGGAGGGTTAAGAGAAGGGGAGGCCTTTGGGCAGGGATCATTCCTTGGCTGCCAGCCAGGGTTTTCCACGGCAGGATCCCATCCCTGACATGGATGATCCCTCCTGTCCCACGTGTGCCACTCATTTCCAGCTCCAGGGGGGAGCATGAGGGGAGCAGGCTGGATGAGAAATGAAAATAAAGTATTTCCTGATGCAAACTGTGTCTGCAAATCATCAGTTAGAACAAACAAATCACTACAGTGACAATAAAAGGTGACTGAGCAATCTCAGACTAGTGCAGCCCTGGCCAGGTAGGAACTGTGCTCAGTGGAGGGAATGACAGCAAAATTTCTTCAGTTCACTATGAAATATTTCAACTCTCTGCACTGTTGAGGCAATTTTTCAAGTTGAGTAATTCAATGAAATTGCCACAGACTGACAAAACAAAGCAACTGTGTCAAATGTGCAGTTTCCCTGAAAGACCTGAGGGAGAAAAAGAGTTAACAATGACCCTGAAGGGCTTTATTTCAAAATAAACCACATGTTAAGAAAAAAAAAAAAAAAAAAAAGAAAGAAAAGGAAAAAAAAATCACTGTCTGTAACATTATAGTTTTCAAAGACTGTGCAGCCAGGAATTACAGATAAGCCCCTCTTAAGACCATAAAGAAAAATCTTTTGATAGTGTTCAGCTGATTGAACCGGCTCCTCGGTGCATTCACAGCAATAAAGCTGTCAGGCAGACAGAAAAGGAGGGCTAAGTGTTTCAAGCCTCAGCCACATGAACTCCTATTAACCTGCATTTCCATGCAATTGTTGCTGTGCTCGTGAAGGACCCGGGGAAATCTCTCAGTGACAGACAAGGTGATGCTGCTCGTCCTCTGAGCAGCCAGTCTGCCTGGCAAGCACCTCCCTGAGAGCTGCGAACTCTTCCTGGCAACTTCCCGTCTGCTTAGCAAATTTCAGGATGGGAAGAGATGTGATTTCACTTTAATAACTTCCACGTTTTACAGCCCACCAAGCCGGTGGTGGTTTGCTGGAGGCTGAGGGCTGAACGAACCGTTCCTGATCACACACCAACGGCCCCGGGGAGGCAGCGGGGGCTGCGGAGGATCGGCTGCAAAGCTCTGAGACACCCTGACAAACCCAAGGTGATGAGACAGGAGGACATCCAGGATAAAATCTCAACATTTTCATCTTCCCCTCACTCCAGCTGCTGTGTCCGAGCTGAATGGGAGCACACCTGGAATTCCCCTGGACACCAACCCAAGTTATGAAGCACGGACAGATTTTTGGAGCTGGCTGCAAAGCACATTCCCCATCACCTGGAACCAGTAGCTTGGAATTGTCTGCAGCACTCCCTCAGGCACTGCTAAAATGCACCTTTAGGATGCACCAGAAGTGAGGCTGAGAGGAAGCACCCAGGGCTCTCTGCAGATAAATCAGAAGGGCAATCAGCAGGAAGAACTCATCCAATCTGAAGGAAAACATTTGCACAACAAGCAGCGGCTACAAGCCAGCCCTTAATAAATTTCTGCAAGAAATGAGAAAAAGGTGCGGAAAGATTCTGGCACAGCCTTCCAACAGGATGGGAGAAAAACCACACAAAAATGTTACTGTGGTTTAAAATGGTTGTTTGTAAATTCACAGAGAAGATGAGAGCTTGTAGTGACCTGTGACTGCAGAGACTGAATTTTCTCAGTTCTTACCTTGGATTTGTGCTTCACGTTCTCCTAAATTCCCCTCCTTTCCAGCCAGGGTGACATCCTGGCATTTGATTAATGCTTGTGAGCTTCAGGGGTACCACTATAAAATAATGTGGGAGTTTTCACAGAGGGCAGGATGTAAGTGCAGAGATAAAGGTGCTTGTACTGGGCTGGCAGTTTCTGGTGAGCATTGCAGGTGCAGGTGAGGAGGTTGCTGTGTCCATTGGGCCTCTGCCCTTCTCTCCAGCCTCACCAGCCTCATTTACAAGATTAGAGATGCTCTGATTGACACCAGTGGATCAAATGGGAGAAGGAAGGGTGACAGCCCTCACCCAGCACAGGGCTGCCAGAACAGGGGCAGTTTGCTGGGGTAACACACTGGTGATAACATCACTGCGCTGCCCTACTGAAATATTTTCTGGAATTGCTTCTGTGAGTCCTGCTGTGCTTCCTTGAAGGGGTTCCTGCTGGACAGGCCTCTCTGAGTAACCCTCAGTGTCTGGAAGTGAAGGGCAGCACGCCAGCACACACCGAGCAGGTAATTATGAAGCCGACTCTGTAGGTTTCATAAAAGCACTGAGGAAGTTTAAGGTCCGTTTACTCCCCTGGGTTTCATTCCAGGCATTGCAATGTGCCTCCCTCACCTGTCAGCATCTTGCTTTAACAAATGTGGCCTGGGGGGATTTCAGAGGCTGGATCCTCAGCCCGGGTTAAAGTGGCTGCTGCTGACAGACGGGGCTGAACCGTGCGTGCAGAACCTGAGCTCGCAGGCGAGGAGCACGTAGCTCAACTTTGCCAAATTACTGCAGAAAAGCCCTGCTTGAAAGGGATCTTCATTGTAAAATGCTGAAAGACACAAACACACGTGGAAACCCCTGAAAGCACGGGCAGAAGGCAGAAAGCAATCCTGGGTTTTCTGACTCTCATGGACCTGATGGCCACACCGGATTAAGGGATTCCAGAGAAAACGCCCTTCACACACAATCCTACCCAAGGCCAGCCTGATTTCCACTGTAGTTAAAGAATGAAGAGCCCTTTAGGGCTGGAGGAAGCTTTGTTTTGCTGAAATCCATGCCAGCAGTATCCACAGAACTCCATTGAAACACTTTTGCTCTCCCTTTTCTTCTCCTGTCTGAGCACAACTGCTGAACAGAGATTCACTCATCAGGCTTGTTTAACTCTGGCTGTATAAAGATCTCCCATTTCCTGCTTCACACCATCCTCATCATGGGACACTGCTGGAGATGCTCTGGGGATGTGGGACACAAAAAAGAAATAAAACACACATCTCCCCAGCCCAGCTCCACAGGGCTCTCCTCAAGGCACTGGCAAGCTGGGGGCTGTGGCATCTCCCTGCTCTCCCAGTAGCCACAGCAACCACCAAACATTTTGTGAGAGAGTCACACTCCTGCCTCTGTCAAGCACAGATCCAGGTGCCTTTTCCACTCGAATTCCAGCATCCCTGCTGAGTGAGAGCTGTGCACACAGGACCATGGTGAGTGATGTACACCCAGCTGGTTTCACCTTCATTCCCAAGACGTGTTTCAGCCTGACTGACCTACTTCTTCAAATCCTCTGAGAAAAAGGACAGAACAGGGCTCTTTCCACACAGTAGCCACTGGAATTCGCCATCCAACAGTTCTCTTTTGTAATGCAAGAGCTGTAACCACCGACAGCAACCACGATTTAGGGTACGACAGCATTCACCAACCATTTCATTGAATTGAATGTGTATGAGCAGCAAAAGGAAACATCAACAAATTCCAGATGCAGAATGTAATTATGTTTGGATGGCAGAATGTTTCATATTGTTTTCTATAGGAAAAAAAAAAAAAGTCATCATTAAAGCAGTGGAATTTCAGTAAACTATGTTTTGGGTTACAGCCCAGAATAGTTCCACTTGGCAGTTCAGAGGCTTGGGTAAAATATTCCAAGGTTCATAAATCCTTGACTTTAATTTGTAGATATAGGTTACAGCTTTAGTATCACTGCAAGGGGGTAAATCATGCTCCCACCTCAGCAGCTGCCAGAGGGCACCAGACCAAGCCCTGGGCTCGATTGGGCAGCGTTCAGGAAAACCACACATCAACGTCTTTGCCATTCCCATGGCACTCAGATCTCTGTGCTCCCACAAGGTTCCTTGGCTGGAACAGGCTCTGCAGCACCTATTTTTTAACTCACACTTTGGATGGTGGTGTCCTGTGAGGGAAAACGATACCTGGAGGTGGGCTGGATATGGACAAGGTGATTCCTCTCTCACATCAGCTTATATCGAGTGTCTCGGTCCTGCAGGCAGTTTGGAACTGGGAGGGATTAATTCATAAACCCCAAAATCCAGCAGCATTCCACAGCCAATAAATAATTGCATTTAACTTGCATTCTCTGAAACAGGTTAAGGAGTCTAGCAGTGTTGGTTTCTTCAAAACATTCAAAGTGACACCTGTGTTAACCTGGCTCTCACACAGTGCCAGATTTCTGGAGAAAGAGAGTCCCTTATAATCTGGCCAGACTTGCTTTGTTCTCTGCATTCCTGCTCACCCACAGCAGCTCTGCAAACACAGTCTGAGGCTGAGCCAGACTCCTCCAAGCCACCAGTCCTGCCATTGTCCCAAAGAGCACCAGGAATTCGGGTGGCTCACGCAGGGACTTTGTCTCCTTGCTGCTTGTTTTCCCTGGCAGCCTCCTATTAAACTACAGCAACACGTCCACACAGCAAATATCCAACAACCAGGTCACCGTCTAACATCCAGAAATTAGAGAGCAGCTCCACTTCCACTGCCGAGCCAAACCCCAAAATGAAGTGCTGGCCCAGATTAAAAATTCTCCCAGAAAGGGAGAAAATTGTGGCCTTGTGTCTTCGAGTCTCGCCGTGGCTCCATTTTGGAGGGTTGGGAGGCTTGGACTGGGCTGTGCCAGACAGTAAATCTTCAGTGGAGACAATTCTGCTTTTCTGGAGAGATCTCCTCTCCTGAAAGCAAACCCCAGTTGTCCTGCATCCCAGCCTTGCCTCCCAGGCCAAATGCATCTTCTCCAATAAATGTCCCGAAAGAAGTTGAAAAATAAGTAAAGACATTTCCCATAAATCCAGATTTATATAGAATATATATTAAACTGCAGATGGCAGAGGAATGTAAAATGCTTTGCTAATGGAAGAATTCAAGGAAAAAGCCAGAGTTTTAACATGCAAAGAATGCAAATATCCAGCAAAGTCTGCAGATCCGTGGCCTAAGGAGGGGACAGCCCCGACTGGGTGTGCAAAGAACGTGTGGAAACCCAAGGGCTGTTTGTACTTTTATGTTCCCGACTCCCTCAGTGACTATAATGTCTCACTCTCTGGGTTCTCCCAGACCCAGATTCTCCAACATATTCAAATCTGGGAGGCTTGGGACTCATCTTGATGATGCACAGCACCGCTGCTCATAAACCAGCACTGAAACTGTGCTTTCCAAAATGACAGCGCTGGCTCCAGAGCCTGCGTCTGGAACAGGAAAAGAGATGGATACAAACAGGCAGGAGAAGGCAAGGGAACGCTTCCAGCTCAGGAGGATGGGCAATATTGGCAACTCAGCTTTATAAACCCAAGCCAAGCAGGTCCACGAGCCAACAGGAGCTGAGCCAGGGGCCTCTGGGATCAGCCCAGAGCACCGTCCTGAGAAGGTGGCTCAGCTTCAGCCGTGGTGATGACATTCCCAGAATTACTGACTGCTCTGGCCTGGAAGGGACAGACAGATGATGGCACTCCTCACCCTGCCGTGGCAGGGACATCTCCCACCAGCCCAGGCTGCTCCTGGACACAGCCACAACTCTCTGGGTATTCAACAGCCACGAAGAACCAAACAAAAATTGTACACGACACAAGGAGGGAGGTTTGAGTGACCGTGCCTGCAAATCCAGGCAGGCATTTGCACAAGCAAAGGTCAAAACCGGGACACAAAGCACTGGAAAAAGGTTTGTGCATCTCGGTTCACATCCGGCCTACAACAATTTCTTTTTTGTATTTTATTTACGTCTTCATCTGAATAGAAACACGCTAATGAGTGAAGTTAAAACGGTAAACAAGAATTTCAGCTTTTTAGATGATCTGCTTTCTGATAGGGCTGATGTGAATTGTGTCCCTCAGTTATTTCTGGAGGCAGAGTTTATAAACAGGTAACCTACAACAATGTTTCTTAATCCCCCCACCCTTAATAAAGTGAAGGATCACCTAAATTTAAAACAATATATTTAAAACACCAAGAACCATTTCCTGGAGTGTTGCCTAGCTTGTTTTAGATTTTTCTTTAACAAAAATAAAAGAGAAGTCCAAGCTGTGAATGTTTGTTTATTGCTTTTATGTTTCAATTGTACTTATTTCTGTGCTTGTACAAGTGGAAGCACATAACTTTTATTTTTACAACAGCCTTTTGAAAAAGGGAAGTCACTTCTACTCCCAATTGTGTGTGTTCTCAGCTAAGGACCATAAGATATGAGAAAATGGACCACAGAATGATAACAAAGATTAATTTTAAAGGCTTTTTTGATATATCCTAATGAGTAATTTGCCATCATGTTTAGATATGGTTGATTATGGGAAGCACATGATGCCCATTCCAATTTTTTTTTTAAAATATTCAGACTTCCCTAAATTCTTAAATTCCCTAATCTAAATGTCTGGAGAGTTCAGAGTCTCCCTCCCACAGCTTCCCTAGGGATATTTCCTAAGCATTGAGGATGGAAAGATAAGCATTCCTCAGTGTTCACACTGTTTGCTGCATTGTTTCATTTCCCCCCAATTTTCAAAGAAATCCGTACGATAATGGCAGTGCTGGTCTCTCAGGGAGAACCCTTGTTCCCATGGACACGGGTGGTAAAACCAGCAAGGAAATGATTCCCGGGGTGTCTGTGCAGGGCCAAGGATCTGACAATCCTTGTGGGTCCCTTTCAGCTCAGGAAATTCCACGTCAAACCAAACCCAAACCACAGCACTCCCAAACTGCTTCAGGGTGAGACCCTGAGCGCCATGATTTTCAAAGTATTTACAGTTTGCCACCTAAAATGGAACCCCGAAAACTCAAGCGAATTTTTCCACACCTTTGCATACGACTGAAATGATTTTTGAAAGGTTTTTCTTTAGGATTTAGAGGCAAGAGATGCAAAGCTGAAGGATGGGATAAGGAGGAGAGAAGCAGAGATTGTCTGTCCCTTGTGATTCCTTCAGCAGATGTTCCTTCCCTGGCACGGAGGACTCCGTGCTAAGCTCCATGAAGAGCCTCCTTCCTTTAAAAGCTGCCAAAAAGCAGCTGAGGCTGAGCCACCTCCACCATGAGATTGACCCCTGCCCCTGCCCTGCCTGCTCCATCCAGGCTCCCTTCCCCAGGGACACGCGGGGCAGGGTAGAGTTTCCCGGCTGCCATTCCAAAGCAAGGGCCAGAAATCCAAGAGTCTTTCGCTTAATAAATAAAATTCCAGCACCATTCACGACACTGGTGGCTCAGTTTACAGGGAGAGTTGACAGAGTTTTCTTCTTGCTCGGGCTCGAGTGAGTTATGGCGATGAAGGAAGACCCAAGAATGTTGATTAATAGATATCAGAATCTCCAAAAAGGAGGCCCAAAATCCACGGCTGCAAAAGCAGAAGGGCAGGGCTGAGAGGCAACCAGAGCTGGGGTAGCAGTGACACTCCGGCCAGATCAAGTAACACTTTGTTCTCTGCAAATCTTTGCAAACCCAGGAACGACTCATGGTAGAAAAATTCTAAATATCAGCACTTCCGACTGCATGAGCTGCCGGGCACGTGCAGGATTTGAGGCACTGACCAGAAGCAAGATGGAAATTACTTATTGTTCCAATTTTTTTCTCTCAAACTCATTGGTAGGAGTACTAGTTAGGCTTCTCATGGGTTTGGTCTTAGGGCTAAAATAAAAAAAAAAAAAAAAAAATTCTGTTGGCTGTCAGGAAGCTGCTGGAGCCCTCAGGACACTGGGTGAAAGTCTGGTTTGATCCAGCTGGGGAGGCCTTGAGCTCATGGGAGGTTTGAGAATGGACAAACAGCTGTCAGGAGTGAGGTTGGTGCAGGTGTTCATGGCAAGGGATCTTCTGAGGAACTTCCCAATCTTCTCTTCCAGCTCCTGAGCACTTTCACATCAGCAGCCCTGCTGCAAAGGAACAAACTCTCCAGGTGTGGTGAATGTGGCACCTGAGGACTTGGTTCAGTGGTGGCCATGGGGGTGGTGCTGGGTCAATGATCGTAAAGTTCTTTCCCAACCTTAACCATTCTGTGATTCATTCAATTGTTATTCCTACCTAACTAATTTATCTCCAACATCCACAACTTCACTGATTACTGACACGCTTGCCAATAAATCCTCTGAAATCTCTCAGCTGACACTCTCAGTGAAGGAGCAGGACACACACCTAACCCTGTCAGAAATCAGCTGGCAGCTCAGCAGAGCATCCAGCCCACAGCCAGCACAGAGCACTCCCCAGAATCTCAGACAGGAGTACGAGGAGCAGTTTTACGAATTCCAGACAAACAGCTCGTTCTGGCATCATGACAATGCAATAAACACACATTTCAAAGCCACTTTTGTCAGGTTCCTCTGTTGTGCGCTGGACAGTTGCCAGAAGGAATGGAAATGTTACCCAGGGGTGAGCTCTCTGAAGGCATCAGCGCTGGGGCTGAACTGTGCTGATGGATCTTACAGAATCACGGTTAGGAGCATGCTGGATATTCCAAATTCCATGTTAGATTTATGGAAAACAACATAATACTTTATTTTTTTTAAATTTTACTAGATAAAGCAAAACACAATTAATGCTCTAATACCATGATAGAAAATTTCTCAAAAGGGAAAAGAAAAAGAACTAAACCAAACCCCACAATCACAGGGAAGAAAGTAACCATCAGTCAGCTGTTAAATGAAACCTGTTCTTTCTTTCAGATTAGCTACTGTCTAGTGGTCCATAATTAATATTGATTTGAAGGCAGCCTGCCCAAGGGATCCAGAACAAGTGAGTGCAGCCTGTGCTGACAAGTGAAATATCATAATGATCACTTTGCAGCACGCCTCGAATGAGTGTCTATCAGTAGGAGGGGGCTTTCCCCATCTCCCACTTCCAAAAGGCAAAATTCTCATTTGACCAGATTTCCGACACTGGAAAATGGAACTGATACTTGAGGAAACTGGAAAGCACTGTTGTGTTTTTTCAGCTACTTTCATCAGTTTTTCATGTCAAGCCCAGACTGTGTGTCTCGGGGAAGGAATTCCTGGGTGAAAGTCCATGGGCTAAACGATGGCATTAAAAACCTGCATTCCTGGGTGGGTTTGTGTGAGTGTTCCATGAGCAGGGACCTCCCCACACAGCCAGGGGAAGGAGGGCGAGAGGTCACGCTCTAACCCAGCCTTTTAGCAACCTGAATTGCATTTCTTGCCCTGCCACAGACTTGCTACGAATCAGGGAACAATTCTCTATTTTTTGGGGTTCGCTTTCACACCTGTGCTAAGGGAGTGACAGGATCAGCTCACAGAAGCACAGAAAGGATAAAAACTGAAGAGCTGAACAAAATCAGACCTCTGATGAAAGTGTGATTGCCCAAAAGTTTAGAAGACCACAACCTTCAGCAGCCAGCATTGCCTGCCACACTGAGAAATGCAGTGAGGGACCCAAACTCAACAAACTGAGGGGGTTTCAGCAGTGTTTTGACTCATAAATGCAAACAGAAAAACCTCAGAGGTAAAACATGAGGGGAAAAAGGATTTTGAAGTCTTGTCCCTCAGAGGCACAGCGAGGGGACTGTGGTGGAGGAAGGAGGAGCTCTCCTCGCTGCCTTCTGTCCCTCTCCAAGCAGAGGGTTCAGGGAAAGGGGAGGAACGTGCTTGGCTTGAGAGCAGCCTCAAGTGATAATTAAAAGGATGAACCAAAAATTGCTTGCACAAGGAAAGCAGCTGCTGTGTGAGAGACCTCTCTATACCTTTCACTGGGCTTTCTTTCATCTCTCTGATGACTCGTGCAGCTCCTACCCACAGCAGAACATCAACTCCTGACGGGCAGCTGCTCTGAGGATGCAAGACACAGTAAATGTTACATAATTCAGTAAAAGCTGTGCTCATGACCAGGACAGGAGCTGGAAAGATTTCCTATGTTTCCATAAAACATCCCATTTCCCTCTATACAATCCTATCTCAGGAAACAAACACAACAAAACAAGATCTATTAATTCTAGGTTCTAAGACTAAAGAAGGAAATGACAAGTTATATTAAGAAAAAAAACAGGGTGGCACTTGAAAAGAAAAACCAAGATGTCCCCAATTACTAAAAGCAGATTTGTGTGTCCCCTTTGGTACTGAAGCAAAACCGAAACAATTTTAGAACTACTCCTTTTCCCTCAATTTATTTTTAAACAAGAAGACTGAATGATAGATAAAATGCAATTAAAAATAAGGAATAATCTCAGAAATCATTAATATATTTCAGGAAGATTATTTAACCTCCTTAAACTGTTTGTTTCCAAGTCCAAAACAGTTTAAAGCTCACTGTGTAAATACTGGGCTTCTGAGCATCCTGCTGAATTCAACAGCACAGAAAACCTTCAGCATCATTAGAAATAACACATTGTTTGCATTTTTCATAAAGACATCAAGTGTATTTCATCCCTCTGAAACACGATCTCCCCCGGGGAATTATGGATGAGCAAAACCAGAACAAGTGGAAGTTTAATTTTATTTTTTTTAAATGCCAAGAAGCCAATGGGTTAAGCTCTCAATTTATCTTTGTTTCTCCAAAGATACAACACTCTCGCAGAGACATTAAGAGCGAGACCACACCTGTGTTTCTTTAGCGGTGGCCTGCTGAAAATATTTGTCAGGCATTGTGTCAGGAGCCAGAGCACATTCCTTCACTTTATGATTAACCTTTGGAGAGATTACGTTGGGAAAAGGCTCAAAGTGACATTCAGAGTGAATTAACGGCGCTCAGGCTCAAGGCTCTGCCCTTGAAGCTGCCGGTGTGTTTCAAACAAAGCCTAAGTCAGACAGGGAGCGAGCGTCCAGAGGAAACAGAATCCACAGTCAAGTGCTGGAAACGAGCCAGGGACGTTTGGAGATTTGGGCAGTGGTAAATTCAATACTCCACAGGAAAAAAAAAAAATTAAAAAAAAAAAATAGATGAGAGAAAACTGACCCTTCTGGTCAGATCTGGTCACAGGGACAGGCAGATCAGCTTCAGTGGAAAAAAACCCGAGCAGATCCCTCAGCCCACACCACCCCAAACATCTGTAACAGGTTCTGCCACCTCTGCAGGGCTTGGCACTGCTCCGAACCGTTCCTCCTGACAGGGTTTGCTCCCTGGATCCGAGTCAGCTGGGGCAGCTCCAGCCCTGTTTCATTGAGAGTTTATCTCGAGACTAAAGCAAAAGTCAGAGGCTGCCTGAGTCTGGGCGCTCGGCCAAATCTCCAAAGACAAAGAACTTTGTCCAGCACAATGCTAATAAATGATTACACCCTCCTTTTACAAAACATTAATTCACTTAACTCGGGGCACAGGATCCTTTTTCCAAGTGTACAGTAGGGGTTTAAAGAGAAAAACAAACCCACGGCGAAGCAACGAGCCCTGAAAAAAAAAGTTTTCCTGCTGTGCGCTGAGCAGACCCCCAGTCCCACCGCAGCGATTTGAAGCAGGAACGAAGCGGCAGGAGCAGCGCAGGAGTGAAGGAGTGAATGTAACCCGGGTGTTTGGGAGGAGGTGGCAGGAGCACAAGGATTGCTGCGTTCACAAGGATTGCAGCAGGAGTAGGGGGATCCCCCAGCGCCCAGCTCCTGTTATTGTGCTCGGACCGGCCCGGCTCGGCGCTCTGCCTCGGACCTCTGCCCGCGCCACGTTCGTGCCCTAAACCCGGGCTGGGGAGCAACAGCGAGCGCCTGCAGAGCGGCCAGGAGGGGCTGCAGGGCCCGGGGGACACGGCTGGAACCAGAGCAGCCCCCAGAGCCCCGGCAGGAGAACATTCCGTGTTGTGGAGCACCATCTGCTGGTACCTCGGCCACGGACACACGTGTGGCCACCTCCACCTGAGGCTGCTCCTCGAGGACAGGACTCCCTTACTTCATCTTGCCATCTTCCCTTCCCACTTTTTGTTATTCTACAACCCTGCTGCCATGCCAGAGCCTGACGTGGTTTTTCAGGGTAGCTGGGGTTGGTAAAAGTGTTTCAGCATTTGTCAAATCCTGTCTGAATTCACCTTCATTTGAAACTTACTCCATCAGCTAGAAGTCCATCACTTGAGGATGAATACTGAGCAGCTTAATCTCACACACAAAAAAAATATGATGCCCCTCCTGAGAACAAGGACTGCCCTAAAAACTGCTGGCAAAGGACTTCAGGACAAGCAGAGGATTGTATGGTTTCATCTCCTCTGCAATTCCTGTTGCTCCCTCATGAAAGGCATGAGGAGGACAAAGGAACCTGTGCCATTCATTACGGGAAATTTTCAATACTACTTTGATACAAGCTTTTTTCATGTGATTGAAAATAATTCCCTGTCTTAAATGATTAAAAGACCTCTGACAGGGATTGGTTTGAGTGCTCCAGCCTCTGCAGAGCCTCAGGCCCTCCCAATGTGCTCCCATTTTCCATACTGCTCCACCGCAGTTTCCTTCTGCCCTTGGAATGCAGCGAGCTGGCAGCTCCATCCACGCATTTATCAGGAGTCTGTGAACTCCAGATGGGAGCACAGGATTCATCCCTGCATGCTCCTAAAGCAGCTGATATTCAGGAACATCTGGGATTTCTGCAGCGCCCCACAGTGCAGAGCTTTCCTACCATCAAAGCATAAAACTCAGCTTTCCCAGGTGAAAGAAAAACAGCCAGGATGCCGGGTCTGTCCCCAAAACTTGAGGATGAGCCCAGAATTTGTGGGGTTTGAGAGAGTTGTGGGGTTTGGTTAATCAGAAAGACTTGAGATTAAGTAAATAATGGAGTTTACAGACATTCCTTCCTTGTTAAGGGACTTCTCAATACTTGGACTTTGAGGTTGTTTCTGTCAACATCAAGGATTTCTGGTTTTTCCTTTTTTTAATAAATTCCAAAAATCCTTGAAAAACACTAAGACAAAGGCATGACTCACATTCAGAATTTCCTGTTGATTTTTTTTTAAATGACCAGGATGTCATTGGACAGCTTGTCCTAAAATAAACTGATTACAATGATTTTAAGAGACATGGGATATAAAAAGTTTAAAGCAGCAACTCTCCTTATGAGCCCCTCTCACCAGCAGTGCTGTGAGTGAAGCCCCCAGAGCAATCTCGGGGACTTTTGCAGGTACAACACTCCCAGAAATGGATTTTAGAGGTCCAGTTCTCAAAGACTGACAAAGCTCTTCCTGCAAATTGAGACTCGGCCAAAACCAAGCCCAAAGCCATCTCCAAAATCAGAAACGCGCTTCCAGGTTTTTCCTCCTGCGGGATAACAACACAGCTGGGAGGCTGATGGGGACAAAAGGGCTGCTAAGCTGCTCCTCCCCCGCTCCAGGCACGCTGGGAAGGGGAGGGATGAGCAGTCTGGATCACTTTTCTCCGTGCTCCAGGTCAGAGACAGCTCTGCCACCCAGCACCACGTCCCTGTCTCCAGCACAGCACGAGCTCTCTTTTCTCTCTGGGCTGCCAGGGCAGGGAGATGAAGATAAATGGGAAGGAAGCACGCTAGCAGAACATTAAAGAGAGAGGAAGTGGTTTGGGGTGGCACTTGGAAGTGCCCCAGGAGCACAAGGCTGGCCCTGGCTCCTGCCCTGGGGAAGTTGAGGCCATGACGTTCCTTACAGGCACATTAACCAGAAAAGGCAATTTTGGGGTTTTTCTCAAGCTCTCACATTCACCCAAAGCGTTGTATTTGTTCATGAGATGAGGGGGATTTCTGCTGACCAGAAGGGCTGAATTTGAACACCATATGCTCCATAAATGCAGCCGGATAAGGCTGATGAGCTGTGAGTTATTTCATTAGCATCATGCAGCTCCAAAGGGGGAGAGGCCACGTTAAACTCCATAAAACTCCAGTGAACCCTGTGAGGAGGAGTGCTGGGGAGAGGAGGAGACTCTCCTAATCCAAATAACACATTATGAAACTCGGTTTTGGTCGGGCTGACAGGGTTTGCTAGTGAGAAAAGCTTTCACACAGATTTTGCAACTGCAGAGGAAAGCCTTGGTACAAATGACAGAAGGTTAAAAGGCAAGAGAGGCTGTTCCTTGATCCACTCTGAAGTGGGGCTGATCCCAGAGTGTGAATCCCAGAGCCAGCTGAACACAGGATGCTCAAAGGCAGGAGCAGGCTCTTGCTTTGCTCCGCTCCTGATGTGAGAGCAACAACAAAGCGGGGTGGGAGGTGGTGAAGCCTGGCTTGGGAGCACAGCCTGCATGACTCATTCCCCAAAAAGCAACTTTGAAAGCCTCACAGCTGAGAAGCAGCCAGCCAAGAGACTCTTGCTATTCAGAAATTCAGTATACAAGCAACAAAAATTTGTTATGGAGTTGCATATGGCACTGCATCTGCAAATATTTTACATTTTCAAATGTTTAGAGAATTGCAGAAATACTGACTCCTCCAGCCTCCCTGTAAATGTTCTGAACACATTTTATAGGAGCAGCAGAGGCAGGAAAGTAGCTTTCACTAAAGCCAGACAGTCAGTAGCGGTGTTAAGGAGATCCAGAGCTAAAAAATACTGCAGAATATTTAAGAATGCTCAGTTCATGGCACACACAGATTTACTACAACAGCATTCACCCCCACTTCTATTATTACAGTTTTAATTAAAATTCCAGATTTAAGGAAAGGAGATTGGTGGCACCACCACCATGATAAAGCAAATAAAAGAGAACTCTTTAGTCACTTCTCAGTTATTATCTCTGCAAACATTTCATGATATTAATGAATATTGACAGTGAATGTTATGTTGACAACACCAAGGATTATGTGGAGGATTGATAATGAAACATCCAGAGCAAAGCTACTTCTGAAATCCTGATTTAACTCATCATACTTGTAAATTCCCAGCCAGCCCTTCAGGATGCAAAATCATCACTGGAGAATTCAGCTGCCTAATCAAGTACTGCACATACAAAATGATGGAAGAAAGAGAAAGCAAAAAGTTTGGGAACATCTTATGGGCTCAAGACTGCTCCCAGGAAATCAGTCCTGCAAAGATGATACAAGCAAACCAAGAAAAATGAGATTCTGGTAAAAAACAAGCTATGAAGTGGGGAAAGTCAGTAAATTACTGACTGCAGGCTCTGCTCAGGAGCTCCTGGCTCCCATCCCCACTCTGTCTCCTAAACCACAGTGGTTTGTGCCACACCAACTCCAGCTGGAGAAGGCTCAGCTCTGGGTGTCCTGCTCACACAAAAGGCTGCAGCCCAGGGCCTGGCCCCGTTCCAGGGGGGATTTTGGCAGCTCTGTCCTCCCCGAGCTGCAGCGTGTGCACACCCCCGTTAATAAACACGGGCTGTGCCCTCCGGGGAGCGGCCAGGACACTCCGGAGCGGCGAGCTGCTGTTATTGCAGCCGAGCTGCGATGGACCTTTCCTTTTCCTCCTCCTCCTCGTCCCCTGCGCTCCCCTCACGCACTCCGAGCCCAGATGGCCAAAGCCAGGCGCGGTTTTGGGGACTGCCGCTGCTGCACTCCAGTGTTTGTCTGTTTGCAGAGGACACAGGAACTGATACAACACATCTGCTCCCACAACACTATTTCTTTCATCTGTTGGAGTTTTGGCTGCTCGGAGAGGAAGTAATTGGCTGTTAATTATGGGGGCTGAGAACTGGTCACATCACAGAACTGTGTTTGCAAGCATGATTCATGACAGCATCATTTCTCAGCAGCTGTCAGCAGTAAAGGCTCAGCACTTACAAGAAACTATTATAATATTATACCAGCAAAGGATGAAGACAAATGCTGTGCACAGCTGAGAAAGCAGCAAACAAAATATTTTTCTTAAACCTTTATTTGATAGAGAATCAACTTGAAACATGCTGTTTCTCAGGAGAGATAAACAACAATGCTGCCAGCACGGCTTCCCAGACCGTGGAACTGAAATCCAAACTCTTCAGATGTCCTCCCCAGAGCTGGATGAAAAATGAAAGACCTTTTCTCATTAATAGCTGGAAATTTTAAACTTGCTCTTAATACTCCCCAGACTGTCTCTGTTCCTGTGTCTTTCTTGTCTTGTGCTTAAATTGTTTGCTCCTTGGGGAAGACATTTTGATTTGTTATCTCCATATAGACCCCGGGAGATCTGGCCAAAATCCAGCCCTAAAGTATTTAAAAGCAGGAAAACAATCAACCTGCATCAGATCAGAAGTCCATATAGAACAGCATCCTGTCTCCAGTGACTCCCAGTAGCAAATGCTTTGGGGGAGAAAATGCAAATATCAGAGCGCTGTGGACTGAACTTCTTCCTGACTGTATTTTCCCTGCTCCCTGCAGCTTAGTAAGAAACAAACAATAAGAAATAAAACAGGCATTATGGCTCTGGTGCAGAGCAGAGAGATCTAAATGCCATTTATTGTTGCTGTCTCTGTGGATTCTTCCTGAGGGAGCTTTGGCCAGCCAGGGGAAGTTTGTCCTGTCGAGTGTTACCTCATCCTCACAGAGCCCAGCACCTGAGGTGGGCTGTACCCATCCCATTTTACAGCTCTGTGCAGTGAAAAACTGAAATCCGTGCAGTCCAGGTGAAAACAGTGGGCTGCAGACTGATGAAGGAATGCCTGCCATAGGGGCCCATCAGCCATCCCTGCTTAATCTGCCCCCACACAGCACACAAACACTTCTATGCCTTTAAACGAAGTCCAGTCTTAAAAAATTTCCTTCCTAGAAACCAAACTTTAGTGCATTGGTCACTGGAAGGGAGAGTTGCACACAAGCAGTTTGTCATAACCTCAGTTCTAGGCTGGGTTTCCGTGGCAGAAATAAAAATGAGAAATTCTACAGAAGCTGAGGAGAGCTCTTTTCTCCTCAGCAACAACCAGTCCAAATAAATCTCCTGCTTGCCAGAGCAACCACCATGAGGAAGAAGATGGTAAAATGGGCAGCACCTCTGCCCCAACACAGCCATGGTGAAAAACAAGGTGGCCCAAAGACAACACACACTGAGAAATGGGGGATTTTACAAGAAACTCAAATATTTTGTATGGGCTTCAGACTTTTTGGTGTGGTTTTATATCCGCAGTTCCCTTCCGGATAATTGAGGCTGGGGAAAAGTCTGGTTTGCAGTAGGCAGGAAAAATTAAGGCTTCGTGTTGTTTGTGGGCTAAACCAAAATACCAGGACTTGTATGTAAAACACAAATGAGAAGAAAGGAAAAACAGTGTTATAAAAATCCCTCAAAGGAGTTTAAAGAGAGCTGACAGATAACAACATCTCCACAAAGCAGAGCCTGAGCCTTTTTCCCACTGAATTCCTGAGACTTTGGAGGAGAAATTGAGCAAATGTTTGTTTCTTAATACCCAGGAAGCTTTCAATTTGGGACTACTTATACCAGGAAAAGGGGAGCTCTAGGAATTTGAAGATTATGATATACTGCCCTCAAAAGTCTGATTTTTCACATCAGAGAAAAGCAAGACGTCTCCTTAATTTCATGCAAGCTGGCTCTCCCTGGGATTAGAAACAAAACGCTGCAGTTTTATTGATGGGCAAGTGACTGCCAGAGAACAAATCCTTTGTCCAAGAACCAGAAAGTGAGTCTCAATAAGAATTTCTTACATATCTTTTAAGATTAGACAGGAGCAGAGCTGTGGTTTCACAGTGCCATGCAATGGCTGTAGGCACAGCACACAGGAACACGGGCAGGTCTGTAGTTCAGGTTTGATCTCTTGGTGAGTATGAGCCAGAAAAACTGAAGGAAGCCCCAAAGAGTCAGAGTTTATGCTCTAATACCATCCAACTGAGCTTAATCCAACAGTGACCAGCTCCTGATTCATAAATCTTTGTGTAACTCTTCAGGTCGAGTTACTCAACTCCAAACCCAGCCCCTCTGCACCATCCTCGAGTCTGGCCAAGACACTGAGCACAGACACAGAAAGAAATAAAAAAACCACCTCAGACACCCCTGTCCTCACACCTGTTCAACACTCCCAGTCCCAAGATAAATTAACCCAGGCCCTGCTGCCAATGTTAACAAAAGTTATTCAAAGAAAAACAGGATGTAAGTCCTGAATCCAGAAGTTTGGAGGGCACCAGCCTCTGTTTCTGCAAGTTTTGCAGAGCAGACAAATAGTTCTGATGATAGCTGAGAATTTAGTCTGCAATAAATGTGCCATAGACCATAGAGCACAAGCACCCCAAGAGTTAAAGGAGGTGTTACCTGAACTGATCAAAAGCCAAGTGGTGGAGCTTTTCAAAATCCACACGCTTATCCAGCTTGCCTTCATAACTTCTGAGCCTTAGAGACATCCAGAACAGGGTGAGCTACCCAAAATTTATCACCCACACAAAAGCTTCCAAGCTACTTCTGCCCCCTGATAAACGCTGCTCAGCTCTCTAAGTGCTTCCAGGTGGCACCTATAGAATAATAACTGCTCTGCCCAGATTGGCATCACCTGGGAGGATTCCAGCCTGCCCCTCACCGGTGAAATCAAACCCACCTGCTCCAAACCATGAGCTGGGGCTGCCCAGCCAAGAGCATGCAGCTGTGCCTGGCTGCTGATGTTCTCACAAGCACTGCGAGACTCGGGGGCTTTTGTTCCACGGCCACAACTGGAGCCATTCACCCTCATGTGACTGGAACCAGGGAGCCAAAAATGTGCCTGAGAACGGCCCAGTCTGACAGAGCTCACAGCCCTGGCCAGAATCCCGTGCTGATGGTCTGTGCCAAGAGGGTTCTGATCCAGTGGGGCGTGTGGGAGCTGCACCAGCCCCCAGGAACAGAGCAGGCAAACCAGCTGATTCCCAAAGTCATTCCTTAGATGTGAGCTGAGCTTTAAAGCCAGCATGGGGATTTAAGGGCTGCAGTCAGAAGGGTGCACTGGGTGTCCTGGACAGCCCTGGAGGCACTGCCTGCCCACCCAGTGTCCATGGTGAAGATTCACCTAAAAAACGAAACAGCTCAGCTGGGTGATCTTTAACCGATTCATCACAAAGAAAAACAGCAATCTTTTGCAGGGCTCGGAGGAAATGTGGACAGTTCCCTTCTGCACAGATTTATTGGAAAGGTTTTCATAAACACAGATGTTGGGAACGGATGGCTACTGTGTAATCATGTGTAGAAAAAGCCAAAGGACAAAATATCCCTTAATGAAGACCCACATACCATGCAATATTCCAAAACAAGGGAGGGAGAAATATGGGTGGTGTTACAAATACACAAATTGCGAGAATCCAGATGCCAGTATTTATTTCTTAAAAAAATTATTTATTCTCCCATTCTATTTGTAAGCAAAAGAGCCCAAGAAGACCTTGCTCTGAGCAACACACAAGGCAGCTCCAGAGACCTACGTGGCACTTGAGTCAGTTTTTAGAGAATTAAGCCCAGTTTCAAACAACTGCATTGAGATGGGAGACGACTCCCACTGTTTCTGATATCCTGATTTAATGCTTGCAAGGACTGCACACACATTTCATTGACATTTTAGTGTCACAATTTATTTGAAGAGTTTTTACTGGGTTTTGTAGAGTCACAGAATGCCCTGGGTTGGGAGGGTTAAAATTAATCCCATCCCACCCCTGCCATGGGCAGGGACACCTTCCACTGTCCCAGGCTGCTCCAGGGGCAGCCACAGCTTCTCTGGGCAATTTTAGGCTGCTCTGTTTTCATTTTTAGAGGTATAAAATAGATTTTAAAAAATCTTCATTTAAATATTTGAGGCAATGAACCCATTGCCCTCTGCAATTCCCAGCAGCAGCACTAATTCTGCTGTGGCCAGGAATAATCCTGCATTAGCACAAAGGTGTTCACCTTTTTCAAAGAAGAGAAGAAAAATAATTGGACATTGAAGCAAATGAAGTCCAAATTTCTGGTTTTTAGCAATTATTAGTGCAAAAATATGTATTCTAATTTTTCCAGGAAATCTCCATAGCGTTTTTAGGGAATTTCACTCTCCCTTCCCCCACCTTAATTTGTGACTTTCATTCACTAATCACAGCAAAATAATATCCAAGGAGAAAAAGTTCTTTTTGCCAGTCCAATATCCCTGTTATGCCAGTGAACTTTGCAGAAGAACCCCAAACTCAGGCAACTTAAAATATATTTGTAATATTCAACAAAATAATAAATTCTGCACATGACACAGGAAATAATAATCAGATGATCTCAGCCCCAGAAGTATTTCAGTGCTGTGGAAATGCCAGGTTGGAGAGTTCATGTGGAAAAGGAAAAGCCTTGTAACTTCTCCAAACATCAGTCATCACTTCCAGATACCTCTAAATACAGCCATTCATTTCACACTGCAGGATATTGTATTGAAAAGCAAGGCAGGGCCAACACAGCACCTTCTACCACTAAATATGCACTGCACAAACCTTAGCTAAGTGTGTTTTTCCTATTTGGAATAGGGCTCTTTCATTTCCAAAAAAGAGCTTCATGCTTCTCGCAGAGAAAAATATTTATAGCCACATGCAAAAAAGAAAAAAAAAAATACAAAAGGGCTTGAAAAGGCAAATCCAGAGGTATTCCAAGATAGCTCTGTGTCAAATATAGAGTGACTCATCCACCTCTTTCAATGAAAATGTTCATCCCAGATAGATCAAAGGCCCTGAGTACACCAAGCCCTTTTTGCTAAACCTGGCAGGAGAGTAAAAAGGTTTTCAATCAGCAGCCACTTGGTGGGAGGTCTGGGAACAAATGAAAGCCAGAAGACGCTGGCATTTGAGAGAGACCATCCCCTTCAATGCACAATGGGGACAATGTATATAATGTAAGCACAGTTTGTGAGGAGCAGAGGAAAGCCTGGCCGGGTGTTTTTGTGCTGCTCTAGCAGATGGATCTGATAGGAGCAGTTCTGCCTTATTTTTGTAGAGATTTCAAAGATCCTCCCCAGTGCCTATCACCCACGTGCTTCCACAGCCACGGCTTTGAAGGCCGGGCTCTCTGCTGAGGGTTTATTTGGAGCCTGGACGGATGCTGTGCAGTGAAGGAGCCTCTGCAAACTGTGATATTCCTGCGGCTCCCATTTTACCGCTTGGGTTTCCACCTCTTCTTCCACCACCCCCGCAAAGGTTGGGCTGCGGGGGAAGGGAAACCGCAAAACACAGGAAAGCAAAATGTCAAAGTCTAATTTAAAATAACCCTGACCTGCTGCAGCGGCTGCTTGCAGTGGGAGAACACAAGGCTAAAGATTATCTTGCACAGCGGCGTTTTGTGTCGCGCTGTGCCTGCGGCCTCTGCCCCGGTCCCCTCGGCTCCCCCGGGATGCTCCTGGGTCTCCCCGACCCTGGGGATTCAGCGGTTCCCCGGTTCCCCCGGGACAGTCCTGGCTCTCCCGACCCCGGGGGTTTCCCGGTTCTCCCAGGTCTCTCCCTCATCCCCTGATCCCGGGTTTCCCGGTTCTCCCGGGACTCTCCCGCATGCCCCGATCCCGGGGTTCCCCTCGGACGCTCCCGCGGCCGCAGCGCCGATCCCACGCTGCCATCGTGCGGTCGCTGCCGGCTCCTGGCGCCGCTCGCTCCTCCGAGCCGGAATTACGGCATGGTTTGGGTTGGAAGGGCCTTCAAGCTCATCCCATTCCACCCCTGCCATGGGCAGGGACACCTTCCCCTGTCCCAGCTGCTCCCAGCCCCGTCCAGCCTGGCCTTGGACACGTCCAGGGATCCAGGAGCAGCCCCAGCTGCTCTGGGCACCTGTGCCAGGGCCTTCCACCCTCACAGGCAGGAATTCCTTCCCAAAATCCCATCCATCCCTGCCCTCTGGCAGTTTAAAGCCACGATCCCTTCTGTCAAGCACTGCTGGGGCTTGGGCAGACCCGATTGCCTCAGGACTAATTTTGGGGACCGTGAGCTCTCACAGTCAGGCAGGACACAAGTGGCTCCTCCTGCCAGGGTTAAATAAGAATGAACATTTCTGGGTGTGTTCCGTGCCCAAAGGTTCAGCACTTCAGAACATCCCGTGTTCCTCTCACTGAACGCTCTGCCTCGCTGCTTGTGGGAAATGGACAGAACTGCATCCTGCAAATCCTCCTTAACTCCTTCCCAATTTCCTTTGTCCTGCTGCTTTGCTGGCTGTTGTTCACCACTTCCAGCAGCACAGACAGGACACCTATTTCCACCCTGCAGCGCGGCTCATCCGTGGCCACCAAACGGCCAGAGGGACAGGGAATCCACAGACAGCCCCAATCACCAGCGCGGCTCATCCGTGGCCACCAAACGGCCAGAGGGACAGGGAATCCACAGACAGCCCCAATCACCCCTGGGGAAGGCAGCACTGCCAGACAAGGCACAAACTCCAGCTCACTCCACGCTGGGATGCTCCAAACACAAGGAGAGGGATGACACAGCCTCGTGGTCACACCTCCGGCCAGGGCACGCTCCACTTTCCACACACAGCCGCCTCAGCTTTCCTAACACAGCAATCATCTGGGCCCTCACGCTCCAGCCCTGCAGCTGAACAGTTTTTAGGAAGCAATTACAGTGAGAAAAATTAACCTGCAAGTTCCTTGAGTTTTTCTGCTATATTTTTGTAACTCTTTTTAAATATTAACTGTGCAAAATTGATGATTCCTACAGAAGGGAAAATCCTGACACTAATATGCTTCTCAGTCATAAAGAATTCATGTATTTTACCCTGTTTTGAAACTCATTAACCAAGCTCCTAGAAGCAATTTTTCCATGACCCAAAGTAGCAAACAGTTTGAAAATTTCTCTGGGTAACAGTTGCCTACAAAGCACTTAAAATTTATAAACTTCTCGTCCAGTTTGTGCCATTTATCATTGCTAAAGTAAATGGAAGCAGTGGAATCGACTATGCATCATGAGTAATATAATGCAATATTAAAGGACACCCAGTGGAGCACTTTGGAGGCTGGAGGATCTAAATCATGCACTCGCTGCTGGGAAACCAGAAGGAAAATGTGCAGCACCATTTGTTGGTGGCTGGAGCTGTCGGTGCTCAGGGTTCTGTGAGCACAGGGGTGCAGGACTGACAGCAGGGATTTACTGTTTGTGTCGATGAGGGGAGAAAGGAGCGCAGGAAAGAATTCCTGAGGCCAAACTACACAAAACTTGCAGGGAGATGAGGAGATGGGTTCAGGGAAAGGAAAAGCCTAACTCTTCCCACCTAACTCCTCACTCCACTGCTTCTGCTCCATGTCCCTAATAAATAAAATAAATCTAATTATAGATTTATTTTAGCATAATAATCAGCCACTGGAATTACACTTTGAAATTATTTTCTTTTGTCCTCTGTTTTTCAACATATTTTGGGTTTTAATCTTCCACTTGTTTTCTTTCTGTCTTTTTGGTTTTTCCTTCAGTCCCACTGAAGATGCACGGATTCATGATGTAAGAAATAAATCACCCTTTTCATTCCTCTGTTCCTCCTCCAGTAATCTGCAAATTCCATCAGCTGAAGGATGTGGGACAGGGATGGATCGGGGCAGACAGGGAGGCACAGACACAAATCCTGCCTGGTGCAGGCTGTGCTGATATTGGGGAAGAGTTTGAGCAGAAGGATCAGGACAAACCCTAATCATGTTACAAAAAACTGTGAGATGAAAATGAAAGTTTAAATTCCTTGAGTGTTTATCTTCATTTGTCCATTTCTGGCTCCTAAGATGGACACACAGACATTACTGTCCCCGGCCAAATGATGAGAGGATTTATGAAAGATGAAGCAATACAAACTTCATCTCAAAAGTCTCAAAATCCTATTTAGTTCATGTTTGTGTCTTTAATATCAAAATATACATTATTTTTTTGGTATGATGGTCAAACAGTTCTATTGCTCTTCTGGGATAATTATTTGTATTATTAACAAATGAGCAGCTTCTGAAATCATAAAAGCGATTTTCAGAGTGCTCTGTTTTCAGAGTTTTTAATAAGAAGCTTCTCTCCATCACAGTTACAGAATAAAAATTTGGAAGAAAATAGATACAAATATTCCAATGACTCAAAACCACCCAGGAAACAATGAATTTTGAAAGCATACTTATCTGCTTTAAGCTTATGGTCTTTAACAAAATCTCCTGACTTTAGAGAGCATTTTTGGCTTTTGAAAGCTACCACTTGGATCCATAAAGCTGCTCTTCACAGCCATTTCTTTCAAATCTTTGCAGAAAACATCTGGGGCTGACACAGGGAGCAAACAAGGCAGCAGGAGTCTCATCAGCACGAGTGCTTGACGTTTTTATGGCAAAAGTGCCTTGATTTGTAAAACCAGCCAAGTTTTATCAGTCACCCAATAACAGGGATCACACCGTGCAGCCAGTGAGCAAACCTGCCCCAGGAAACCCTGGAGGTTCCACGTGGCTGGAAGGATGATTTACACCCAGGAGCCCAGGGAATCTTGGCTCCAGTGGCAGCTGGGCCTGGGCTGGGGGGCTCAGTGGGGACTTCCCAGACAGGATGGATGTGCCAAGGGGACATTGCCCCTTCAGGACATTTCCAGGTCTCCCAGCTATCCAGACTGATGGTACCAGCAGGAAACTTGAGCTGGGGGCATGTGGCACCCTCACCAACATCCCCAGTTTAGTCTGGAGGGAAAGATTTCCCATTCCCAGCTCTGTATGACGTTCCGCTCAGCTTATCTCTACCTCCAGATTCAAGCAGCACTGCATTGCCCTCCCGTAAAACCCCAGCCTGTCCTACAGGGGAGCTCATGGCATCGTAAATAAAGCTCTGAGCTCCTTGAGGATCCCTTGGGAAAGCATTAAAAGGGAGTTCATATTCCTATTCTAATATTCCAGCTATATTCAGTGCAATATCAAAGTCCAGTCCCCACGGCTCTGATTTCCAAAATACCAAGTCCCTGCAGGACACACACACACACTTCAGAAACAAAACACCATAAAAAGATCAAAGATGCCTCTGGGAATACATTCTCTGCACTCTTCAAAGCCAAATATCCCCTCACTTGCCCCCTTGTAAACTGATTAATTTCAGTGGGAAGAGCGCTCACAGAATCAGCAGATCCACGCAGCGAGGGTAAGTGTTTGTACACGTTAACTCTGCAAGCAAAAAACCCTCTGTATTTTCCTCTGCTCCACAGAAACACCAGGATTTACACTCATTCTCATCTCCAAGCTGCAGTTGGTGTCGAATCTGTTAGCAGGCAGCTTTTCCTTGAGTGCTTTTGCACATGGATGGGCTGCAGCCCCCGTCCCCGAGCAGGAATAAACGAGAGCACCATCTGCGTGCCCCAGCCCAGCGCCTGCGGTGCAATTCCAAAATGTGAGGAATGCTCACCCAGAAGACTCCGTTCACATCCTCCCTCCTATTGACTAAAGCTGCTCTGTCCCTTCTGGGCTGCTCCAGGGAAGAATTTGGTGGGAAGACCAGGGCTCTGAAATCCAAACCATCTTCAAATGTGCCTGTGTGTGGTCCGAGCAGGCAGCTTATGCAATGAGAAATGGGAAGCCACTAAAATGATTCTGCTTCTAAATATTTTGACCTTTATTGACATTTATAAGTAGCAGGCAGCTTAATTACCAATTAAAGGAAGTTATTAGCTACAAAAGGAGCCTGTTCTCTTTTTCCCCTCATGGCTCCTTTCCCAAACCAGGGCTGTTAGATGAGAAGTCTGTGGCAGGACAAGGCAGAGGAGCCCAGGAGACCTCGGCTACTTTATGGCAAATGTTTACAGAAATCCTTACAGAAGTGAAAAACCTTCAGAGAGGGGATATCCAGAGACAGCCCGTGCAGAGCAACACACTCTCCATTGCTGCTGGGGTTCAAGCCTTGTTTTACAGAACTGTCCCATTTTCCTACATGGAGCTGCTTGATGGACATTATTTCTGGCTGACTTTCTTTCAAGCACACCCATAAAAAGGCCTTCCCAAACTGTTCTTTTTTTGGGGGGGTTTTCTCCTCTTTTATTTTTTTTCCTTCACAATATGCATTTAGGGGTTGGCCTGAAGAGATGAGAATATTCAGGACTGGGCTGCTAATCCTGACACACACTGTTGAAACAACTGGAAGTTCTACCCCAGAGATGGATGAATTCCTGGAGCAAACAAAGAAACTCCTTTAAAATCACCCAAATATTCACATTGGATTGCAAGGGCTGGGAGCTCTGCACATATTTATCATCCCACAGGAACATTGGGATTGTTTGCTGGGTGATGGCACTCATGAGAACATCTCAGTTAGAAAATATACATTGGAATGATCGATGCTCTCCCATCATTTTAGAGTATCTTTCAATAAAAATTAGGTCCAACACATACTAAAACTGCAGGTTTTGAAAGAATTACTCTACTTATATTATTTTCAGTTCTGTACCACATATTAATGTTGTTTTAAGAGATGTCTGAAGGGAGACACAATGTAGAGAAGACAAGGATACTTAAAACATTATTTCCTCTTTGTGTGAATAACCCCAAGGTATGAATTCCCAGTAGCTGGGAAGATGTATGAGTGATCCAAACCTCATTTTGGAGTATGATATGGAAGATAGGAAAGTTCCAGCCACAGTGATTTAGCTTCTCCTCAATTCTTCTCCTGCTTTTATCCAAAGAAGTCACTCAATCCTTTCCACCAACCTCAGCTTCTGATTTTCTGACAAACTTCTGGACTCCCAAGCAAGACTTTTAATGCTATTTTTTACATTTCCTAAATTTTTATCCCGGATCTCCATGGCTTTTTCTGCTCTGTGTTCTTTACACCTTTTTTACTGAGTTGGTTATTCACCCTCATGTTCAGAGGGAAATTTCAACATACTTGAAACTTAGATCCTGCAATCACCAAAGTCTAAAGGTGTTCTGTTCAGAGGGAGTAGAGCAGCCCCAGGTCCCTGGACATGGTGTTTTCAACCAGGGAGCCTTCACATTTCAAAGGAATTCATTTGTATTGTGTTCACATTCATTGTCCTCCTGCACAGGATGGGAAATTCGCTGGACAAAAAGGTGAAACGTGCTGATGGCAGGAGGGCAGAGCTGCTCTCAGCTGTCCCTGCTGCAGGAAATGCCACCAAACCCCCGTGCAGCCCCAGCTCAGGGGAACCAGAGCTGGTTCTTGGCAAGTGGGAGCTCAGCTGGGATCCCTGGGTGGGGATTTCACCCCAGGAACAAAAGCAGGACTAAAGCTCCAGGGAAAGAAGGCACCACAGGGAAGCTGCTGCAGCCAGACATCCAGATCTCAAATCTGAGAAGAAATTCTGCTCAGATATCTTCTCCTGCAGTTTCGTAACAAGGAAATCTTGTGCAAATATCAGCTGCAGAGATTTGGGAAAGCAAATCAGATCCAAGCTTGCCACAGTGAACAGGTATCAGTAACAATGAAATATTTGCCTGGATTTTGACAACCTTGAACAATTCAGTAAATCCCAGCAGTCCACATGCACAGTCTGATAATAATAATAATAATAATTATTATTATTATCAGGCAGCTGCACTGCCCTTGAGAACTGGGCAGTGGGTTCTGGGAGGAAGGAAATTGCTGCCATATGAAGTAAATAAAAAGAAGTTTTTTTTAAAAAATAAATACACACAGAGTTGTGCTGCAGAATCATTCCAATGAGCCTGGCTAGAAACACAGGCAGCTACAAACCAATCATTCATCTCCAACATAAACACAGATTGGGTCCGACTTGCAGCAACATAGGCTGAGATTTTTAGTAGATGACATAAATAAATGTATTTTTATAGTTCCTGACCACATTAAGCTTGAAATCAAGAATTCTAAAATGTGAGCCATACACTGTAAGGCTTCTAATAGCCAATAAATTCAGACAGTCACGCTGAAGTAATGTTTTCTCCTTCAAGGTACATTTTGCTGCAGTGTATACAAATACAAGGGAACTTGTTTTTTTGTGGATTTGTAATTATATGTAGCTGAACATGATCATTCAATAAAGGTGAAAGTTCTCTTAGGACGACAGGAGGATGGAAACCACTTCAGAAGGCACAATCTCAGATCCCAAATATTATTTCTACATGGAGACATTAGTAAAGAGATGGGGGAAGATTGAGGAAAATTACTTTCTCCAAAAAAAAACCAAACAGTGGAGGAAAGGTAAAACATTCTGGCTCAAGAACTTCAATGGATTCTTCTGTTCCTGCCCCACTTTGCTACACCAAGAAAGCACAAAACCAGTTCTTATCCTGCCCAGGGCATCTTTACACACTTCTCATGTGTAAAGCAGGGATGAGAGTGCTGGAATTCCTTCAGGGGGTGTCAAAGCAATGAATGATCTCAGAGAATCACCAGCAACACTTAAGAGCTAAAATAGTCCTTAATCAAAGGTAATTTTTCATCTGCAGCCCCTACAGCATTTCAAAGTGGAGCTCAGCATTATCCCCACGCTGGGAATGGAGTACAACAGAGCAAGGAACTTTTCAGCTTCTCAGGAAGGGCCAGCAGCGATTTCAGGGGTGTGTGAGATTTCAGAGAAGGTGTGTGAGATGCACAAAGGCAGTCAGAGAGCTCAGGGGTGGGTTCAGCTCGGCCTGAATTTCACTTTGCTCCCCACATAAGCTCTGGCTGAAGGACACAGCCACTGCCCAGGCTTGGAAAGCAAATCCCCCAGCACAGAAGGAGCCCGTTGGTGTTTTGGACCCAGCACCTCCAGTGGGTCTCTCCCACAGACGTGTTCCCAGCGGGGGAGCCATAAAGAACCCGTGTGTGCTGGCTCCAGAGCCCCTGGATGTGCTGGAAATGCCGAGAGGAATTTCTGAGCGCTGATGTCACTGCAGTGCAATCGCTCTGGAGGCTGCTCAGCTTTCCTTGGGGCGCCCCTGCCTCGCAGGAGCCTCGCTGAGCTTTGTCTCCTGCCTCGAGCTTTATGAGCAGAGGCAAGTGAAGATGGCAGCTGAGAACCTCGCTTCACAAGCAGGAAAATCATCCTTTTCAGGGAGAATTTGTCATTCCCAGCCCAGTTGAAAAGCCAGCAGTTGAGACTGAGTAAATGAAATGGATGGGCAGAATAAATTTGGAGTCACCAATGTTTTCAAGGGGAATTGAGCTGCATGTGACAAAATTAATAAAAACTTCCCCACCCAGCTAAGCTAAGTTTGAAATTCAAGTGTTCAAGGGCTGGAAACACCAGAGTTAAGGCTGCCATGTGCAGTCCTCATTCACATCTCCGTGTAATACAATTCAAAGCTATTTTTCCCCATGGCCTCACCCCATTTAGTGGGCAGGATGAACAGAGCTATTCAGTCCAGCTACTCAGGGTTTTTTTTTACCTTTTGGAGTCAATGTGTGGCCTCGGCTTTATTTATAGCATGCCATTTAAACTCTTCACTGAAAACAGGATTATTCACATCCTTGTGGGTTTTAATATAACACTTATCACAGAAATATTTGCTTCAAAAACATAACAAATGTCTCATGACAAAACCCCTGCCAGTGAGGTGGGATGGTGGCACAGTCCCTTGAGCCCAAATCCTTAATCAGAATCAGAGGTCCCACAAGCTTGTTTTGCTTAGGATGAGATCATCTGAATGTAATACAGTGTATAATAATATATTCTTGGGTTTTAGCAAACCAATGGTAACAAAAACCCATTTCTCTGGGACACAGCTCCAAAACTTGCAGTGCCCTGAGCTGTGGCTTTGGGAGAGCATCTGTTTCCTCTCAGCAGTGGCCACAACATTTGCAAACCTTGTTCTCTGTGGTTTAAAGCACCTCCTTCCGAGACCATGGGGCAAACAAGCAAGGCCTGAGCCGAAGCAAAGTAAGGCTGGAGTGAAATGATTCCTGGCTCACTCGATTCTGGAGGATTCCCACTGAAATTTGCAATTTAAAAGGCAAAAGAATTACTCCTACCTCTCTTTGCAGGCCTCTGTACATGCATGTGGTGATGTAATACACCTTAACCTAAAAATGTTGTTATATCTGATTGCAAAAAACCTGAAACTTCTTTGAATGTGAAGATCACAACAGTGGAAATGTTCTTTTTCAGCTGTTAATCAACATCAGCAAAGGTTTAACAGACTTTAGCACTATACAATTATTCCTCTCCCAGACAATTCACATTTACCTTTTCAATTTGCATCTGGGTTACAAATCCAGCAACTTCTCTTTTGCAACACTGCAGAAAAAAATGTTGTTACAGGTTCTTCCACAAGCATGAAACCATTTGATAAATCAAATTTTCAAGTTTACACAAGCCTGCAGTCTCACCTGCACATCCTGTCAGGAAAATCAATCCACGATTCCCTGTCATAATGCTTGTTTTACACACAGGCTCAGAGAAAAGTGCTTGTTAGAAACATTTTTAAAACATTTACTCACTGTTCTGACAGCCCTCAGGGTCTCTTTTCCTTCTTCTGGTTTGTGTGGCTTATCTCTCACTGTCTTCAGAGGCCAGCTGAGAGAAAAATGCACAATGCCAGCAGTTTATATCCACCAGACTGGAAGCCTGGCATGTCTGAAGCTATTATTATTATTATTATTATTATTATTATTATTATTATTATTATTATTATTATTATTATTATTATTATGCTTTTGAATTTGTGTTTTTGGCAAAATGGGAAGATTCATTCTAAAGAAGGTAGCTTAGCTTTTTAAAAATATGCTAAATCAGTTTGGATCATATCAAATTGAAGTATTTCAGAGAAGAATGGGACTGAGATTCTTTCTTGATTTGATGCAGCAAAAACAAAGTTCACAAATATCATCTCAAGTACCACTGAGGAACATCTTCAATACTTAAATACTGCTATTAAAAATACTACTATTATTATTGTGTTTGGGCTGTGTTTAACCCTTCCCATGGCACTGACAGAGCCTCTCATGACTCCCTAAGCCAGGCTGCAATTTGCTACACTTGGAACTGATTTTCCTTCAGCTCAGTCCCCAAAACAATCAGGAGGCTGTGATGGAGCAAAGCACTGGGGCAGATATTTCACTTTAAGGGCAGATTAAATCTCCAGTGGCATCACTTGGTTTAGCACTTGAGCTGAAGTTGCTAAGGAGCATTTGGGAGGCCTTGTCTCTGAATTTATCCCTGAAAAAGTAAAAGATTTTTAATTTTTGTCATTCTTTTTGCTGGTCTTGTTTGTTTGATTTGATAAATAAAGCCACAAGGTCAGGCCATGGCACCAAACAACTGTCACTGTAAGAGCTGCGAATGAATTTAGATTATCCCAGTTCATTTTCAGCTTCTCCATGAAATTTTAAATTTTATTTAGGAAATAAGGAGCCTGGCAGCTTAGAAAGGAGTTTTCTCAGGCTGTGCTTATGTGAGCAAAGCCCTCAGGTGCTGAGGCTGCACAGAACCTTCTGCTCCCTTTGCTGCCCTTCCCCACCTGCCCTGGCCAGGCAGACAGAGAGCTCTCTGAATGTTCCAGAAATCAGAGTTTCCATCTCCTGGTGCCCTGTGCAGAACCTTCCATGGGCATTTTTCAAACCTGCTCCCAGCTGGAGAAGCTAGGGCAGCCAGGCTGGCAGTGTCCAGCTGTCCCCAGGCTGTCCCCAGGCTGTCCCAGGCTCCCAGTGCTGCCTCTCCCAGGGGCACAGCTCCGTGCTTTGCCAGGCTCCAAATTCTCCTCTCCAGCTCAAACCTCCAGCCCTGGACAGAAGCAAAATTAGTCTGAATGTCTTTAGTTATTAAAGTGTTTTATCTGTCCACTCCTTGACAATTTGTGCCTGTCTGGTGCATGAGAAAAGGCCCTTCTGGGGCAAAACCACAGACAAAACGTGTTTTAAAACTGAATTTAAAGCCCTGCATGTGGATGTTTCATAATCGAAGCTGAATATCCATAGAAAGAACAATTGTACGTTTTTAGTAATGACCTAATTCAACTAATTCAATAATGAACCAATTCAACCCCTTCCAAAACAATTCATAAACTCTTACTCATTATCAACTGACAGTGCTTGGGGACCTTCACTAATTACCACTATTCTTTGGTGCTGGATGCATTTATGTCACGGGCGCAGGGTAAGGATGGACGTGGAAAGAAAATATAACTGTTTCTTTTTGTTCCTACTCACAAACAGTGATGGGAAAACCTCCAAAAGCTTTCTTGCTGTTTTGTGGTTGTCAGGACACTTCATTTTCTCTCATTCCCAAGCTTCAGAAGCTTCCTCTTTGTGATTGCAAACAGATGAAGGCAGAGGCAGCAATTAGACTAATCCAAGTAAATTCCAATCAGTGGTAGCCTGCAGCAGCTTGCAGTGCTCACATCAAATGGAGGCCCACCCTTAGCACGAAGCTGTCAGCAGGAAAAGAGAAATTAAAATTGATTTTTAGAAGCAAATTTCTGTGACCTTCCTCCTTGCACCCAGGAGTATCTGTAACATCTGTCATTTATTATCTGTCATGGCTGGGATTTTGAACCAACCACTGAGCTTGGGCATTCCAAATCCAGCGTGCACCTTGGACTGTTATCAGTGTAAAGTCTCAGGAGTTTGGAGCATCTGGGAGTTCCAAAAGGAGGAAGTGTCTGCACCTCCCTGCACACACCAAGAAACATTAAAATACACAATTTAGGAGCTGGTTTGAAAATGACACCTTTAAAATTGGAGCTTTTGGTACAACCGCAACAAATTCTGCAGATTTATCCTGTCCTTGTCAATCTTTACAATATTATTTTGTGAAACAGAGGTGGCTGGTTCTCAAACAGTTGAATCTTTTAAAATAATGACCCACATAAAACCAGTGGTCAGTGATAGCAGCTACTCAGTGAACTCAAGGGGCATAAAATATGAGAGCAGTGTCTTTCACAGTAGTGCAGGAGCTGCTGAGTAAATTTAGAGTAAGTTTCAGAGTCCCACATCTCCATCTTTTCTCAGGAATCCCAGCTCAAACACAAGCTCTCCCAGACTCTGGAGGTTTTCCTGAAATGGAGGCTGTCTCCAGAAGCTGCCCACAGATTTCCCAGGATACCAGACTGGTGTTCCCCACAGTAAAGCAAAGCATTCTCATCTCTCTTCCTTCCAATATTCTACCATAATTTCAATGTTTTTCTCTGAAAAGCAAAACCAGGTCATAAACCCAGTTGAGCTTTGGACAAAAAGTTTCCAAAAGCAGCAAAAATAATGCAAGGAAAGTCATTTTGTAACACAGAAAAATACAAGCACAGTTATACAAGTGTTCTTGTTCCAAGAACAATTGTAAGTGGGTTTTGTTTTGATTTGGAAAAAACTCCAATATCTCAGCGTAGTTGCAGCAGACCACACACTGGAAAAATTACGTGGTTTTCTGGTGGCTGTATAATAAGAAAGGATTTTTCTCTCTGAGACAGAAAAGGCCTATTCAAGGTTGGAAAGGGAGTGTAGCTTGGAAGAGGGAAGGATCAGGAAGCTGAGGAGATAGGTCAGAATTATGTGAGGATGATGTGGTCTCGTTGTCTGAACAGCTGCCAGGGAATTAGGAAAGACAGCTTCTCTTTTTCATCAAAACACAAGGGCTAAAAGCAAAAATGCAATAAAGAGCAGGTTTAGGGTGTTTGCTGCTAGGGGTGGCTCCCTCCCTGCTGTCTAGCTGGGGATAAGAGGTTTTGCTACACAAAGTGGCCCAGATAGAAAATAAAGTGGAAGATAAGCACAGTGGGCTCTGTGCCAAGGGTTTTGTGATGTGCTCACACAGAATCCTGCAGCAAGAGAAGCCATAAATACCTCCAGTATTTATGGATGAGGATCCACTCCAGGCTGGAGACAAGTGAGCAGATAAAGCACTCACAGAGTCAGTCCCTGACTTCACACTCACAGACTGAGCCCATTGCAGAAGCTGCTTTCCAGGTTATTTTACTGCATTTTACTTCATTGGGCAATTCTGGATGGACTCCAATGAGTAGATTTTTTTAAAACATTCTTTTTACCAATAAAACACAATAAAAGATTTTACAGCCTTGATGTGTTTCTGGCACAGTTTAGAAACTGCTGCTAATAAAACTTTTCCAAGAGGAAAAAATGACCAATCTGTCACAATGTAAATATGATATTTTAATTTTTTTTTTTTAATTTGGGGTTTTATGCAGGAAACTGGGAAACAACATCACAGGAAAAGATTATGTTAAGAGAAGAAAACCTATGCAAGCACAGCTTAGAGTGGAACGGTGTCATGTTCCTGGCAGCCCATGCTCAATGCAGTTGGAAAGAATTGTGTTTTCATGCACACCAAGGGCTGGCTCCTGCTGACCACTGAGTCAGTGACAATTCACCAAGTGACTTCAGTGATGCCCTAAAGCAGCAGCCTGGCTCATGAATATGGCAGCAGGCAGGCAGACAAGAGCTCTGAGCTCAGTGCTGGCCTGATCCAAGCTCCCTGTGTGAGATCCACGCAGCTTCTCACACAGACAGAGGGGTGATCTGTCAGTCTGCTCCCCCTGGCAGCTCTCTGAACAATCCCAGCCTCTCCTGGCACACCACAGCCTTTGTTCTTGGGGTGTTTTTAGGTGCAGTTATGATTTAACAAGGAATGAGTAATGCCCACCCTTAATCACCACGACTCTGGCATCGTTCAGCGCTGTGCTGACTCTGCTTTATTGCCCTACCTGGTTCTGCAGGAGACAAAATGTGCCAAATGCCAAAAAAAGTGATAAAAATGTGCCTTCAGCACCCAGGTCCCCTGCAGCAGGAGCTGTGTAGACAGCACTGCCCTTTTTGTGCATCACAGCTGCAGAAGCTGCTGGATTTTCAAGGATCATCACCTCTGGCACTGAAAATGGTTCCTCCTGAGGAGCAGGAGGGCAGGCAGGTGTACAGAGACCTGCTGGGATGAACAAGGAGCTCCTGGTGATATTCCTGCTCTCATCTCAGTGCACTTTTTACTTCTGAGATCTCTGTAAGATCTCTGAGATCTCTCTGCTGTGAGGCTTGTAAGAACTGCAGTGTTGTTATTTAATTTATGCTACCAGGCAACGTTCTCAGTTATGAAATTGGCCACGCGAGGGCACCAGCACTGCTCAGGGAAAAAAAAAAAAAAAGAAAAAGGACAAAACTGAACAGCCAAAGGAATAAATAGGAGTTTGTTTACAAACTGTACAGCTGCAAAAGCACAGGAAAGCAGTTTCCAGGCAGGAGTCACCCACCCAGAGCATCCAGCAGCTCCAGGGGGCACAGCAGGGAGGAGGAATTCCCCCACCATCCAAAGCCAAGGGAGCTGAGCTGCTCCTGCTGCCCCTGCCAGGCTCCCCTGGCCCAGAGATCCCTTTCCTGGGGGTGGGTGTGGGAACAGCTCCCACAGCTCTGCTGTACTCGGTGCCCAGAGCCTCCCTGTGCCCTGGCTCAGGGCGCTGGCACAGGGGCAGCAGGGACCCCCAGGCCCTTCCCCTCTCCCTCAGCACTGAAAGGTTTTCTCACCTGAGAGCCAGGTGAGCAGAGATGTCTGAAATCACATTTTCAGCCCAACGGTGGTTGCCCCATTTTGTGCCTTTTCAATGGACATAATCTGTGAAGTGAAGGAAATGAGGAGCTGGAGCTTGAGCTGAACATCCAGACTGGGCAAATTGTTTTTTTCCACAAAGATATCACCATAAGGAATTCCTTTAGAAAGAAAAGACAAGAAAAAAACGTGATTTTTTTCAAGCCTGCATCTTAATTATCTGATTTAAAATGATGCCATGTAAAAACAAAGCCCTTGGCCTCACTGAATCTGTCACTGAGTCCTCCCTGCCAAACACCATGCAGGACACAGAGATTTGCACCAAGAGAAAATCGTAGAATTCAGAATCTCTGAATGCTTGGAGCTGGAAGGGACATTAAAGATTCCCTGATTCCACCCCCAGCCATGAGCAGGGACATCTTCCACTGTCCCAGGCTGCTCCAAACCATGTCCAACCCTTCCAGGGATGCAGGGGCAGCCCCAGCTGCTCTGGGCACCTTCACAGGGAAGAATCTCTTCCACAGATCTCACCTAAATTTCCCCTTCCAGTTTGAACCCATCCTTGGCCTATCACTGCAATTCCTGATGAAAAACAAATCCACATCCCCCCGTTCAAGAGCCAGTTCTGTATGAATGTATAGATGAGTGCAAAGCTAATTTTGCTTACAAAGGACAATGCTCATTGCTAACAGATTCCTGTGGTTAAGCTAAAGCTCGTCCTGCAGCATTGACTGTGGATACAAAAGGATTGTTCTTTTTTGTTTTGACTGTAAGTGAACAAAATGCTGTTTGCAACTAGATGCTTCTCCCGAGGTTTTGTGATAGCCTGGATTAATTCCATGCAATTATTCTGGGAAAGTAAATTTATTCTGAATGCCCTGGTGGGTTTGTGGCAGTTCAGAGGAATCTCCCAGATAGGACACATCTGTTGTGAAGAACACCAGGTAAGGCAGGAATGGGGGGAAATTAAAATAACTCCAGCTCCCATCAGGGCAGAAGGGATCCCAGCTGCCAGACAACAAAGGGGTCAAAAGGGTTTTACAGCAGCATCCCTACAGTCTGAATTTATTAAACCTTTTTGCACTATTTGAAAAGCTGTTTCTTCTACTGTGTTTGTAGAGGTAAAGGCCAGAAAACCAGAGCAATGCAGAGTTCCAAAGTGCATATATGAATTTGAAAAGTGTTTGATTGAATATCCCACAGCAGACCGTGCATAAGATTGTTTTATTCAATACAGGGTGCTGTAAAATCCTAAAGTATTTTATTGTGCTTGAGCAGTTCTTGAGGTACTGCTGTTATTTCTAATTCTACTACTAAGACTAATCAAGCCAAAAATGAAAAATATATTGGGTTTTTTTTTTTTGTTTGTTTTTTTTTTTTTTTTTGTTATCCCTAACTCCAAATGAGTTCCCAGCTCCTAGCAGCACTCTGTAAAATCCCACAGCCCTGGGGCAGTGCTTCAGCTGCAGAAACACAGACAGACCCATGGAACATTTCCTGCTCTCCTGCTGCTCTGCCTGGGACTCTTGGTCAGTGCTAATGAGAAGACGAAGGGCAACGCTAAATTTAAATTTATTGATTAAGCCAGAGAGCGACTGGCAATATCTCAGTTAAAATCACATGTATTTGCCACCTTTTATATTCAAAACAAAAGCAATTCTAGAGTATTTAGATCTGATTTGAAATGTTTGTAATCTGCTACAAGATTTTTTTTAAACCTGTAATCTAAATGCTCCCATTTGGGATGCTGAGGTGGGGATATTTTTAATCCAGGACTAAAACCTTAATGCTGAAGTTACATTTCCCCAAGCCAGCTGTGCAGTTCCTGTGTTAATTAGGAGATGTGGGATGATCATTAATAAACAGAGGAACAGGAGGTCTCTGAGGCTGTACATTTATTACTGTTCTGAAAAGGGGGTCAGTTCTTTGCATTTTGTTTTTTGCCAGATTTGGGGGCTCATTTTGGTCAGGAGCCAACCTGCAAAGCAGCTCAGGTACTCCAATGCAAAACAAGATTATTTTAAATATTCATTCTGCTTTTCCTCATGGTCCAAACCCCATCTTCAGATTGCTCAGGAATGTAAAACATCCCTTGGGGGCTGTATCAATTTGGGGAAAGCAGTGCTTTTCTAAGAAGCCCTTCTGAAATTTTATTTAACTCAGCTAAAATGTGTCTGTCTAATAGTTTAACTTGATGTCACAGTTTAAAATTGATGCTGGGACTGGATAAAAAGGACGACATCAAGATAAAAGTGGCAATTAATTAAAACTGCAATAATTGCAAGTATTACTTTTCCTTTTCCACTTCCACAGGGTTTGTTGCCATGACAGGTGGGAAGATGCTACAGCATTAATCTCTTCTTTCTTGTTATATTTAGAGGGTTTTACTCACAGATATTTGTAGGACAGTTTGAAATTCACAACAAAATAGGTACCAACAGAGAGACCTTTAGGATAAGGAGAAGCAACATTATAGAAAATATGTGGCTTCTAATAATTATCATTTTGCACTAATAAATATCACTTTTATCAATCTTCCCTCATTTTCCCCACCCTGCCAGAAGTTTTACTGCTCCTTGCACTCAGCCCATGCTTTCAGCCTTCAGTTATAGCTCCCAATGAGCAGAAAAAAAAATCAGCTTTTCTCTTTTGACCCATTTGTGGAGCAGCCAGACCTGACAGAGTGTTTTTTGTGGGTTTTTTTGTGTTTTTTGTGTTTTCCCTGGCAGGGATGAGGAGGGCCCTCCTGAGCTGCTGGGCTGTGCTGGTGGCCGTGATGGGAGCGAGCGTGGCCGAGGATTTCCCCTGGACCAAGAACAACCCGGGCTCCTTCTACTACGGCACCTTCCCAGCTGGTACCTGCCATTCCTGCTGCTCTGGAATGTTCCAGAGCTGCTCCTGTGTCTGCACAGGGAACTCAGCCCAAGGGTTTTCCTTGTCCTGCCAGGGAAATGGCAGGAACAGGAATGGAGGTGGCTGCACAATGCAGGAACGCTTTGGGATCTGCTCCTGGGATGAGCCAGCATTCCACAAACAGGAAATACAGGAAAGGCTCAGTGAAACAAGTCACACCTGAGAACTCTTCCCGTTTTTCATAAATTAATGAGCTAAAATAACCTTTGTTATTTTAAATAAGCTTTGTACTTTCAGAAATTAGTGAAATAACTGTGCTGGGTTTGTTTCAAGCTGTTAACTATTATCCAATCCACACTTCAGTATGGATTTATGAACTTTATCCTTTCTTTAATGCATATTTAAACACATTTCATCCAAGCAAAATCAAAACTAGAAAGATGCAGGCACTGATTAGTTATACAGGCACTGATTCGTTTTCATGCTCATGTTTTTAAGTCATTTATGATATGGTATTTTGTGTAGCAATGGAAAATAATCCAGGATATTTCTGTATATTTTACATAACATCTAAACGTGTAGTTGCAAAAACTACCATGAAAACCAGCAGGGAGAAATTCTGTGGAAACCTAATTTGTTTTTTTGCAGTAAGACATTTCTGCCCTACCTCATCATTGTAAAATACAGATTTTACAGGTTTAATAAACAAAAGGATTTGATTCCTTTTTCAGTGCATTAGGACACGTTCAGTTTATTACCCATTTTCAGACCTATTCAGGCACAAACATTTTGAAATGTAGAAAACCTCGGCCTCTCCAGCAGCTCTTAAATGTTCACAGGAGAGAGGAACTGAAAGTATCACCGAGAAATCAGCAGGAAAATGTTCCAATAACTGCCCTGGTTTTATCTCCAGGTTTTTTGTGGGGTGTTGGAAGTTCTGCCTACCAGACAGAGGGGGCGTGGGACAAGGATGGGAAGGGACCGAGCATCTGGGACGCTTTCACCCACAGGAAAGGGAAGGAGCTCAGGAATGAGAGCGGAGATTCCGCCTGTGACGGATACCACAAAGTCAAGGTACTGCTCAGGAGGAATTCACTGCACCTCTGAAATGTTCTGAGGCCATTCCTTGATCCTGGCTTCCCATTTCAGCTGCTCTAAAGGTTTATTTCACTTAGGAATGCAAGGGCTGGTATTTTTAATCAGTACAGTAAAATCTTTCCTTATCATCTGGTAGAATTGATAATCATGCAGTGTTTCCCAATTACATCTCGGCTTTTTGGGATTTTGTGTCCAAAAAATATTGTAGATGTTGTAGGAAGTCCAAATGCTTAGTTAGAAACACAATAAGCACATTTGAGCTTTAAATAAAATTAACTTTGTGCCTCTGTGTGTGTGCGTGTATGAGGTTTTCTACTTATTTTTCAGAGGCTTTAAAACTCAGTCTGGATGTTCCCCATTTTTTGAAAGGATAACAAACAAATCATCAATGCAGCTCTGTTCACAACATGTTTCCAAGCCTAATACCATCAAAACCAATTTTCTAATTACTGTGCTGGAGGAAAGACAGACACACAGCAAGAGGAGTCCAAATGACTGTGAGAAGCCAGGGTTACATGATTGGAATTGCAACTAATTTAATAAAAGATATATTCCACTGTGGTTTCTCCACAGAAGTCCAAGGGAAAACCAGAGGTCTGAGCAAGAACTGAGAGAAGAGAAACTAATTATGCCTTACTCTCCTAAAATGGGAGAATGCAGGAGAGGTTTCATCTGAGCTCTCAAACCAGCAGAACTTTGAAATAACAGCTTAAAAAGTATCTCAGAGAAGCTGAGACTCTGAGCCTCACTGGGCTGGGGCACCAGAAGAGATTAACACAGAAATCATTTAGATTTGTATTTGGAAATACTTTCTAAAATTTGCTTGTGTTTGTCCAGTTACCTGGTCCTCTATATCAGAGCACTCTTTGCTTCCATCATCAAAATTCTCTTTGCATTGGCACAAACACCACCAATTTCTCATTTCATTGAACACTGAAGATGTTCAATTTCTTAGCAAAAGAACATATATTCATGAGAGATTTGGGGGATTTTCTCATTCCAGTAGAAGACAGTAAAGAAAAGTTCAAGTAATTGTGTTTTTGAGCCTGAGCTGTTTGAGGACAAGATTTACAGGCTTCTATTATTTTCTAATACAAATTCTGACATAAATATAATTGTGTTGTGAAACCTCAGCTCAGCTTTCTGTAGTGCATTCAGTCTCCACTTTGCACAAAGCATTACAGGACTTCTTTGGATTGTCCAAAAAAAGTGGTTAAAGAGGAAGGCTTCAAGTAGAATGAGGCATCACCTCAAAGATCAGAAAATAACATAAGAAAATAAACCTCTTTTGTGCAAATCTTCCATAGATTTCTATATTCAGAGTTATTTAAGCCAGATGAGCAACTGAAGTTATTCTGCTCGGCCTCAGGATGTTTTATTTGGGTTTTCTTTTCTCAGGATGACATTCAGTTACTGAAGGAGCTGAAGGTGAATCACTACCTCCTGTCTATCTCATGGCCAAGGATTATGCCCACAGGAATCAGAGGTCAGCACAATTTCACCACATTCTTCCCAATATTCTTATCTGTAAGGAGTTTTACTCCTGAGTAAGCCACAGTTGTTTCAACATTCCTGTTAAACAGATTTCTGTTTGTAATTTAACCACTACAGAATTCCCAACACCGTAGTGTAAAATTCCTTGGTTAATATTTTTAGATTTTTGGTTTTCCAGTTATTTGGGAACCAATGCAGGTAATTCCTCGTCTGTGCTTTTCACCAGCTGAGCAACTGAATGAGAAGGGAATCCAGTTCTACAATGACACAATTAACAGCCTTCTGGAAAACAACATCACCCCTATTGTGAGCCTCTACCACTGGGATCTGCCACAGGTCAGACAATATTTAAATTAGTGAAACACCTCAAACAAAGCCTTCTGAGAGAAGTAATTTCCTAAGTTTAAGAACTAAGAGTACTTTAAAAAAATAGAGTTATCTGCATGATTTTTAAGAACTTGTGAATATTTCCTATTCATCTGCATTTTATGTGCATTGAAGTCTCGAAAAATCTCCGAGCTAGAAATAGAATGAAATAGAAATAAAAGTCTTTTTTAAGCAGCAGATCTTGTACTTGACCTTCAAGTACAATTAGTGATTCTTGAAATTCTTATTTCCAAAGGTCCTCCAAGAAAAGTATGGTGGCTGGCAGAATATAAGCATGATTAATTATTTTAATGATTATGCAAATCTGTGTTTTGAGAAGTTTGGCGATCGTGTGAAGCACTGGATTACGTTCAGCAATCCTTGGGTAAGTCGTGCATGCTTTCCTTCCAAACACTCCCATTGCACGGCTCTGTTCCCAAAATTCTGTGCAGGTGACACTAGAGGAGAGCAGGTGAAAAAAATTGAGAGAGAAGGGGCAAGATTTAAACCATTAATCTCTGTGGCCAAAAATCTCGGTGGGGAGATTTTGCACAAGGACAGAGTTTTAAGACATGAAATTTCAGGAAAATTCTGAAATTTCTTCAGCTGGAGAGACACCAGGAATTGGAAAGGAGCTGTTATTTACCCTTCCCTGTTGCTCAGCTCACCCCACCAACCCTCCTCACCAACACCCTGCTGCACACAGCTCGGTGCCAGGCAGGGAGAGGGGCAGGAAATGGGAGCCAAGGAAGGGAAAGGAGATTGGAGAGGGACAGCCCAGGCAGGAGAGCACAGGATTCAGAGCATGGAGCACATCCCTGGCTCTGGAGCCAGAGCAGGACTGACTCTGTGTGTTTGCAGGCAGTGGCTGAAAAGGGCTATGAAACGGGAGAACACGCGCCAGGACTGAAGCTCGGCGGCTGCGGCGCCTACAAGGCTGCTCATCACATCATTAAAGTAAAAATCCTCCTGGAATTGTGCTTGAAATTATGTGTCAGTTAAGGATTTTTATCAGATTTCACTCTTGAAACAGAAATATGGTTCCACAGCCATGTAATAACAAGTAGGACACTGAAATTATCATCTGGCTTTAAACCTCCAGTGCATAACCCAAGGCACTGCCAATGTTCCATGCTTGATTTAACACTTGCAACAATTGGAATTTTCCTTATATTATAAATGTATCTTACAGCTTTTTCAAGGTGGTTAAAAAAGATCCAGGTCAGTCTAGAAACAAGCAGTAACATCCTGGCGTGTTGAAATGAACCTGAATGTTGCAAGTGACTTCAGGAAGTCTCCGGTAAAAATTAACTTTCATCTGCCTGAATAAATTATGGAAAGACACCCACAGAACAGAGCCATGGCACAGAATCCTGTCCTGAGGGCTGTGTCAGCTCCAGGATGTCCTGGAAGTCAGGAAAGCAATCTTGCATAAAGGCTTTTGTGATGTCTTACATGAAATCAAAGTTTCTGTAACACAAAAGAAATTCGGTGATATTTTCAGACAGACCTCAGTGCAAAAAGTGCTCACCAGCTTTCCCTGGCATGAGAGATGAAAACGTGCTCATGATTTATTCTATTTTTACATTCTTTTTCCAGACTCACGCCAAGGTTTGGCACTCCTACAACAGCACCTGGCGCAGGGAGCAGAGAGGTAACGAGGATTCACTCTGTGATTGTGCTGCTCTTTCTGTTGAGGGCTGAAAGAACTGCAGAATTGTGCCTCTGTTTTAAGGGATGGTTGGAATTTCCCTAACGAGCGCCTGGGGGGAACCTGTTGATCCACACAGCCAAACTGACAGAGATGCTGCTGAAAGGTACATCCAGTTCCACCTGGGCTGGTTTGCAAACCCCATTTACAGAGGGGACTACCCAGAAGTTATGAAGAATTATGTAGGTAAGTCCCAGTAACTGTGACAGCAATAGAGCCACAGTTCCAGCACATTCCAAGGGAATAACTCCTGGCCAAGTGAGGGCACAGGTGACACAGCAAAGCAACCAAGGACCCCTGGCTGGACATGGCTCCTAAAACAGTTTGGGGACACAGCAGGACATTTTAAATCACTGTTCCTCCATGTATTGTACCCAACTTAATTCTCCAAACCAAAAGGATGAAATGTTATCTAAAAAAACCAATCAAGCTCAGGTGTCCTCAACACTAACACTAAATTCAGGAAAATCATATTTGGCCCCAGCACAGGTTCCCAGAGAAGCTGTGGCTGCCCCTGGACCCCTGGCAGTGTCCCTGGCCAGGCTGGAGCAGCTTGGGACAGTGGGAGTTGTCCCTGCCCATGGCAGAGGCTGAGGTGATGATTTTAAAAGTCCCTTCCAAACCAAACCATCAAAGATTTTATGATTCTATGTTTTATTGTTGGTGAGACAAAGAAAACCAATTTCCATGCTCCTCAGAAGTTGTTTCCTGTAATTATTTTGCTAGGGAGGAAGAGTGCCCAGCAGGGCCTGGGGACATCAAGATTGCCAACTTTCTCATTGCAAGAGAAAAATTACATTAAAGGCACCTCGGATTTCCTGGGAATTGGTCATTTCACCACTCGTTATGTTCTGCAGAAGACCTTTCCCTTCCTCCAAGTGTCCAGTTACCACACTGACCATGACCTGGCTGAACTGGTGGACCCCAACTGGCCAGCTCCAGGCCCTAAGTGGCTCTACTCTGTGCCCTGGGGGTTCAGAAGGTTACTCAACTTCGTTAAGGTGAGTAGAGCACATCTTTATTATAAAGGAAGCAAACAAAATGCCTGGTTCAGATTTAGATTTTCAGCAGTTCCAGCTATTGGTCTTGTCATTGTGGGAATTTTTTTTGTCAAAAAAGCCCTTAATTTCAGCTCAGAAAACTACAGAATTCAGTCATTTTAAAATAAAACCTATAGTTGACTTAAAATCCTACTACACATTTTTCTTACGTAGGTAAGTAAACACAGAAAATTGCTTCTAATGCACTTTGCTAATTCAAGTATTCTGTCAAAAATGAAATTTTATGTGAAGCAGTTTAAACATTTCTGTTTGCAGACCCAGTATGGGAACCCCCTGATTTATGTGACAGAGAATGGAGTGTCTGAAACAGTGCAGTGCCCTCAGCTGTGTGACGAGTGGAGGATCCAGTACCTGAAGGGATACATCAACGAGATTCTCAAAGGTCACTTCATAACAGATTGATAGGATTTGACTTTTGGAGTGTTTGCACCTTCTGCTTATGTTTTACTTTGTCATTTTTATGACAGAGAAATAACTGTTCACAAGTCAAAACGGGCAGCAAACCAGACTCTCAAATTTTCACCAAAATAACAACCTAAGCAAACATATTAATAAGTACAACAACCTACCTGAGATTTGATACTGCAACAAATCATCAGTTTCCACTTTCAGAAAGGAGAAATTGCTATGCACACAGAGCTCTAGTACCTTTAAGCTAAAGATAACAATTTCAAAGAACCTAAATTAAATTAATTTGTACTTTATTTTTCTGAACTCCTCCCCATCTCTTCCTGATATAAAACAAAACATTTCCAGAACCATACTCTAAGGACAAAACCCACCTTTATCAGTGATTTGTGTTCTATTTCCAGCTCTAAATGATGGTGTAAATGTCAAAGGTTACACTGCCTGGTCACTGCTGGATAAATTTGAATGGAACAAAGGCTTCTCCGAAAGATTTGGACTTTACCACATTGACTTCAAAAACAAGAACAAACCACGGTACCCAAAGGCTTCTGTTGATTACTACAAAAAGATTATCAGTGCAAATGGATTCCCAAATCCAAGAGAGGTGATGTCAGCTGCTAATTTTGATCTTTTTTTTCCTTTTTCTTTGATTTATGTACCAATACCCCATTGAATTTCACGAAACAACTTGTATGAGTATGGTACAGAAGGGACACTTTGGTTCTGTCAGTTTAGGGATCTGTTTAACACAGAGATATTCAGACATTGAAAATGGGAACAGCCTCAATTACTGTTTCTAAAGCATTCCACAAACTCTAACTGGACTCACTGATGTAATCAAAAATTCTCCATCAGAAGTTATCTAGCAGTGCTGTCAGATTTCTAGGCAGAAAGCTCCACATACGTACCACCCTACTGGAAAACAACCTGAAATGTATTATGAGCTATTAAAAATTCTATTAAACCATTAACTTGGGATAAATACACTGATATAAAAACCACAAAGTCACAAAGCAACTTTCAGAAAACCATGTGTTGGTAGAATTAACGTAGTTCCAGGTTAATTGTAGGGACAAGGGGGATGCTGCAGCCTCACAGAACTCTCACCTTGTCCAGGTGGAAAGCTGGCAGCGGAATGCCATGGACAGCTGCTCTGCCACACACCAACACCTTGCTGCAGGTAATGATGCCTCTGTTCTGTCCTACAAAAGCAGATTCTGTAAGGTTCAGATATTAAATTGTTCTGCTAAAGGTATTTTCTCCCCAAGAGCACTCCAAGCCTCTAAAGAAAAATGTCTTTATTTACTGTCTCCAGCTAAAACCACTGTGGTTAAATGGATTGGTTGTGGATGTTACTGAAACACAGGAACTGGAAGAGCTACTGCTTAAAGCTGAGGTTGGGGATGACAGCATTCTCCTTAAAATAAAACTGCCGAATGCTTTTTCAAACAAAAACCAAACCCAGACAAAGCAAGACAACCACACAGACAGAAAAATCTCTAAATGTTTGTCTTTTACATAAAGTGGAACTATAAGAATAAACAAAAGGGCTAAGGAGTGGCCTAGGAGTAAATCTGGGCTCTGTTACTCCTAGTAACAAAGAAACCGCAACACAACTGATCCAGAAAGGCTAAAAAAACCTCCTGTTGTAATTCAGGACCTTTCAGAATTCCTGAAGTAGGATTTTTTTTAAAGAAAGATCAAATAACTACTACCTAAAAAACCTCCTGGTGTAATTCAGGACCTTTCAGAATTCCTGAAGTAGGATTTTTTAAAAGAAAGATCAAATAACTATAGGCTTTTACAAGAAGATGAGCTAAATTCCACATGGTAGGAAACATCCCAGCAGGCAGCCTAAATTAATCCTGCTCAGCTCCACTTCCAAGTCATGCTCAGTGTGAATGAACTGGATTTACTGAACTCTTCCAGGCTTCTCTGTGGAATAAAGTTCTACAAAATAAAACCCATTTTATTTTTCAAACAGATAAAGAACAATCATAAAAAGGCTAAAGCTTCCCAAGGATTTCTCTTTGACAATCTTCTTTCACCTTGGGGTGAGGGGAATAAATATCAAAGGACCAGTAGAATATTGTTAATGCACTGCAGCTAATTCATAGCAAGGACAATTTTTGCAGCCCTTTGAGCACTGACATGTCTTCAGAAATTTAATAGAAAAAGAGAGGGAAAACTATCATGGATTCGCTCCAGCTTTGGCAGACTTAGGAAATTCTGTTTGCTTTGTTTGCTGTTTATGCCAGTGTCTACATTTTTATGTTAACTCTAAGTTAGGTATTAGTGTACTCCAGAGGATTTAATCTCTTACATGTTCCTCATTTCTTAAATTTTAGATTCCCTGATTACTCATATGGAAATGGTGACAGAGATTGTTCTTCCTACAGTTTTCACACTCTGCATTCTCATCTGTATTGTCCTCCTCATACTCTACCTTCGAAACCACAGCTAAAATTGATGTTTGCACACATTCTCATTTGCCAAGCTGCAACTGTTTTATTTCAGTGGTTAAAATTTACCACAGATTCCTCTTTCATACCCCTGTAACGAAATATTATTTATCAATCCACCAAGAGCTTCTATAGTTTTCCTATTCGATTCCCAAACCATCCAAATGTTTTTGCCAAAATACAAAATACATTCTCTTTCCACTGATTCTAAGTAGTAGATTTTACAACCCTTATTATTTTGGAAACTAGTACACATTTTGTTCGTCAGAAAAAATAGTTAAGTGTAAAGTGATTCAAATCTTGCCAGTACAAATTTCAAGTGATTAAAAGCTGCTTGCAAATTCTGATTTCAGTCTGTTCATCAACAGTATTTGACTACCATGTAATTGCCATTTGAAGAAAGACAGACACATGATTTTAAAATATAAAAGGAGTTAAAATATTCTAAGAGCACTGCTTAAATATGAACTTATTTGTGACTAAAAGTTAGGGTAATATATATCTTGCTATTGAGGTGTGGAGAAGAGTTGTTTGAAGTGAGGAATCCAAGGTGACAATTTCTGAATCAGATTTAAACCACATCTCTGCAGTTTGGTTTACAGGAACCAGACTTACCTTATACAACTTTATAATGTATTACACACAGAAATGTGGATTTTAAGTAATCTAAGCACTTCCAAAATTAATATTTCACCTTAAATTCCCTTCTACTGCAGGTAGAAACAAGTACTAGAAAGACTTGGTTCCCCAGTTCAGCTGGCTGTACTTGAAATACAACTTCCTGTGCTTGAAATCAGAAGTTATAAAAATTGATAATAATCATCTATAATTTAGTTTTAAAAAGCATGAGTATTGGGGGTTTTCCTTATTCTTACTTACCCAGAGTTAATTTTTAATGCAAAATATTTGTCTCAGATCATTTAGTCAACATGTATGAAACTATGGAATTGCTTAAAATAACCCACCAAAATGTTACCTCATTAACATATCTCATGCAACTGCCAACATATTTAAATGATTATGTCCAGCCAATTATACTGATTTTGTTTCTCAAAAACTTATGCAAAACATGTAAGACAACACTGTTAAAATAACTCACTTCACATTGAAGGAATAAAATAATTTGAAGAGGAGAGAGAAGTATTTCCAAGAATACTCCAAAATATAAATACAGGGACAAAGAAACCCAAACTGGCTGAAGATCCCAAGGCCCTGGATGGAGAGTTATCCAAATCCTTCAGCATGATGGAGCATCACTTGATCCCAGGAGAACACAACAATATTGCTTGGTTTGTTGGTTAAGATAATTCACAATTTGAACAGTATCTGATTTCATTTTTAATGATCAAAAAATAAAATATGAAACCCCAAAGTGCACAATTCTATTGAATGCCTGTAAACATATGAAAAATATCCCCCATATTTACAAAATATTTATACTGTACAGTCAGAATTGCACTGCATTTTTAACAACTGAGGTGCCTACAGGTGAATTGTGGCTGTGGAGATCCCACTTAAGTGTAATAAAACAAATAAAACAGTGAAGATGAACTGTTTGAAGCCCAGAGTGTTTTTAAAAGTTCTGTTGGACAGAAAACACTGAATTTTCCCCCCTTCTATACCTTTCCAGTCCTGCCTGCTCAGTAACATCAGCTTAAGTGAACAGCACCTGACTGCATTGAGTTGTGGTAATAAAGTACAGCCTTTCTTCACTGCTGCCATTTACTGTGGAGTCAGAAAAGAAACCTGCAAGGACAAAGGGGAAAGTTGGGATTAGCCACTCTTGTTAGAAATAGGGAATAGTTCATGGAGCAGCCTCCAGAACTGCTTTCAAAGTGCACTTTTACTGAAGCACTTCATGACAAAAATCAACAATGATAGGAAAGATTTACCAAATCCTCACAGCAAACCTCATCCCAAAAAAGGCAAATCATTTTTGTACCAGAGTGTCTGCTTAATTCTTCCCCATTCTGATGCTTCTCCACTTGTTCTACACCTGCTTGTAGCAAGGAAGATCTTTTCCCCTTTGCACCTTCTGTGTCTTGAGACCAGCATTAGCAGGGAAATTTCTCTTCAAAACTCTTCTCAGATTCACTAGCAAATATTTTAGAAATAAGGTGCAGGATTTTTTGGGTATGAATCATCTCATATTTGGAACTATTTTGTCATTTTAACTTAAAAAAAAAAAAAAAAACTCAGCCAAAATGAGAAGGCAAAAAGCCACCACTTTCTGAATATCCTTAATTCTGGAAACACCACCTCACTCTTTTAGTAGAAGGCAAAATATCATTTTGCTTTTGCTAAAAAGTAAATATAAAGCCCACTGAACTCAGGATAAAAATTGAATTTGTTTGAAGTTTGTGCTTTGATTATTCCATTTCACCACCACCATTCCCCACCTGAGTTGTCAGATGTCCCAAGTTCAACTGGAGCACTGGTACTGACTTGCCACGTTGTTTTAACCTCCTTCTGTCCATGCCCACTACTTATCTCCACCTTCCAGATTTCAGGGTTATCACTGAGAGAATGATCAAAAACCATCAAATTTGAGTCAGGTATTCAGTCACATCTGAATTTTACGCTGCAAACACTGAAGTTTCTCTTACTTTTGGTAGAATTTCTTCACAAGAGCTGGTCTGATGGGCAGCTGAAACACATGCTTCTCATTCAGAGGGTTTTCCTTGTAATACTTCATGCAAATCCTACAAGAGATATCAGGTTACTTTCTTTAAAGAAATGCTCGTACAACAGAGCATAAACCTGGTGCAAAATTAACTACACTCTCACATTTTATTACTTCCTTTCATTTTCAGTTTTAGTCCCAAAGCAAAACTTGGCAGGAAGATCCAACTGCTCCTTGTGCAGTTTCACAATCACTACCATTAAGGGGTTTCTTTAAAACTGTCAAACAAATTCTATTTGTGATTTAAAGAGCAAAAGCAAAAATGAAATACTTACTGTGTCAAGGGGAAGAGGTTCTCGTGTCTGAACCGCAGCAGGCCTGTACAGCTGACCATTATTTCCAGCATGTGGTGAAGCTTTTGGACACGCTGCACTTGCTCCTGGAGATCCACTGATGTGGAAATGAAGTAATCCTGGAAGAGCAAAGAGCTCCTGCTCTTACCTGAGCACCCCAGTGCTACAGACACACAACACACCCTCAGGAACTCAAATCATCTTCCTGCTTCTTTATGGAGGTCAGGATTTTGAGAGTGACCCAACAGATTCAGAACAAATTCCCATCAAAGTGTGACAAAGGTTCAGTGCCTTGACAGTGACCCAGATCAGATATCAGAAGAATTATCTGGGAATAAGGAAACAAAGCAATGACATTTCTGCAGTGTGCTGCTCATAATCTGCACTTCAGTTTCTCAGCTTTTATGATTTGCATGCCACCATCAGCTAATCATACTCTGCTTTATAAAATAAAAATAAAGCATCTCACCAAGTAGGTTACTGTTGCAAGCTCCTGGCCTGTAAAAGGAACAGCAGGGGGAAAAAAATTAAAATTTAATACATGGTATCAGATGGAATATAAGCAATATTCAGATGATCAAACAGGAAATTCTATTGAAGTGGAAAGTCAGCAGGAGTGGGATGTTATTTACTGACATGATCATTCACTGCAAACAAGAAAACCCCTCTGAAGTGGTCAAGGAATGGTTTTATTTATGACCAAGGCTGCACAGTGAAGAAACCCACCATGTACTTGGAGACAACCACCCCCTCAAGTCCTTAATTTACAAAAGTAGTGTAAATGAAAAAGTAAATAAAGAATGAAAACAGGATGACAGATACCAAAAAGAAATTAAGGAGTAAGAATAAGAGTAAAATACAAAGCTATGCTTCTTTTGAAACAAGTAAGTTTTTAAAATTTTGAAATTTAAAAGCTGAGAAGTTCCATTATTAAGGAAGCTGGAAACTGCACTTCAGCAGCTGGGAAGGAAGAGAGATGGAGGTTACCCAAAAAGTTCATTATTTCCTGCATGGAACACCTTTTCTCTTGAATTCCTGAAGTGTCAGGCTCACCTATAAAAAAATTGACATAATCCTTCTTCATCTTCTCCAAGCCAATCTCCAGGAGCATCTGAATGGGAGTGATGTCTGTGAGGGAAACCTCCTCCATCTTGCCATGGTAGGACTGTTGGATCAACTGACTCAAGAAACTGCTGCTCCCCTGATGAATCTAAAAACAAACAAGTTTTTTTGTGATGTAACTGTGCCTGAAACATCAATATTGTTCAAAAGCTTGACACCAGGGAAACACGTTTTAAAAAACAACACAAATGAGGGGCAGTGAAGGGACAAGAACTTAATTTTACTTGAAACCATCAAAATTTTAACATCTCTTGTAAAGTACAAATACATACCCATGGCTGTATCTCACCACGTTCCAGGGATTTTATGACCAGTGTGAAACAGTCTATCAGCTCCTGATAGGAACTGACATCTGGAAAGAAAATCACAATATTTCAATTATCAATCCAGGCTCTTTCTCTGGTCTTACAGGCCACACACTCTTGCATGAACAAAACCCCTCAATTAAAAATGAGAGCTGAAATTACTGCACAGCTTTTTGGCAGCTTTGGCATAAGATGACTTTAGAAAAGGTTATTTAAAAAAACAATGATTGACAGAGACTACTGAACTCTATACACACTGAAAATGGTCCTTCAGAGCTGGAGAAAAAGGAATTATAAAGTTTTCAGTTTTAGAGCAAAGAGGTTTTAGGTTTAGAGCAACTACCAGTATAGTTACCTTAATAATTAGTACCTCAGTAATTAGTAACTTTGGCAGAAAAATAAAATGAAATTATCTCCTGCTAGATGCTGGTCTGCCATTGGAAGGTTGTAAAAAAGACATCCTGCATCCTTCAAATGGGCTCTGTTAGGAGGAGACAGCTGATACCAATTTTCTGAAGAGCTGATGAGTCCTTAAAACTCAGAAATGAACAGGAATTTCCCTGAAAAAGCAATTCTAGCAGAGAGAGAAGAAAATGAAAGGAAAACAGCACTTACTTTTCATTTTGCACCACAATTGCTCAGTAAAATCCAGCTCTCCTCGCTCACCAAAGATGGATTTTATGCAACTGTCCACAGCAGCTGTGTCACATTTGATTTTCTGGAAGAATTTATTGGTCCTCAATGAAAAATGGTGCCCGAGAGTCAAAAACCTTCCACATCTGAATTTCTTCAGGGAATCAAAACTGGCTGCATCACTAACTTTCCCCCTTTTCAGGGAAACTACCACACAGTCATTTGGAAGTGTATTTTTATTTAAAAGTGAGTCTGATTCTTTGCAGAATTATCACACTGGATAACTGCTAGCCTTGGACCAGGAAAAAAAAGCCACTGGCAGAGAGATTTTATATCTCAGCCAGGTGTTGTCTGTGTACCCAGCAGTGCCCTGGGAGGCCAAAATCCAGACACACAAATTCTCAGAACAGAGAAATACTTCCCCATAATCCTGATACAGAACAGTTCTGTTGATACAGAAAGCAATATATTCTTAAATTATCATCAAAATTCTGCTTCTGTCTTAACAGAAAATAGACCTAAACCTTTCCCTGTAGGCTGAGAGGGGAAAAAAAAAAAATCTTACTATAACCAAACGTATTTTTTAAATTTTGAATTTGCCCATTGCTTTACAATATCATAAACCTCTAGATAAAGAGGACACATATTATTCAGCTGATACTATTAGATTGGCCCCAAATCACTAAATTAGGCAAGAAAAGCAAATTATCCATATTCCTTGACATCACTTTTACACATATAAACAATATACCAGCTTTAATCAAAAGCTGAAATAACTGCAGTTAAAAATGAAGCAAAATGACAAAGTAGCTGTTAGGAAATTGCACATACCTCTGTTTCATTCTTGTTTCCAAATATATCATCTCCATCCAGCTTCTTCTTTAAATCTAGTAGAGTTAAAAAAAATAAGTTCCACCAAAATGAAAAGTGTCATTAAACCAATCATTAATCCCCAGGCACATCATAACAAATACACTGAATAGAACTGATTCACCTAAAAATGGTTTTATTGGGTAAGGATATAGTATGAAAAGACTTTTTAAAAATGCTTTTTATTAATATTACTTTGATCCATGATATTAGGACAAAAAAAAATTGTCAGATATGTATTAACCTACTTAACTACTCTGTGTAATGATTACAGCACAGAAATGAACATTTCCAGTTCTAATGCTTCAAAAATTTTATGTGGAATTCCCTTTTACTCCTGTGAATGCCACATCTCTCCCTCCCCATGGAACAAGCAAGAGTTACCAGTCAGAAATTCCTGGACCAGTTTTAGAGCTGATTCAGACTCTGATGGCTCAGGCCACTCCGTCTCACCCATCTTCAGACCTTCAGCCAAAGCCTAAAGGCAGCAGGAAAATCACAACAGAAATCAGAACCTCTTGGGAGCCCTGCATGTGGCATCTCACACAGATAACTGCACCAAGAACCACAAATCTCTGCACAGCTAACCAGGAGTCACAAATTTTCAGGATTTCCTGGATGATTTGTCCTCTGTGTATTCAAGATTTCTAAAACTGAACTCCAAGTTTTGGCTAACTGATGAAGTTTTCAATAAAGCAAATGATTAGCACATAAAATCCCCACTGCATGCAAATGTGAGATTGGAATTTCTGCCCTGTACTCACCAGGAGGAACTGCAGCTCTCGGTACAGCTGGAACACAGGACTCCTGGGATCTCCTGACTCCAGGGCAATGTTCTGAAAGTTCCACAAGTTGATCTCAGTTTCAAACTTTAGAAATCACAAATTTTCATCAGTGAGCAGCCTGTCAGCACAACCCATAACTCAGCTCATGAACAGGTTACATTGCTTTTATCTTCTATCCTTTTTGCTGCTCCTGATGTGAATTGTGCCAAGAGTTTGGGTTTATTTGCTCTTTCCACCCTCACTTACCAGGGTGGCAGCAGACACCAGTGGGGGAGTCTCCAGAATCTTTTCCACACCATTCCATGTGATATCCACACAGATGTTGCTTCCAGACTCTGAAATGGTGTCCTCCATTGCAGCAGCTGCAATCAGCTCATACCGAGCAAATCCTTTTGTTGTCACCTAAAATGAATTTCGAAAATAAAATCAGAAAAACTACCCCAGGCAAAGTCATCTTAAAGGCATTTCACAAACACACAAAAAAGGGTTAACACCTCACAAATGCATTATAAACATGACCTGAAATCAGACTGATGTACTACAGAATAATCCTAAGCTGAGTTTCCATAGAAGATCTAAAAAGCTTCCCCAAACCACCACCATAAATCCCAAACCAGAGTTTTTAAACTTCTATTGAAGCCATGACAGAGCATAAAAACCTACAACAGATGAATGATGTCTTATTTTATGTTCCATTTTGAGCTCTTCCAGGTTTGCAAAACGGGTTTTATCAGCTGTAGGGCCTAGGAAAGGAAGAAAGTGAGAATCAGGAAACCCCATTTGACACAATTCAAATTTGACACCTCAAATTAATTCCAAAATGGTGAAGCAGGACTTGTGCTGTTCTCTAAAAGCTGGAATTCTCCTTGCTATTTCTCAAATTTATTCTAAGAGCTGATATGAACACAAATAAATGTTCAGACTGAGCCAGAGGTTGTTTAAGATGCTGAATGGCAGCAGTTTAAATTTCCTGTTGTTGCACCTGAGTTGAGGTAGGCCTGCACAGCTACAAGTGCACCAAGTAGATTAAAAAGCCATTTCCCCCACACATAATTGGTTAAAAAATATCTTTTCTCTTATTTTAATCCCTTCTTGTTCACTAAAACCAGGAACACAGAGCATTTCCAAGCCAGCATCAAACAAAGGACAATGACAGCATTGTGACATCAGCACTCCCACATTTTTTAGCCTCCCTCATTTAATTTTCTGTGCACCACAACCACCTTACCATGACATGAAACCGTGTAAATGTTGAGCCCTGTGACTTTGCTGCCAGCCTTGAGGGGCTCAGCTCCAATCCAGCAGGTGTGCTGGGGATCAGAACCATCACACCTGGCCCAGAGGGGAGGAAGCACAACCAGCTCACTTCTCCCCAGGTAGCTCATGTTTGGGTTCTGCATCATGGTGTACAAGGAAATCAGCTGCCTAGAAACAGGAACGGGGAGAAAGTAAGATGCCAGCAATTACCACAATATATTAATGTACGCTGCAGGTTCTAAAATTATAATTGAATATCACATTTTAAGCTAATTAAAATAATATATTACTTAGGTAAACCACAATTTGGTATCATGCATCGGGATTTTAATAATACCAAAAACACAAATCAGATTTTTAGGGCTTTTTTTAACAGGAGCTTTACTAAAAACCAGGCACTGAAGTCTTTGTGAGCTTTTTTTGCTTATCTACACCTGGTTAATCCTATTAACCCAACAGCCCAGCTCACAAATTCCTTTTCCAATACCTGAATTTTAGCTACTTTTTAAAATTTTCAGCCATTAAAAGGCTGGAAAACACTTTTGCAGGATGGAAAACACTCACAGCTCCTCATAAACTAATAAGAAGTTTCATTTAGGGGATTGAAAATACAGGTTCCAAATAAAAGAAAAAGACAGGAAATTACAAAAGAAAACTCCCTCAAAAGGGGAGGGAAAGCTTTCACACTTACTTTGCTCTTCCAACAGGAAGAGCCAGGGCTCCAGGAGTCTCCTTTGGCAAAACCTCAGAGGCATAAACAGCATTATCATCATCTGCTCTTGATTCCTCCAAGGTGTCACTCTCTTTGTTGTGTGTCTTTAAGAGAAATGTGCACGTAAATCAAAAAATTGCAAGGTGTGTGAAAAAAGTGAGATGGGAAATAAAAAATGTGGATTACATTTAACATCTGCCATGCACACTTACAGCTTTCTGCAAAATACACACTGCACTGCTTCCATTCCAAAACTTTTCAACAGGACTCTTGCAACTGCTACTGACCAATGAGATCTCTACATCAGCCTGCAAAAAAGAAAAAAAAATCAAAACTTTTTAATACACTGTGTAGAGACACTGCATTTCAGCGTTCTTTTAATACCAGGAATTGCAAAATTAAATAATTCCACAGACTGTTTTCCAATCCTATTGCATCCACAGCCTTCCTGCAGTACCCGAAGGGAGCCCACAGGAAAGATGGAGAGACATCAGTTTAAGAGGATGGAGTGACAGGACAAGGTGGAACGGCTTCACACTGACAGAATAGGCTTAGATTGGAAATTAGGAAGCAATTCTTGCTGTGAGGGTGGGCAGGCCCTGGCACAGCATGCCCAGAGAAGCTGTGTTTGCCCCTGGATCCCTGGCAGTGCCCAAGGCCAGGCTGAATGGGCTTGGAACAGCCTGGGATGGTGGAAGGTGTCCCTGCCCCTGGAATGGGATGATCTGAAAGTTCCCGTCCAAACCAAGCCAGTCTATGATTTTACCTCATAGAGATAGGGATGTTGGGGGATACTGTCCTTTCCTTCTTCACGTATCCTGAAAGAAAAGAAAACATTGATATACACGACCTTTCCTCTCAGCACTCCTCATTAAACAGCAACATTACCCACATACTTTAAACACACCGAGGCTACAAGCGGAGCCTCAGCAGCTTCCCCATAAGGGGGGCCAGACCTCCCTCAGCAGAGCAGCGCAGACACCCAGGCAGTGACCCCGGAGCAAGGGCCCGGAAAGCCCCGGGAACAGCCTCGGTCCCCACCAGAACAGGAGCCCGCTCAGCCTCGGGAACAGCCCCGGTCCTCACCGCAGCAGGAGCTCGCTGAGGTCTCCGCCTGCCCGGCGCCGCCGCTCCGCCGCCATCGCCGCCCGCCACA
>VXBU01004383.1:77468-88827 GCA_013400315.1 Bombycilla garrulus | reverse complement strand
CCCCGCGCTCCCGAGGACGCTGCGGTTCCCTCCGCCCCCGGGAGAATTCCCGGCTCTGTCCCAGCCCGGGGCGGCGATTCCCGGCTTTCCCGAGGCTCCATCCGTGCCGGATCCCTTCCTCCGGCGGCGGACCGACAGCTCCGGGGCGTTTTACGGGACATTTTTATAAAAAGGAACCTCAATAAAAACCGAGAGCCGTGCCCTCCGTGCCCCGCGGTGAGCGGAGTCCCGTCCCGGGGAGCGCTCGGGATCGCTCCCTGCGCTCCCTCCGTGCCCCAGCCGGCCCCGGGGGAGGCTGTCCGCCCTCGGGGGACTGTCCCCGTGTCCCCCCGCACGCCGTGTCCCCGGGGATCTGTCGCATTCCCCGGCCGCCGCTGGCGCCGCTCCCTGCATTGTGTGGGAAGGGGCAGGTCCTGCAGCGGGCAGGGCGGGAAGGTCCTGGCAGCGGAAAGCTGGCCGGGATTTAAACGGGAACAGGGAACAGGGAACAGGGAGGGAGCTGCCGCACGCAGCCCGGCCCCAAACTCGCTCCCTGTGGGTATGGGATATCCCTGTGCATATGGGATCAGCCTGTGCAGGGATATCCCTGTGGATATGGGATTTCCCTGTGGATATGGGATTTCCCTGTGGATATGGGATCTCTGTATCCCGGGCAGGGATATCCCTGTGGGTATGGGATCTCCTTATCCTGGGCAGGGATATCCCTGTGCATATGGGATCAGCCTGTGGATGTGGGATCAGCCTGTGCAAGGATATCCCTGTGGATATGGGATCAGCCTGGGCAGGGCAGGGATATCCCTGCGGATATGGGATATCCCTGTGGATATGGGATCAGCCCGTGCCAGGATATCCCTGTGGGTGTGGGATTTCCCTGTGGATATGGGATTTCCCTGTGGATATGGGATCAGCCTGTGCAGGGATATCCCTGTGGATATGGGATTTCCCTGTGGATATGGGATCACCTGTGGAAGTGGGATCAGCCTGTGCCTGGATATCCCTGTGGATATGGGATTTCCCTGTGCATATGGGATCACCTGTGGATATGGGATCAGGCTGCCCCATGCACTCAGCTCATGGGAAATGCTGGGAGCAGAGACCACCCCCCCCTCCAAAAAAAAAGAAAATCCCCAAAATCAATGGAAGAAAATGGGGTTTTGAGGCGGGGAGAGGTGAGAGCTGCTCGGCCCGGCCACGAACCAGGCAGCCTGAGAGAATCCCGGGAGAAATGGACAGGAGGGGAGCAGAACCTTTGGAATTGGTGGGAGCAAAGCGAGGGGTGGAAACAATCAGCTTTGGCACTGGTGCAGCCAAAACTGATCCCGATGGAATGGGGTTTGCAGTGATCCTGTCCTTGGGAATGCTACAATCCCGATGGAATGGGTCAGTGATCCCATCCCTCAGAACTCAGCAATCCTGATGGAGCAGGGTTCCTGTGATCCCATCCCTCAGAATGCAGCAATCCCAATGGAANCTCAGAACTCAGCAATCCTGATGGAACAGAGGGTTCCTGTTCCCATCCCTCAGAATGCAGCAATCCCGATGGAATGGGGTTTCTGTGATCCTGTCCTTGGAAACGCCGCAATCCCAATGGAATGGGGTCAGTGATCCCATTCCTGGGAACACCGCAATGCCGATGGAATTGGGTTTCCAGTGATCCCATCCCTGGAAAATCACAATCCCAATGAAATGGGGTTTCTGTGATCCCATCCCTCAGAACTCAGCAATCCCAATGGGATGGGGTTTCCAGTCTGGGAAAAGCACGGGGCTGGAACGGTTTCCACCAGCCCTACCTGTTCCATGGATCTGCAGCGCCCTTCAGAGAGCAGGGAGCAGGGTTGGCAATGACACTGGAGACCTTCCCACCGGCTCCCTTCCCAGTGTGTTTGGAACCCTGAGGATTCAAATCCTGAGGATTGGAACCCTGAGGATTCAAACCCTGAGGATTGGAACCGTGAGGATTCAAATCCTGAGGATTGGAACCCTGAGGATTCAAACCCTGAGGATTCAAATCCTGAGGATTCAAACCCTGAGGATTCAAACCCTGAGGATTGGAACCCTGAGGATTCAAACCCTGAGGATTCAAACCCTGAGGATTGGAACCCTGAGGATTCAAACTCTGATGATTCGAACCCTGAGGATTCAAACTCTGAGGATTCAAACTCTGAGGATTCAAACCCTGCTTTAAAGGGTTTAAGTCCTGGTTTAAACCGCTGTAGGAACGGGCCGGGAGATCGGGGCTGGCAGGTGTTTGGCACCAGGATCCGCTTTCCCGGGATTCCGGCTCTCCTCGCTCCAGGTCCCCTCGGAGATCAGGGAAGATCCCGGCTCAGCGTCCTGTGGATCACCCCAGGATCCCAAAGACCAGGCCCTGTCACGCCCAGCCTGGCAAAGAGCCGGTCTAAACCTGCCGGAGTCAGGCTGGTGCAAATCCTTCGGGCTCCTTGGAACTAAATCCTCCTCCTCGTGCAGGAACCTGGAGAAACCCGTGCGCAGCTCTCCAGAGAAGCTGCAAATCCCCCCTCCCCTCGTTTGCAGGGTTATAAACCTGCCCGCAACTCCTTCAGCCGCGCTTGGAAACGGGAATTTGATTCCCAGCTCCCTCAGGCACTTCATAACCTTCCCCTTTAACAGGGAGTTTTTCATTTTCAGGGAATCCAGCAGGTTTTTACCTCTGGAAACTTTCCCCAGAAGGTTTTTCTGCCGCTCCCAGCCCACGGTCTGGGAAAATCCCACCTCATTTCCCAGCGGGAGGCTGGAGACGGGGCTTCTACTCCCTGGAGGGGTTTGGGATGGGAAAGCTTCGAGGGAAAGCCTCGAGGATGGGTCTGGGATGAGTGGGATCGGCCGTTCCCCGGGGTTTTGACAGAATTCTCCATAATCTGTAGAAAACTGGGGATGATGAATGGCAGGAAGAAATCCCCCGAGCCCTAATTGTAGTTTCACTCCACTCGGAGCAGCTTCCAAGGGGTTTCGGAGGAGTTGGGAAGGAAGATCAGCAGCAGGGCTGACAAACCTTTTCTTCCTCGTTATTTCTGACAGGAATTCGATCATTCCCGTGGGGAAAGCCTCCCTCCTCCCGCAGCAGGAAAACGAAAGTCCTTTTAACCCCAAAGTCAGACGGGCCTGGCAAGGAGCGGCGATAGCCCCCTCCTGGCGTCCCGAAAAGTGATGTCACGCGGGGTTTCTGCGCCAGAGTTTTCCCTTTCTTCCCGGGATTTGTGGCGATGTCAGAGCTCCTCCGCGGAGCAGGTCTGGTTTTAATCACTCCGTATTTACGTTTTTCATTTCGGTGCTGGCTGGAGCCGCGGCCTCGCGAGGAAGAGGAGCTGGGACGGATTGATGGGCGCCGCTGGATGCCCAAACCTCGGGGAAACGGCCCTAAAATGGTCCCAGGAGCTGTAATTCCCTCCGGGCCGCTGCTCCCTTCCCGCAGGGATCACCGCCTCCCTTTGCCAGGGATCAGCTCAGAGCCTCACAAATCCATGGAAAATCCCCGGGAAGTGAAAGACCCGATGTCCCAAAGAATCCGTGCCCAGTGGGACAGCGAGGAGCACGCTTTGCCAGGGATTTTCCCGATCCCAGGAGGAGCCAGGAGGCTCCTGGAGATGGATCCGCATTCCTTGGGCTGCTCGGTGCTCCCGTGGGATGGAGTGGGAGTGAACCCGGCAGCTTTGGAGAATCCCAAAACTGCTGCCCAAAATTTTCCTGCAGGAACACCCCGGAGCCGGCAGGGAATTTGTCTTTTGGGCTCCTGGGGTTGCCAGAGCCGTATTTTAAGGTTGGGAACGGCTGTCAGCAGCCAGGGATGACGCAGGCGTGGCGGGAGGCAAGGTCGGGTTACGGATCCTCCTGGAGAGCCGGAGGCTTGGGAAAGGGATGAAATGTGCCAGGAGGGGGGAAAAAAAATCCCAGAAAAGTTTGGGGAATCTGCTGGGAAAGGAGGATGAAATTCCCCCCAGCAGGAGGAAAAAAATCCCAGAAAAGTTTGGGGAATCTGCTGGGAAGGGAGGATGAAATTCCCCCCAGGAGGAGGAAAAAAAATCCCAGAAAAGTTCTGGGAATCTGCTGGAAAGGGAGGATGAAATTCCCCCCAGGAGGAGGAAAAAAAATCCCAGAAAAGTTTGGGGAATCTGCTGGGAAGGGAGGATGAAATTCCTCCTAGCAGGAGCTCGGTGGCTTTTGGAGGCTTTTGGAATTCCGAAGCCAACACCCTGCCCAGAATTGGGCCCCGTGTCCGTGGGGTTTGGGAGTGCATCCATGAGGGAATCTCAGCAAAGTTCTGGGAATCTGCTGGGAAGGGAGGATGAAATTCCCCCTGGCAGGAGCTCGGTGGCCTTTGGAGGCTGCCGGTGGAATTGGGAACGGCATTCCAAAGCCGCGTCCCCCAAAGCCACCGCTCCGCCCGGAATCGCACCCCGTGTCACTGGGGCCTGGGAGTGCATCCATGAGGGATTCCCAGCCACGATCCTGAGTGGATTCCATCCCTCCAGGACAGCCTGGAGGCCTCGAGCTTCCAAACCCGGCGGGGGAGATGGGAAACCACCAAGGGAGGCCGTGGAGGGACGGTGGGAATTCCCCGCGTTTCACCTGCTGGGACGATCCCAGAACCCTTCCGGGAGTTTTGCAGCTCCAGGAGTTTTCCCCGCCTGGCAAACATTCCCTTCCCTCCGTTCCACCTGGGGTGAGGCCTGGTTCTCTCCAGCCCGGGAATCACCTCCAGGAAAAATCCCGAGCCAGGAAGAGCTCCCGGAGCAGCCAGAGCCGCCCAACTCCACCTCGCTCGGGGATCGAATTCCCTCCCGTCTCCCCAGCAACCCCAAAACACCGACGTGATGGAAAAGCCGTCAGGAATCTGCTCGTTTTCCAAACGCCGCGGACCCAGGGACGAGCAGGGTTGCTTTTGGGGTTGGAAAGGTTGAGTAAGCGCAAGGATTCCCGAAGGAAATCATTGCTGCGGGATGGGAGTACCCCCAACGCGGAGTTTCAGCCCCAAAAAAAGCCCCGGCCCTAAAAAGAGTTAAAGCAGCAGCGAACATTTCCTCCCGAGCAGCGCGGGCTTGGGGAGGGATCGGCTTTTAAGGGAATTGCCCATAACCACAACAATATTTGGGGGCCGAGCAGCGCCTAGATTGGGTGCAGATGTTCCGCTGGCACTCGCGTGCATCCCGAAGGGGGAAAAAAATCCCTTTTTTCCTGGAGTGCCCGGCGCTCCGGAGTGGCTGGAGCTTCACAAACGGATTAGGAACACTAATTACCCGCTCTGCCCTCGGCCCGCGCCGCGCGCTTGGGCCGCGCTTCACCAAAGCCAGGCTCGGGCCTGCCCCGGCTCCCCCTCCACATCCAGGGGGTTTTTAGGATTAGATTGTGCTGATTTATCCAAATTCCCAATTCTTCTGTTAACCCTCCTGTTCCAGCCATCCCAGGCCAGCTGAGGCTGGAATATTTTGGGGTTTCCCTGCCCTTTTTCCCACTTCCATCCCAAGCGTCCCGGGGAAGCCGAGGCTGGAATATTTTGGGGGATTCCCTGAGTTTTCCTCGCTGTGGAGAAAGGAGAAGCCTTAACTCTTCCCTTCGCCCTCTCCCACTGATTTTTCCATGGAATTCCCGGGGGCTGGGGCTCTGGATGAGCAAAAAGAGGGCTGGGATCACCTTGACCGCACCAATGGGTTGTTTCAAACATTCCCGTTCCAAGCCTTTTTTTCACGTTATTCCTGCAGGGAACAGTGCCAGAGTAGCGTGATCCAGAGGAAATATTCCCATTAAAACAGAGCCCGGGATTTGGGAACGAAGAACCGGGGCAAGGACCGGGAAAATCCAGCTCGAGGGCTGCTCAGGGAGATTTTTATGGGAGACATCCTGCAGGGAAAGGCTCTGGAGCAGCAGAGGGATTTTTCACTCCATCCACGGTATTAATTCCGAGGGCTGGGAGCGGATTGGAGCCCGGAATGCGCTTCCCAGGTTAATAAATCTCCACAGGTTTATTGTCCGGGATAAAACCCATTTTCCTCAGCAAATAAGCAGGATCATTCGGGGTTAGAGCCATTCCTCAGGAAACGCTTCATAACCAACGTTTTTATTGGTATCCGAGGAAATTCCTGCTCCAAGGAACACGGGCCCGTAACTTTTATCTGCCTCTAAAACAAAATCTGTTATCTTTTATGGCCACTTCCAGAGAGTCCCACTATCACTTTCCATAAAATTCAACAACATTCCTCCTCCAGCCTGGAAAATCAAGACCAGAGCTGGGGGAAAAGCGAAAATGTCTTTTTTTATTTTTTTTTTTTTGGGGGGGGAATATTTTAGGAATTCCTGAGTTGTTTCCATTTCAAAGCCTCTGCGCCCAGCTGGGGCCTGGCAGAGCCCCCTCGGATGCCGCCGATTCCTCTGGAATTGCTTTAAAATGGTTTTGGAGGACGACTTTTCCACAGTACCCCCAGCCTGGGCCGTGATCCTGCTTTTCTTGCGAACCTCCCGACAAAAGCGTCTTCACCCCGGGTTGCATCCCGGGCGAATCCACGGATCCCTCCCTCAATTTTCCCGTTGGTTCTTTGCGGGATCCCCCAGGTTTGTGGTGGGATTCAGCCTGGGATCGTTCCCATCATGGCTGCCCCGCTTTTTGGGGAATTTTTACCAGGAAACCACTCCCCTTCCCAATGCCACGGGAGTGACACCACAAACCAGCACTTTTCTCCCTGGTTTTTCACTCAACCCCCTGTTTTTTGGGATGGGGAGATCCCCATATCCCATTCCCTCCCTCCCCATTTTTTGGGATGGGAATAACCCCATATCCCATTCCCTCCCCCAATCTTTGGGATGGGAAGATCCCCATATCCCATTCCCTCACCCCCAATTTTTGGGATGGGAATAACCCCATATCCCATTCCCTCACCTCCCATTTTTTGGGATGGGAAGATCCCCATATTCCATTCCCTACCCCCATTTTTGGGATGGGGAGATCCCCATATCCCATTCCCTCTCCCGAGTTTTTTTGGGACGGGAAGATCCCCATATCCCATTCCCTCACCCCCAATTTTTGGGATGGGAATAACCCCATATCCCATTCCCTACCCCCATTTTTTTGGCTGGGGAGATCCCCATATCCCCTTCCCTACCCCCATTTTTTTGGCTGGGGAGATCCCCATATCCCCTTCCCTACCCCCATTTTTTTGGCTGGGGAGATCCCCATATCCCCTTCCCTACCCCCATTTTTTTGGCTGGGGAGATCCCCATATCCCCTTCCCTACCCCCATTTTTTTGGCTGGGGAGATCCCCATATCCCCTTCCCTACCCCCATTTTTTTGGCTGGGGAGATCCCCATATCCCCTTCCCTACCCCCATTTTTTTGGCTGGGGAGATCCCCATATCCCCTTCCCTACCCCCATTTTTGGGACGGGAAGATCCCCATATCCCATTCCCACACAGCTCCGATCCCCGCAGTGCTCCCGCTCTGCTCCGCAGCCGTTCCTCCACATCCGTTAGCCAATCCCTCACGGAACCACCCCATAAATATCCCGCTGCGGGGAGAGCCCGGGAGCTCATTAAACCCACGGAAGCTTCCCCTGGGAAGCCAGGGTTGTTTTCCCCGGGCCTTCGAAAGTCTCGGGGTGGGACGCAATCGATCCTCCCAAACCGCTGGTTTTTCCTGGCTGGAATTCTCCCTCCTGGCTGGAGCGTGGGGAAGAACGGCTGGAATCCCTCGGGAGCGGCGAGCGGGGCCGGACGGAGCCTCGTGCTCATTTTTTAGGAAGCGATTCCCAAAATCAGGGGAGGGAGAGGCTCCCACGAAGATCCCCAGCTCCACAGAGAGGGCTGGAGTGGAAGGGCTGCTCCGTCTCCATTCCCCCCAAAAAAATATGGGATGCTGAGTGAGGATGGGAAGATCCGGGCGGGTATTGGCGGAGCGAGGGTTATTTGTAGGAAAGATTAATCCTCGATTCACCTCCCGCTCCAAAGGTCACTGCAGCCTCCAGAGCGTCCCCCAAATCCTGGGATTCATGGCCGTGATGGTTCCGAATTCCACAGAAAATGTGGAGCCTCAGAGAAAGAGATGAGGGGGATTTTTTGGGATTTTTTTTTTATGGAATTGTAAAAAACACGGCGTTTCTCCAGCCAGGAGTGTGATTTACGGAGTGAAAGCTGGGATAGATGGGAAATAGGTCATTGATAAATCAGAAACCGGCTTGGGCAGGACATGGAAAAATGCTTAAGTGGGATGGAGTTTCCCAAATTAAACCGGGCTCCTGAATTCCCTTGGATGCTGGTTAATAAATCCCATAGGCTGGGTATTCCATGGGGATGGATTCCCAAACTGGAAAATCCCATGGGAGCGGCTCCAGAGTCCTCAGCCTTCCACAGGGATCGCTCCTGAGCCCTGGAATTCTCTGCCCGCTGGGAAATGAGGGACCCAGAGCACCAGGATGAGCCCACAAATCCCAGGTTTGTCCCGGATTTTCTTCCCTCCGGAGCGGGAAATCAGAGGATATTGATGGTGAGCAGGGGGTGGGGATGGGACGGTGATGATCCACGCCAGGATCCTGAAGGAATTCCGGCTAATCCCTGGAGTTAGGCAGGAAATTTGCATTCACAGACTCAGGTGCTCCTGGAAGCCACTCACTCGTAAATCCTGGGAAAAAAGCAGTGGAATTGGTAACATCCCAAATTCATATTTTAACCGGTGCAATCCATGAATTTATTTTAATAGGGATATGTATTAAACTGGAATAAAATCAGACAATATTTAAATACTGATTAATTAATTAATTAATTGATTATTTAATGAATCTGAGTTAATTTAATATTTTCCATACTTTTCGGTATAAATTGGTTTACGCATCGCTGGTATTGGCCCAGCTTTTCCCCACAAAGTTCCCAGTTTGGAGGGAAAACCGAGAAACGCTTCCTAAAGCTCCCGGCGAGGAAAATTGGGATGGGCCCTGCATTCCCGGATTCCAAGGTGTCCCGGGAGCACTGGAGTCAACTAAAGCACCTGGAAGGAGCGGGATCCCAGATAATTCCTTGGAATCCCCTGAGGCCCTGAGAAATGCCAGCAGCAAGTGCTGGGAGGATCCCTGAATCCTGGGACTGAATTCCCCTGCTGATCCATGTGGGAGCGTGGCTGGGATAATCCCTGAATCCCAGAGTGGGAAAATCCCTGAATCCCAGAGCAGTATAATTCCTGAATCCCAGAGTGGGAAAATCCCTGAATCTCGGGATTAAATTCCCCTGTTGATCTATGTGGGAGCATACTGGGATAATCCCTGAATCCCAGGGTGATGTAATTCCTGAATCCTGGGGTGCAATAATTCCTGAATCCTGGAATGGGATAATCCCTGAATCCCAGAGCGGGACAATCCCTGAATTTTGGGATTAAATTCCCCTGCTGATCCATGTGGGAGCATACTGGGATAATCCCTGAATCCCAGGGTGATGTAATTCCTGAATCCCGGGATTGAATTCCCCCATGGATCCGTGTGGGAGCATGGCCGGGATAATTCCTGAATCCTGGATTGGGATAATCCCTGAATCCCAGAGCGGGATAATCCCTGAATTTTGGGATTAAATTCCCCCATGGATCCATGTGGGAGCATGGCCAGGATAATCCCTGAATCCTGGAGTGGGATAGNCCAGGATAATTCCTGAATCCTGGAGTGGCATAATCCCTGAATCCTGGATTGGGATGATCCCTGAATCCCAGAGCGGGATAATCCCTGAATCCTGGATTGGGATAATCCCTGAATCCTGGATTGGGATGATCCCTGAATCCCAGAGCAGGATAATCCCTGAATCCCAGAGCGGGATAATCCCCAAACCCCGGAGCGGTGACGTGGGGACGGAGCTGCACTTTTCGGGCAGCTTGGGAACGGCGCTTTGGCCTGGAACGCCGCGGATTCCCGGGAATGCCGGCACCTCCCGTTCCCTGCGGGAATGGCAAGGATCCCGAATCTCATCCCGTTCCCTCCCGCCGTGGACGCCTCCCTCCACCGCAGCCCTCGGACCCTTCCAGGATGGGGCAGCCACAGCTGCTCCGGGAATTCCATCCCAGAAGGATTTTTCCATAATCTCCCACCAAACCCCGCCCGGGATCTCCTTCCTCCACACTTCCATGTGCTGTCCCACCGTCCAGGAGAGCTCTTCTCCCCATTCCCATTCTCGAGGAAGAAACACTGAGATCTCCCCCCACCCCAAAAGCTTTGGAATAACTGAGCCATTTTTGGCCTCAAAAAAAATCCCAGCACATTTTGAATCCCGACTTTTTTTAGGGAAAATCTCCAAGCCCGTCCGTGTCACGTCGGGTCAGCCTGAAGCATCCCCAGGGCTCCGTTTGGTTTTCCTGAATTATTGAACTCTTTTGTTCCTTAATTCGGGTCAAATCGGGAATAAACAAACGCTTTTGGGAACAAAAGGTTTTGCTTGGGAAATGTCAAATGTTTTACCGAGCCTTCAGTGAAATGTTTTGACATTCCCTCAAAAAAGAAAGGGAAAATCCGTGCTTTTCCCGAGCTGGAATCAATAGCCGAGTTTGACCCTGAAGTGTGAAGAGTTTCTCTTTTCTTCTGCAATTCTGTTTTTTTTTAAAAATGGAATTGCTTTCTTTGGCAAGTGAAAAAAACATCCTAAGCCTAAGTGCAATTCTGCTCCAGAATCCCTGCAGGATTTCAGGTGGGATCCTACCAGAATTCCTGCTCTCCTGCTGGAGGATCAGCCCAATATTGGGGAATTCTGAGCAGCCAAAAAAAGAAAAAAAAAAAAAGCAGCCTCATTGGTGACATATTCCAATTATTTTCCCCCCCCTCTCCCTGATTTTCTCCCTGTGCTTGACAAATGGACAGAAATTCTGGGATGAAAGAGAAGGAAGGAGGGAGAGAAGGGAAAACACGGGGAGCGGTAAGGATAACAAACGGGATAAATCTCATCAGGAAATAATCAGAGGGAACGTCCCTTGCTCCAGATGCCGGGATGTTTGGCAAATCCCATGGGAAGAGGAAGGAATCCCAGACTGAATTCCCTTCTCTGGGATGCTGGGGCTTCCCGAGCTCCAGAGAGATGGATTTGGGGCTGGAAAATCCTACCCAGAAAGCTGGGATGCAATTTGGGATTATATTGTATTGTATTATATTGTATTATATTGTATTGTATTGTATTGTATTATATTGTATTGCATTGTATTGCATTGTATTGCATTGCATTGTATTGCATTGTATTGTATTGTATTGCATTGTATTGCATTGTATTGCATTGCATTGCATTGCATTGTATTATATTGTATTATATTATATTATATTATATTATATTATATTATATTATATTATATTATATTATATTATATTATATTATATTATATTATATTATATTATATTGT
>VXBU01004383.1:60187-77210 GCA_013400315.1 Bombycilla garrulus | reverse complement strand
AATATATCATATCTCTATATATGATATAGTAATTTGGATAACATCCTGTATCCCGAGGTTTTGCCAGGTATGGCCGCAGCAGGTGGGACTGTGGACGATGAGATGTTTTTTTCCCCCAAAAAAACCCGGATTTGACGATATTCCCTGGAAAACCCCACTCTGAAGGAGCACCCCCCTCATTCCCAGCCATCCCAATTTCCCCAGCAAGGCCGGGAGTGTTAATTGGATTTTTCCAAAAGTTCATTTTTCCCGACCATGACATCATTTCCTCGCTGCTTTCAGCAGACGGATCCAACAAATGTTTCCTATTTTTCCTCGGGATTCAATCCCGAGATGGGCTCGGGCCTTGGCAGGAATTGAAATTTATGGCATTTAGGGACATTTATTTTCATTTCCAAGGAAAGGCCGAGCTGCACAAACATTTTTCATCCCGTTTTTTTTTTTTTCCCCTGCCTTAGGAATTATGAGACGTCTGCTTCCAGAGCCAAGGGAAAAAAAGGGAAAAAAAAAATCCCTGTTTTTTCAGGGGGAAATGTGTACAATTAATATCAGTTTACACATCTGGAATAACATCAGACATCTGCATCCCGGGGATTCCTCGGGACATAAATCCTGGAAGGGCCATAAAGAGTTGTTTAAGGACCTTGTAACAGCTTTTATTAAGGAATCGTATCCAGTATTAGAGATTTGTGGGAATAGGAGCTGGGGAAGCACTGCTGGGGTTTCCTCCACCCCGGAAACGAATTTTTTCCCAATAAAATCCAAAAAGCCGGAGCGGCTCCGTGGCCATTTCCAGTAAGGAGGGGCTCCTCTGGGTTATCCAACCTGGATAAACTCGGGAAGAGCTGCTGGCGGAGGAAGGTCTGAGCAGGGATGGAAACTCTGGGATGAAGGAGCAGGAGGAGCATTTCAATCCCAGAGAAAACACCTGGAAGTGTTCCAGGCCGGGCTGGGTGGGGTTGGAGACACCTGGATAACGGGAGGTGGCACTGGATGGGATTTAAGGCCCTTCCCAACCCCGGCCTTCCCGGAATGCTGGGATTGCAGCCCCTCCGATGGGAATTCCCATGTCCGGCTGGGGAATTTCCCTTCCCAGCCTCTCCTCTAATCCCACCTTGGCTCCTGAGGCTCCAGGCGTCAAATCCAGGTCTTTCCTTCCCCGGGAAAACCATTGGAAGTGCCCTCAGCAACCCCCCTGTCTTCCAAAGGGTTCGTTTCCCTCTCTCCTCCCTGCCAGGGCTTGGCTCCCTGAAGGAAGGGGGTGGGAATTTTAGTGCCCATAAAGTTTTACATCCTTTCCCTAATATTTGCTTCTTTTTTTTTTTTTTTTTAACATGGAATTTGTTTCCCAGCCGTGGAGTACCTGACCCTGCAGGGGTGTAAAGGATTTATTGGCAAATAACTCGGGACGGGGGGAAGAAATTCCCCCCTTTTGTCTCCTTGTAAAAGTTTTAATAAAATCAAATGATGGGAGCATTTAGAGGGAAATTAATCTTTAATTTTACTGGAATACCGGAATATTGCCAGGCTGGCTCGGCATCTCCAGGAGCCAAGGAGCATGCAGCAGGCAGGATTCCTGAATTCCAGGCCCATCCTGAGCAGGAAAGGCCTGGGATGGAGGCTGGGGTGTGGCAGGGAAAGTTCCTGATCCCATCCCCTTCCCACCATCTGTGATGCACGGATCAGCATTCCCAGCAGCTGGGATCCGGTGTTCCAGGGATTTTCCACTCCCTGATCCCTCTCCCAGTCCTGGGGGAGGATCAGCATCTCCCAAAGGTGTCCCAGCCGCCCCACGGAATCACTTTCCTCTCCCAAACTCTCCGACTGATCCCAAGGCAGGTGAGATCCGGATAATTGTGGGAATGGGGAGCTGGAATTTCAGCCGAGAGCCGAGGGGATGGACGGTGGGGAGCAGAACCACCCGGACAGGGAGGTTTGGTTCCTGCTTCTGGAGATCATTAGCAGAGAACCCAGGGATTGGGATCCAGGATTGGGATCCGGGACTGGGATTTGGGAATTGCGAGGCAGCTCAGCTGCACAGCCAGGGCTGAGAAGAGCTCCAAGGTATCCCGGAGAAAGGATCCTCCAGCTGGATTTTGGGAGAGGAGGCGGAATTTCTGCCGGCTGACCACAACATGGCAGGGATGGAGCAGATCCAGGGGCAGCTCCAGGCAGGTGGAGCCAGGATGGTGGGATCCGTGGAATCCATGGGATCATGGAATCCATGGGATCGTGGGATCCATGGGATCACGGAATCCATGGGATCGTGGGATCCATGGGATCACGGAATCTATGGGATCACAGAATCCATGGGATCGTGGATGTCGAAAGGACCCAAAGCCCAGCCCCGCCATGCCAGGATATTCCCATCGTCCCGCGGAGCAGGAATTGGGAATGACCCTTGCCAAGTGCTGCCCCCATCCTCCCAGCCCAAACTCCCTCAGCCGTGAAAAAAGGGGAAAGCTGGATCTGCCTGCTGTTTCCAATCAAAGCCTGTTTTGGTTTGGGAAACCCCGGCAAAAGCCATTCCTTATTTATGGACTGCAAACAACCCGCTTGTGTTATGATCCCAAAGTCATTAGGCATCACATTGGATATTCAGATGGATTAATTCCATATATTCCGTGTATTCCATAAAAACCAGGGGGGTAGCAGAGGGGCCCGACTCCGCGCTGCCTTCGGAGATATTGGCCGCAGATAATCCAAGCTTTTTTTGATTAAAACGGAGGAGAATTTGAATAGGAATGCATTGTTTGGAATCCATTTCCATCGGGCTCCGGAAGAATTCCCGCTCGGAGATAGATGTGGTTCCACTTAACAGGCGAGGGATTAAAAAAAGGCCCCGGGGTTGGGGCTAATTCCCGTCATTATGTGTTTTTGGGGAGCGTAAACGGATTCGCCGTAATGGGGCTGATTGGAAAATGACCCGGTTGGGATGGGAAGAGGAAAGGGGCTGTTGGAAAACCGTTGGGATTCTGCGGGACGCCGAGGGGCCGCCTCAATCCCGGCCCTGATTGGAAAATTGTGGCTTTTCTCGGGGCCGGCGTTTGATCCATTAGGGGCGGATTGGTTCCATCCATGCCCGGCGCTCTCCTCGCGCCGCGGCGGCGTGAAACGAGCACGTGTCGGGCATTACCGGGGGATGAGACGCGGCGAGGAGGGGACGGGGCCGGGGAGCAGCGCCTCGAATCGGGAAAAGCGGCCGGAACGACCCAAAGGGGCTCCACGTCACCCTGGCGGCGCTGGCAGCAGGATCCATGGAAAATCTGGGCCTTTACGAGCCCGGCCCATCCCGGGAGCGCTCCGCGGGGAACGGCTCTGTCTGCCCCGCGCTGGCGCTGTCCCGGGGACCGGGATCCTCCTCCGGCTCCCCTCCGAGGGCTTTTCCACGCTCTAATTGTTGGGAAATTGTTCGTAAAACGGGGGAGCCGGGGAGCGGGCGAGGGAAGCCGGGCGGAGGCGCTCGGTGGAGGGAGCCGCGGCCATCTGGAACGAGTTAGGCCGGCGAGGAGCACAAATGAGTTCAAGAGACATCCCGATTTATTTCTGGAGCGGGGAAAGGCTCCGGGAGCATGGAGGGAAGCGGGAGCGGGGGTTTAGGAAAGGCAGGGAGGCTTGGAGCGAGGATGTTCACGGGGAGAGCGCTCGGAGGGGGTTTTTCCAAGAATTTCCTGGTTTTGTCGGCTTGTGTAGTGTGGGACAATCCCTGAGGGACAGAATTCCAGGGAAAATTCAGCTGGGAAAATGCTTTACCCACTGGGAGCGTCGCTTTTACCCCGCTCCTACCCCAGCACCGTCCCCGGAGCGGGCGAAAATCCTGGGAATTCCCAGTTGGCCACAAAAACCCTTACACTGGGGACTGGGACACTTTGGCCATTCCCAGTGTCCAGGGGGCTCTCCCAGAGCGGTGGGAGCTTCCAAAGAAATCCCTGCCACTCTCCCTCCCTGCAGAACCGGGAAAGGGTGGGAGGAAAGGTGATGGAGATTTCCCAAAATCCATGGATTGTGCTCAGCACCCCTCAGGGACCGGGAAAGGGCAGCAGGAAAGGTGATGGAGATTTCCCAAAATGCACGGATTGTGCCCAGCACCCCTCAGGGACCAGGAAAGGGTGGCAGAGAAGGAGATGGAGATTTCCCAAAATGCATGGATCGTGCTCAGCACCCCTCAGGGACTGGGAAAGGGTGGAGGGAAGGAGACAGAGATTTCCCAAAATCCATGGATAATGCCCAGCACCCCTCAGGGTCCGGGAAAGGGAGGAGGAAAGAAGCCGGAGATTTCCCAAAATCCACGGATTGTGCTCAGCACCCCTCAGGGACCAGGAAAGGGAGGAGGGAAAGGAGACGGAGATTTCCCAAAATGCACGGATTGTGCCCAGCACCCCTCAGGGACCAGGAAAGGGCGGAGGGAAGGAGCCGGAGATTTCCCAAAATCCACGGATTGTGCTCAGCACCCCTCAGGGACCAGGAAAGGGCGGAGGGAAGGAGCCGGAGATTTCCCAAAATCCATGGATCGTGCTCAGCTTCTCTCAGGGACTGGGAAAGGGTGGCAGGAAAGGAGCTGGAGATTTCCCAAAATCCACGGATCGTGCTCAGCACCCCTCAGGGACCTGCGGTGGCTCTGCGGGGGCATCTGGTGGCCAAAAGATTCCCGGGGGTCACCTGGGAGCGGCTGCTCCCTTCGCCATTCCCAGCAGGGCTCGGAGGACGGGGCGGGAATGTCCTCTGTCCCCTTTCCGCGGGATCAGCGGAATTCCAGCGGCGGGAAGGGATTTATCCCGACCCCGGGAGAAGGCGCTGCTGGATAACCGCGCCTGGAATGATTAACGGGGAATGTAAAGGGGATCTCCTGAAATCTGGGATGTGCTGGAGCTGGATTGAAGCTGCTCCAGGCCCTTCCCAGCTTCCAGCCTCATTCCCACCGAGATTCCCCACAAAGTGCGGTAACTGAGGATTCCCAGCCCTTCCTGGTGGATTCCTGGGTGAATTCCGCTCCCCCCGCAGGTTGCCTGCTATCTCCTTGGGAGGAATCCCGAAAAAAACTGAGCGACGACACCTTAGGCTTTAAAACTCTTGGAATGATTTCCTCCCAAGCCTTTCTCCAAACAGCTCAACCTCCCGTTGGAAATGGGAGCCGCTGTTTACCCGGGTAAATAAAGTATTTTCCATGGATCTCCCAGCAAACAGATTAAAGGATTACTCTAAAGGCCTTTCCAAATTTTCCTGTCTGGGTCCCGGAATCTCCGTGTTTGATCCCAACCCCGCTGTCGGGCTGGAAGAGGTTTTTTTTCCCCCCCCAACCAAGAACATCCTAAAAAAAGGAGATTTTAAAGGATTTTTCTTCTTTAAAGATTTCTCTTCCCTGTTCCCTCTTCACACAGCATTCAGAGCACAAGTGGGACTCAGCCGTGAAGAATTCCCGTTAAAATTCCCCAATCTGGGAAGAATTTATTGGATTTCTAATAATAAATAGAGCATTAATAAAGCAGAGGAATAAATTTCCCTCCCTGTCAGGGGCGTTTTGGCACTTGGTAATTTGGGTCCATAAATGGCTTTCCAAATGATTAATGGGATGTGGACGCGGAGAAATATTCCTTGGATTTCCAGGAGCCGGGATATTGATGTTGTGGTGTTTGAAGGGCTCCATCCCGAGGCGGGGTCGTCCCATTTATAACCCCGAGACAGCAACGGAGGGGCTTTGATGTCAAATATTCCTCAAATGCTCTCCTGCATGGAAAAGCAGCCTTTCCCCCTCACTTCTGGCCGCGGAATTCCTCCCTGGAGCTGTTGGGATGGTGGTTTCTGGAACGGGCAGAGGAGGAATCTGGATATCAGCGGGTTGGTTTGTCCCGGGGTTTTAGGATTTTCACCATTCCCGATAATTTTGGCTTCCTTTGGAGTAAAGGGAGGTTCCAAACAGCCGGATTCGGCTCCTGGATTGTGGGGCTGCCCCATCCCTGGAATTCTCCAAGGCCAGGTTGGATGGGGCCTGGAGCAACCCTGAGGTGGATGGAATTTAAAAGTTTTCCATTCAAACTCCCTCAGTTTTCCTGGGTAAAATTATCCCAGCAGCAAACATCTCCCAAAGAAAATTTTTATCCTTTAAAATGGATTTTTTAAAAATTAAAAAAATAAAAAAAAGCTTTGGAGTGCACAACCTGCCCTGAAAATAATCAGCTTTTAAGTGGCGTTGGAAGCAGTCCCTAAATCCATGGGAGACAGGATTTTTATTGGAATTTGGATAAAAAGATGGAATGGTTTTTAATCTATGGGAGGTTAAAGTCGCCATCTGAAGTTGGTTTGGGGTTTTTTTTTTTTTTCATATCCCAGTTTTTTTTTTTTTCCCCCTTTAAACAGATCCCGCTCATTTAAAAATTCATAAATAAGGGGAAGGTCGTCAGAGCCCACTCCATAAAATATTTGGGTCACCTTCCAGGGAGCTGCCGGAGCCTTTTCCAGGGTTTTTTGGGCAATATTTTACAGGGCTGTCAGCCTTATTATGGAATGATGGCCACTGGAATTCCTTCATCCATAAATTCCCCTCGCCATGGACGTTTCCACCTTCATTAGGAGGAGGAGAAGGAACCGCAGCAGCTTTTGATGAACTGAGGCTGAAGGGGGAGAACTCCAACGGGGCCGGCCTCGGGATGGTTTGATCCCAGATATTCCAGGCTGGAGAAGCTCAAAGCGTGTGGAAATTTATGGGATTTTAGGCTGGGATTAAAGCCCGGGGCAGATCGGGGCTGGGCAGTGCCGGGGGAATGAGGGGAGCCGCTCCAATTTATGATCCTGGGATAATATTCCAGAGGGTCATATGTCCACGCTCGTATTTCCATGGATTTGGGATCACGTTTTGGCATCCAGGGTCACAACAAGGCTCTGACAGTAAAAATGGAAAAGGAGAAACTTCCGAATCCACAGAATTATCCCTAAAATCCAGCACTGCCTCCTTTCCCCAGACAGCGGAGAGCCTGGAATACGAAGAGCTCCCAAATACAGTGCAGGATATCTTGGAGAAGCTGGAATTCCACGGATTATTTTAATTTGCCGTGCCAAAAATAAAGTGACCTCCTGTGTTCCGGCTGCACTCCCGTTGGCCGGAATCCCACAAACCAGAGAATCCAACCAAAACCCCTTTAAAAATCATTTTATCTCCATTATTCCAGGTTTTTAAGATAATTTGGAGAAAGTCTGGAGGGGAAGCCTCTGGCAGAGGATGAAAAGCTGGAAGCAGAGTGGAAGAGGAGCTGTTTTTGCTGGAAAACCTAGGGAAACAAACAATGGAATTCCCAGGAAAATAAGCGATGACACTTGCATCCATCACTGGGAATTTGGATGGAATCCATGGATGGGAAGGAGGGAATCCATGGATGGGAAGGATGGAATCCATGGATGGGAAGGACGGAATCCATGGATGGGAAGAGTGGAATCCATGGATGGGAAGGATGGAATCCATGGCTCAGGAAGGATGGAATCCATGGATGGGAAGGATGGAATCCATGGATGGGAAGGATGGAATCCAAGGAATGGGAAGGATGGAATCCAAGGAACGGGAAGGATGGAATCCATGGATGGGAAGGATGGAATCCATGGCTCAGGAAGGATGGAATCCATGGCTCAGGAAGGATGGAATCCATGGCTCAGGAAGGATGGAATCCATGGATGGGAAGGGTGGAATCCATGGATGGGAAGGATGGAATCCATGGATGGGAAGGATGGAATCCATGGCTCAGGAAGAATGGAGACACCTGGGAGGCACCAGGAAGGAACAGGCTGAGATCCAAATCCCTATCCCGCTCCATAGATGGGTTGAACCTCCCGAGATGTGGATGCAGAAATCCCTGGAATTGTTCCAGGACTGGCTGGATAGGCCTTGGAGCAGCCTGGGATGGTGGAAACGTCCCTGCTCCCGCGGCCATGGAATGTCTGGTCATGGAGGCCCGATCCAACCCAATCCCAGTGTCCCGGGACGACGGGGAGGGATCCATCCCTCGGGAACGGGGCTGGAGCTGGGATCCATCCCGCCGCTTGTCGCGGAGGCAGGAATTCCAGGAAGGAATTCCAGCTCTGTGGTGGGGCCGGCCAGGAGAGCTCTCCACACCCTGCCCAGCGCCGTCTGTCAGGGATGCCTCCCGCGCGGGGAGCCGGAATGTTTGGATAACTCCGCCATTCCCGGCCGCTCCCCGCCCGAGCCCCGACAGCTGGATCCCATTTCCCCGGGCTGGGGAGAGGAGAGAGAGCTGGGAAGATGGATGGACGGGGAACTGGGATGAAATGAGTTGCTGGAATCGATCGGGAAGCGGCCGGAGCTGAATTAAAGTCACTTAAAGCCTCAGGAATATTCCTGGTGGGAAGCTCTGCCTCCGGAGCGTGCCGGTGAAGGGTTGGATCCATCGGAGCCGAGCCCTTCCCGCCGTAAAAGTCTGGGATTTGCAAAGGCACAGGAAAAACCCCGGCCACGTTTGTGACCAACCCAGGCCATTCCAATGATCCCGAGGGCCAGATGGGATCACTGGAATGTTCCAGCACTCTGGGAGAAGGATATCCTATTTATCGCCTGGTTTTCCCTCTCTTCCCAAAGTTTTCACGCTCCTGTGGATCCGTCAGCTCCTGACAAAGGTGCAGCTCCAAATCTCCCAAATACCGCTGGCTTTGGATGGGAAGGGAGGGTTTTCCACTCGAATTCCCTTGGAAATGGCGTCTCTCTTATTCAGGGGTTCACCAAAGTCAGACTGGAATATTTGGATGACGTCCAGAGGCAAGGGATGCCTTCGGATCATCCCAGGGAGCTGCCATTCCAAAGGGAAAAGACCCAGGGATGGAGTGTGGAGAGAGGGGAGGGAATCCAGCTTTCTGAGGGGTTTCATTTTTTGGGAGTGACGTTTGGGATGTGATTCGGAACAGATTCCCAGAGAACCTGCCCCATCCCCAGGAGTGTCCAAGGCCGGGTTGGACAGGGCTTGTAAAACCCCGGGATACAGGGAGGTGTCAGGGTTGGAACGGGATGGGATTTCAGGTCCCTTCCAACCCAAACCAGTCAGGAATTCCACGACTGTAATTTAGTTTGCCACTAAATCCCCAAACTCCGGGGGTAATTCCCCCCATCCCACACCCAGAACCCTTGGAGTGCCTCGCGCTGCGGGAATCCACTCCCGTGCGCTGCTCATTCCCAAAAACCTGCTCCGTGTTTCCAGGCAGCGTCTGCCTCGGGATCAGCGCTGGGATGGTGCGTCTGGAGCTTTTCATCGCTGCGGCACAGCTGAAAGCTCTTGCTGCTCCCCGGGATTTTCCCCGGAGCCGCAGCGCGGCGGGGAGCGGCTTTTTGGGGGGAAAGGGATCCCGCTGCCCGCTTTCACCCTCCGGGTCATTTTGGGAAGATGCTCCCGTGTTTTCTGGGATAACTCATTGTCTCCGTGGCTGGTTGGACAGCAGCATCCTTCTGCTGTCGGATACCCGACGTTCCCAGCACGGTAATTCCTGGGAATGTCGCCTTCCCGGGACTGCGCCCTCGGATGGTTCCCCGAAATCCTGGGATGTATTCCACCCTATTTTCCCATTTTGTTCTATTTTGACTCCTTGTCCGGATACCAAATAAATTTAAAAATTTATTCCCAGGTCTCACCTTGATCCGTAAGGAATCCCATCCCTCATTCCCTCATGCCTGTGACGCCCAATCCACGCTCCAGCCACTCTCCAAGGCGAGTGGCATCCCAGATGGAATTCGCCCCCTCCCAGGGCATCAAATCCCTCTCTTTCTCCCTATTTTCCACCAGGAATATCCCAAATCCCAAGCTGTCAGCAGGGCGAGCGTTCCTGGCGGGATGGGAGCGCTGCTCCCGATGCCCTGGATACCCCGGGAAGGTTCACTGAGGCCGTCCCCGCTCTCCCCTCATCCCCCTGCCCGCCTCCTGGAAAAGGGCCGGGGGAAAATCTGTTCCCTTTCCAGACCACACAAGCGCAGAAAGGGGCTGGAAAACAACTCCCTCTGCCCTCTGCCTCCGCTTTAACAGCTCTCCGAGGAAAAAAGGTCAGCAGTTCATGGATGGCAGGAAAGACCTACTGGGGACTCGGCTTATCCCAAACATTCGCCGCCCCGCTCCCGATTTACAACAACCTCCAGCAGGTTGAGCTTTCCCCCCTCGGAGCTGGATGAGTTTTCCATCTGGGATGTATTTTTAGCGCCTGGAACCGTCCTCTCCTCGCTCCCAACATGTGTCGGGAGCCGCCGGGCGCTCCCGGATCCCGATAATTGTTTTAGCGGCTGTGGGGGAACGTCGGGAAGCGCCGTCGGATCGGCCTGAATCGAGCCCGCTCCGTCAAACGCCTGGAATAAGCCGTGGATAAATCCATGATTTCATCACCTCCAGCCCGCCGACCCCCAGGAACGGGAGTGATCTCACTCCACGTGTTGATGTGTCCCGGGAATAAATGAGCTCCCGAGCCGTGCCTCTGGAATAAACTAAAACAATCGGAATGTGCGGGAAGGAAAACACTGCCCGTGGCGAGCTCCGCTCCCCCGAACCCGCGGCTCGGCCGCTCCGGCCATAAATTATCCCTCATAAATCTCCTCGGATGGTTCGTGCCGTCGCTCTCCTGCCAAAAATGGGGGATTCGGGAACGGGGCTGAAATTCCTTGGGAAGGTGGAAGCCTTTATTTGTTTTCCTTCCCAGCCTTTTAAATATCCCCGCGTTATCCTTCGAGCAGATGTCCAGGGAAACGCTCCTGACCCATTTAAAACTGGTTTTTTTTTTTTCCTTTTTTTTTTTTTTTGTGGGAATAAAGTCCACTTTGGGGCTGGATTTGCTGGCCAGCACCTGACAAAACTCGGGAGCGGGAACGCGGAGCTTTAATGTCTCCGGGGTGTGACTTTCAACGGGGAGGCCGAGGAAACGAAGATAAATTAAAGCCTAATTGGGGCCGTTAACGGCTTTCCCAGCCCGCACATCTGGAGCCCAGGAGAATCCCTGGAAAAATGTTACAGCCGGCTCCTGTTGCACGGCCCAGCCACCTCCAGACTCGTTCCACGCATTTTTAGGGATAAAAATCCACCTCTCGGCGTCCAAATCCAACACGAGGAGGGAGGTTTTGGTTTTGGTCCTTTGGCAGATTTGCGGCTTTATAAGAATTGTCTCGAATCCACCAAAATTCCAAAATTCCCTTTCCCTGAAATTCCAATCTGCCCCAGCAAGGAAAGGCCACATGAAGACACTTCCCACTCCGGGGGCTGGGAATCCATGGAAGTAGAATCCCAATAAATACGGGAAAAGGGGTCACAAATCCTGGTGGAGCAGTGCTTAGTGCTTCCCTCGACAAAATCCCGATCCCTGGAAAACCGACGGATAAAAACTCCCGTGTTCCATCCAGGAGTGGAAACATCCCTCTGTTCAAGGCACTCAGCGATCCAGTCTGGAATTATCCGGTGGAATTGCTGCAGAATTTTGGGATGACTGCTGCCAACGGCCCAAATCCTGAAGGTTACAAGGAAAAAAGTGAGACTTGGAGGACGGGAAGTGGGAATAAAAATCCAGGAAAGGAATGGAAGTTAGGGAAAATCACCCTTCAAAGCCTCCCCAGATGTCTTAATTGATTAATAAACCAATCAATCAATTAATCAATCAATATTCCCTCATCCTCTTTGTTCTCCAGGGGTTTTGGGGAAATAAATCCAAGGAAATATCCGGTTCTTGGGAAGCAAAAGAGGGCAGCAAAGGATGAACGAGAGCATCTCTGACAATTCCCCAGACCAGGAAAATTTAGGGACTTTTAGGCCAGGAAATGGAATTTGGGATAAAGTTTGGGATAAGCCCAGCAGATTTGTTCCTTGGGATTTGCTCCTCCAAAATTAGTTACTGGGAAAATGAAAGATTTTTCTTCATCCTCTCTTATCTCCTCCGGCTCCAAGAACAAAAACTGGACCCTTCCAACTTCCCGAAATTTTACTGAAATTCCAGAGCCACCAAAAATCCCAGCCTGAGGTTTTCCAGTCCTGTAATCCACAATTCCTGACAAAAACACCGCAGATAAAACACGGGTTTTCTGGTTCCTTCCTGGCAGGTTTGGGAATGTTCTTTTTGGGATCGGGTCCAGATGGGTTGTGCTGAAATGGAGGAAAATAGGGATTCATCCCAAAAACATGGGGATGGGGAGGAGCAATCCAGGTCCCCCCTCACTGAAAAACGGATGTGGAGGGACTGGAGCACATCCCAGAGTGGGAATGGAGCTGGGAAGGGGCTGGAATACCAAGAGGGAGCTGGGAAAGCTCAGCCTGGAGGAAAGGAGGTTCCAGGGGGACATTCCCGCTTCCCTAAACAATTCCATGATTTCCTTCCCTCAGCCTGGAGAACAGGATGTTCCAGAGGGACATTCCCGCTTCCCACAGGAAGGAGCAGCCGGGTGGGATCGGGATGCGCTCCCAGGGAATGGCAGGACAAGAGGGAACGACCTCAAGCTGCTCAAGGGGAGCTCCAGGTTGGATACCGGGAAAATTCCTTAAAAACGGAATTTTCCTGTCCTGGCAGGGGTTTCCCAGACAGGGATGTGGGGATGGGATCTCAGGATTCTCCCTCCTCGCGCCACGGGAATCTGCCCAGCACAGCCAGGCCCATCCCAGCTGCTGGGTAACCTGGGAAGAGCTCCAGGCCCCACTCCCTCATCCCGCAGAATTCCTGGCTGGCTCCTCCCGGGGTTAAGGATTGTTGGTTTAGCCCTGGCAGCCCCAGGAGCTCCAAAAGCACCGGCTGTATCCAAGGAAAACACGAGGCTGGCTTGGAATTCAGGCAAAGCCAACGCTAAAAACAGCAAATCCTTGACTCTTCTCACTTCTCTTCCCATCTCTTTGCTCGGGGTCTCTCCGAGTTTTTCCCTCCAGTGCCGCTTCCCGGCGGTTGGATGCTGTTAAAACCGGCTGAGTGAACAATTCCATGATTTCCTCCAGGGATTTGACCCAAAATCCAGAGAATTAGACCAAACCCCACCCAAGGAATTTGCAAAAGCGGCCAGAGCTGGGGTTGTGACATTCCCGGGAGCGCTCCGGCGTGGGAAGGGGTTGGATTTGTGGGATCAGGGTTTGCGCCGGTCTGGGTGATCCCGATTTCCCAGGAGTCAGGGATGCTGCAGGCGCCCCATGCAGCACCAGGACAATTCCTCGTGTCCCTGCTCCACAGAAACCCCCGGATTAATCCAGAAAATGGGGCTCAGGGAGCCAGGAGCGCCGGATCCATCCCTGCCAGCGTTCCAGGTGCAGCTCCCGATGGAAACGGGCGCCGGGACGCGCCTTGCGCTCCCCAAAAGAAACCAGGATGGAAGGAACGAGACATTCCCTGGCTGTGCGCTCCCACCTTCCCTCTGAACATCCAGAAAAACACCCAGCCCTCGGTGTGCGCGTGCTGGGGACAGATTTCCATCATCACCGCGGCCACGGATCAGCTCCAGCCTCCTCTGGCTCCGGCGTTCCGCGGCCGTGCTTCCCTGCTCCCACCCCACAGCCCTGGATCATTCCAGCCCCACGGAAAGAGCCCTGGAGGGGCAGAAAGCGCCAGCCGGAGTCTGGGAATGACGGAGGGAAAACAAGGAAGGGACCTGAGGGATCCTCTCCTTCCGAGCCCTGCCGTGGGCATCCCGCCATCCCGGGTTTTTCCAAGCTTTCCCACCTGGAAACGGACATTTCCAGGGATGGAGCGTCCACAGCTTTGCCAGGGATGGGACATCCATTGCTTTTCCAAGGATGGAGCATCCATGGCTTTTTTAGGAATGGAGCATCCGCAGCTTTTCCAGGGATGTAGCATCCAGAACTTTTCCAGGGATTGAACATCCACAGTTTTTCCAGGGTCTGAACATCCACAGCTTTTCCAGGGATGGAGCATCCACAGGTTTTCCAGAGATGGTGTATCTGTAACTTTTCCAGGGATGGAGCATCCACAGCTTTTCTATGGATTGAACATCCACAACTTTTCCAGATGTGGAACATCCACAGCATTTTAGGGATGGAGCATCCACAGCTTTTTTAGGAATGGGACATCCAGAGCTTTTCCAGGAATGGGACATCCATAGATTTTCCAGGGATGGAACATCCACAGTTTTCCAGGGATGGGGCATCCGTAACTTTTCCAGGGATGGAGCACCTACAGCTTTTCCAGGGATGAGGCATCCACAGATTTTCCAGTAATGGAGCACCCACAGCATTTTTAGGAATGATGCATCCACAGCTTTTCTGGAGATGGAGCATCCACAGTTTTTTAGGAACGATGCACCCACAGCTTTTCCAGAGATGGAACATCCACACTTTTTTCAGGCACGGTGCATCCGCAGCTTTCCCAGGGCCTCCCCACCCTTCCCAATATCCGATTTATTAGAGCTAATTAATATTTAATTCCCGCTGTGGAGAGCTTCCGACCCTTCCCCTCCTCCTCGACCCATCCATCGGCATTCCCGGATTTCTCTGGGCAGCAGCCAGGCAGAGGGATGTGCCTGGAATCCCGGGAAAGCTCCTTGAGGGCCGAGATCAAAGGCCCCGTTTCCCCGCGGATATTGGGCCCGGCGTGCCGGAGGCGGGAGAGGACGGATTTACAAGGACAGGGATGAACTCCGGCCCGCGGATTAATGCAGCACTCAACTCCAATGAAATCCCGGAGCGGGAGCTGACGCACTCGGGATAACACGTTCGGGATGGGCCGGAGGAATTCCAGGTGCTGGAAGGAGCCACCTGGGAAAACAACCCGGGAATTTTGGGAATAGATCAAAATAAGGTGAGCATGAGGCGTTTTTTGAGTTGTTCCTTGGGAATTTTTTGTCTGCTCCTGAAGATTTTGGGGAAATTTGGGCTCTGTTCCCCATTTTTGCTGTGTTTTCATTTAAGGGGAACCATCTGGAATGGTGTCCCCTGACCTCGGCACGGCCCGGGGCCAAGCACAGCCCATTTTCCACTAGAAATGCAATTTTCAAGGAAAAATCCAATTTATTTCCATCCAGATGTTTTATCCCCATTGTCCTTTGAGCAATTCCCTTTTCACTCGTAAAAATTCCAGGAAAATCCAATGAAACCACACAGGATTTTTTTTTCCCCCCAAAATCCCACAAGTTTTGTAGCTGACGCATCCCAAACCTTTTTTCTTTTTGGGGCACTGGAACAATTTGGTTTTTAAATTTTTTTAAAATTCCAAAAGCATCCCAAAATCTGGGTTTTAATCCAGCCCATCCTGGGATTCAAGAAGGACCAAAGGATGCATGGATCTCCGGAATGCTCCAGGAGAAACCTGGGATAGCGGAAGGTGTCCCTGCCCATGGAATGGGATCAGCTTTAAGATCCCTTCCAACCCAAACCATTCCACGATCCCAAGATTTTCCCAGCTCCTTTTCTGCCATTCCGGAGGGATTTGGCACCACCATTCCCAGCCCTGCTGCCCACGGTGGTTCTCCCCTCATTTCCCAGGAATCTCCAGGAATCTCCGGTTGGAAATCACTGGTTACGCTGGGAGAGACGATCCCCAGGAATCATCCTTAAATCCCCGAGCTCTGGCTGCACTCTGGCTTTTCCACAAAAATCCCCAGGCCCTGGCAAATCCATTTTCTGGGATTTGTGCAGTTTTTCCAGCAGGCCGGAGGGAGATCCTGGATTCCAGCTTCCATCAACAAGGAAAAATTCCATTGACTTGGAAGCAGGGAGGCAGAGCTTGGAATCGGAAACGGTTTTTAGCAAAAATGCTCCAAAAAAAATCCCAAATCCCCGAATCCAGAAAACATCCTGCCTCCTTCCTCCCAGCCTCTCATCCCAAATCCAGCTTGGTCCATCCCTGATGGAGTTAAGGGATGCATTTCTGGAGCAGCCGAGCATTCCAGCTTCCCGCCGGTTTTTGTGAAGATCGGGAGGAGGAGGAAAGCCAAGGGCTCGGCAGGGACACAACCCCGGGAATGCTGGGACCTGGGAGATTGGGATTGATTTACACCCCGCCAGGACCCGTTCCAGCTCCGGGAGATCCAGCAGGAGCCGTAAATCAGGGAAAAGCCGGGCACAGCCGCCCTCCGGAGCCTGGCACCCGGGAATCCCAAAGGCAGGAAGAACCCCAAGCTCCCATTCCCACGCCAGGAGTTTGGAGCTGCTCCTGGAGTCGATATAAATCAGTTTTCCCTGCCCGGCTCCGGACAAAATTCCAGCTGCTGGCTTGTTTGGATTTGGATTCCCCCTCCTTCTCCTTGTTTTTCCAGCCGAGGTGGCTGGAATGAAAAACAAAGCCCGTGTGTCCCAGCTTCCAGGCCGAGGGAAAATCCCGGGAATAATCCCCCGGAGATGCCGGGCCCAGGGGGGCGGTGTGATCCCAGATTTTGCTGCAAGGCGGGAGGAGCCCTGGAGCCCTTCCCAAATAAATCCGGGATGCATCCATCCCTCATCCCGTTTCCTCCAGTGTGGCTGAGTCCCAAATCCCAGAAATCCCATGGAACCAAATCCACGCCAAGGAAAAAAAGGGAAATGGGATAGCCCGGATTCTCCTCTGATGGGTTTAACCCTCTGGATTAAACGCACCTGGATGCTAAAACTTGGGAAAAGGGGATTTAAGGTTCAGTTTTCCAATGGATATTTTTGTCCCCAGCTGGTGGATGTGACACCCACCCATTCCCTGTCCCGTACCCCTGATCATTCCCAGTTAGGAAAAAAACAAACGGCTGTGAGCTCAGTTTTTTGGGAAAAAGGGAATATTTACACCTGCATAAATACAGGAATAACACCTGAAATCAGGGGAAAATCCAGATATTAATGTTTTTTAAGTGAAATTCCAGAATGGAATGGTTCCAGAAGGGAACCAAACACCTTTGGAACACAGGTGGATCCTAAGGGGGGATTTGGGGATGTGGTGGATGCCTGGAAAGGGGAGAAATCACATCAAATCCCAGTTTGGAGCTGTGATTCCAGCCCAAAATAAACTGCATTCCCCACTTTTTCCAGACTCCAGGATCCTGGAAATCTGGAGGAGTTTGGGATAAGCCTGCTGAGGCCGAGCAGGAAGGAAAGGAATTCCTTTCCCTCCCAAAAAA
>VXBU01004383.1:32773-43188 GCA_013400315.1 Bombycilla garrulus | reverse complement strand
GATGGATGGATGGATGGATGGATGGACGGATGGATGGATGGATGGTAATGATGGATGAATCATGATGGATGGATGATGGATGGATGATGGACGGACGCGTCCCTGATGCTCCCAGACCCTCCAGCTCTTGATTCCACACCCCTCTCCTCCAGGAGCCGCCTAAAAATAGGATTATCCTGTCAGGACCCGTTTTCCTGATCCGTATCCTGTGTGCTTTGGACGGCTGACAACGGCGGATTCCAGGTCTTTCATCTCCCATTGTTCCACAGCCAAACTTTGACGGGACAACATGTCTTGGCGTGTCCTCCTGCTGCCACCGGAGACAGGAATGCGCGGCCGTGGCTTTGGGACTCCCAGGAAAACTTTTTCAATGGATTCTGTCATCATGCCCTGTAAAATCCCAATTACCCGTGGTGGGAAGGGCCGGCTCCAGCTTTGGAGCTCTCTGTGGAGGTTTGGAGCCGGGTTTAGCTAAACCCGGGCTGTGGATTAAGGATGTGAACGCGGTGTTGACTCAGCCCTGCGGGGTGGCGTCCCTTTGTTTTTCCAGGATTTCCCGGCGAGGCTCCGACAAAGGGAACGCTCCGGGTGGAAAGGTAACCGCGGTGATTAATGACACGGACACGACGTCCTCGTCCCAGGTGGTCTGATCCCTCCGGAGTCCGGCAGCCTGGCAGGAGAGCTCGGGAAAGCTGGGGAGGACTCATTCCTTGCCCAAACAAAGGAATTCCTGCACCTGGAATTCGGCCGGAAGTCCCACCTTGCCAGAACTTCGTGGCAACTCCATAAATCCCGACTGTTCCTTTTGTAGCGTGCGGCCAGTCTCAGAAATAAAAAGGTGGAGATGGAATGCCGGGATTGGTTTGGGCTTGTTGGCGGCGCGTGCCAAGAGGATTTTTCTGGAATTTAGCATCAGGGTTTAGGATTCCGGTTCCCAGTGATTATTCCCAATGCTCCGGGGCAGGATGGAGCTTGTCTGCTTTGGACACGGCATTCCCAAACCTGATCCTAAATCCTGTGTGGCACACCGTTTGGCTTTGGGTGACGGCCCTGCTTTCCTTGGGTTGGGGATCCTGGACATCCAAGATCCCCTTGGATTTTCCACAGCGGAAAAGAGGAGCCAGGTGGGAAATATCTCTGGATGGCAGCTTGGTGGGGAATAAGCAAATTTCATGCAAATGAGGGCCCTCGTTACCCCTAAGCGGGAGATGATCCCACACCCACCCGAAATTCCCTCGGGAAGCGGAGGGAGTGAATCCATGGACGCTGCTCTCCGTGTGCTCCGGTTCCTTTAGATGGCACCATCCTCCTGCGCTGGGCTCCGGCTCGGTCAGAATTCCGTGAAAAAGAGGAGAGAATTCCTTCATAGCGGAGCAGGAGCTGAGGTGGTGCCAGCAGCTCTGCGGATTCCAGGAGGGAAAAGGCCGGCGCTCCCAGCATTCCTCCCTTCTCCAGGAACGGGATGGTGCGACCGGACATTCCGGAACCAGGCGGGACTGACGGGATTCTGCCAGCCCCAGAGCCAGGGGAAGAGCTGGGAATTCCGTTCCCAGGTGGAGCCACACGGAGGTTCCTCCAGGGCGGCCTCCACAGGGCCGAGATTTTCCTGAAGTTTTTCGAAAACCACCCGGGAACAAGAAGATGGAGGACGATTCGGAGCATCCTGGATGCTCTTGGTCCGTAGGGATCATTCCCAGCCCGTAGGGATCATCCCCACCCCGAATGATGGGAATTCCGTCATGCAGAACCCCCAAAAAACCAGAGAAACCCTAGTGGAAGAATCTCCTTTGGGATCCAAAATTCCAGGGAAATGGCAGGAGGAGGAACTGGGAATTCTGGGTGTTTCTCCCAGGAAATTTTTATTCCTCTCTGGAACTTTTAATGGATAAGAGGGGAATTTTTCCATCCATCCCTCCCTTCCCACCAGGAAAAGTTCCCCTTTCCCTTGGCTGCCCTGAGGCAAAGCAGAAGGCAATTCCCAGGATCAGCCCAAATCCCTGATCCTCCGGCCTTGTTCTGCCTTTTAGAAGTGCCAACATTCCCTAGAAAATATGGGAATAGATCAAGGACTGGGCAGGAGCCTTTTAAAATCCACTTTGTTTTGTTTTTCCTGGATTTTTTTTTTTTTTTGGGGGGGGAGACAGGCTATTTTTGGTGTCTCTTCCCAAACTCATCCCTGCTTCTGGGTTGGAACCATCTCCACCAGGATTTTGGGATGTGCAGCCTTCCTTCAGTGATCAATGCTTAAGGAGGAGTAAAGGATCCTAAAACTGTGATGGCAAAACCTTCCCTGCCGGGTTTGGGATGTGGATAAGGCAGGGATTGATCCCAAAGAGGTGCTGGGAATTCCTTTCTTTCCCTCTGCCTTTTGTTCCCTTCCCAGCCTTTGTCTGTGCCGAACCCACGGGATCGGGGCTGGGAATTCTCCCTCCTGGGATCTTTCCAGCTTTTCCCCAATCCAGGGTGGGCACCCACCCTAAATCCCCTGCTCACGTCCTGTCCATCCCGTGCCACGCAGGAAACTCGGATTTTCAGGGATCATCGTGATTTCCCAGGATTTGGGTACCTGGGAAAACAGGTTTGGCTTCCTTGTGCTTTGGGATGTCAGATCCCATCACCTTTTATTATTTTTTTTGGGAAGTCATGGCTCCTTTCCTTGTTAAATACCCCAAACCATTCCTTAAAGCAGCATCAGGGAGAAATCTTCCTTCTTTTCCGCACTTTTTTTCCCTTTGGATGGAGCAGGGAACAAAAATACTCGGTCTAGATCAAAGAGCCTGGAGAGATTTGTGGGCAGGGGAAGAATTCCCATTATCTATTCCATTTTCCCTCACTAATCAAGTTTCCCCCGTTATCCATTCCATTTTCCCTTGTTAATCAAGTTGTCCCCATTATCCATCCAATTTTCCTCCATTTTCCATTGAATTAGCCCCATTATCCACTGAATTTTCCCCATTAACCACTGGATTTTCCAGCATTATCTACTAGAGTTTCCTCCATTAACCACTGAATTTTCCCTCCACTATCCATGAAATTTCCCCTATTATCCATTGGAGTTTCCCCCTTCAACAACTGATTTTTCCTCCAATATCCACTGAATTTTCCCTCATCATCCATTGAAATTTCTGCTGTTATCCACTGAATTTCGTGTTATTATCCATTGAATTTTCTGCATCATCCATTGAATTTCTCCCCTAAACCACTGAATTTCCTTCCAATATCCAATGGATTTCCCCCATTATCCACTGAATCCAAATTCCCATTATCCATTGGATTTCTCCCCTTAATCACTGAATTTCACTCCAATATCCACTGAATTTCCCCCATTATCCACTGAATTTCCCTCCAATATCCACTGACTTTTCCCCCTATTATCCACTGGAATTCCCCCATTATCCATTGAATTTTCCCCCATTATCCACTGGAATTCCCCCCATTATCCATTGAATTTTCCCCCATTAACCTTGACATTTTCCCCTGTTCAAGCTCCATGCTCCATCCCCAAAACCCCAAGCCCCATGGAAGCAGCAGTGTAGAAATTCCCGGTACAACCCCCAACCCCATTACTTCGGGGCGCCAGCCAGTAAAGACCAGGAACAAACTTCAGGAAAAGGGGAAAAAAAACCCATCCAGGATTTTAAAAAACCCCCAAAACCCCAAGAGCTGTGTCGTGTCGTGTCATGTCATGTCATGTTGTGTCGTGTCGTATCGTGTCGTATCGTGTCGTGCCGTGTCGTGTCGTGTCGTGTCCAAACCCCACTTTCCCACTCGAATTCGCCCTTCCCACGCGGAGTTTGGCTTCTCCCCGGAATCTTGGAGTCGTGATTTAGGGAGCCGCTCCTCGGGGCCAATTTTATCCCAATTTCCCGGCGGTGACCCCGCTGTCTCACCCCGCTCCCTGAATTACGCCGGCTCTCCCTCCGGAGCCGGCGGTGCGCGGCCACCTCCATATTTCAGCCCCGCTCCCCGTCCCGATGTCTGCGGCAAGGTCAGGCCGATATTCCGCGGGAATCGTCAAGTGACACTCGAGATAAACAGAATGTTTACTCTCTCCATGTGAGCCGGAGCTGATATGGAAATTCATCCGGCGGCGGGAACCGCATTTGCATTCCCGCTCTTGGGCAAACATTCCCGGCTCCAAACCAAACAGCTCCGGGGGGCTCGGCCCCCTCTCCCCGCGGCCGGGGAGCGGGGATTGGGATTCGGGCGGGGACGGGGACACGACGGAGCGAGCCCCGGCCGGGATGGGATCGACTTCGGGTCCCCGCGCCGCGGCCTCGGCTGCTTGGCTGCGCGGAACGGCGGCTCCGGGCGCTCCCGGTGTTTTTCCAGCGCCTTTATCTGCTCCGAGCAGGCCGCGCTCGCCTCTCAGCCGTTCTCCCTGCTGAGCAAATAAATCCCAATCTTTCCTTTTTTTATTCTTTTTTTTTTTTCACCTTGTATTTGCATGAAAGAAGGGGAATTGGTTGACGGCCTCTTCCAGCTGGAAAGATCGGGATGGGATGGGATAATGGGATGGGATGGGATGGGATGGGATGGGATGGGATAATGGGATGGGATGGGATGGGATAATGGGATGGGATGGGATGGGATAATGGGATGGGATGGGATCCATGGAATGGGATAAAAGCACTAGAGCAAGGTGGATTCCCAGCTTTGGGATGGAAAGATCAGGTTAGGATGAGATAAACCCAGCAGGGCAAGATGGATTCCTAATTCTGGAATGGAGTAGAACCTGCAGGACAAGGTGGATTCCCACATTTGGGATGGAAAAATCAGATTGGGATGGGATCAATCCAGCAGGACTGGGAGGATTCCCAAATTTGGGATGGGATCAATCCAGCAGGACGAGGATCATTCCCAGGTTTGGGATGGGACCATTCCCAGGTTTGGGATGAGCGCTGGGCTGTAGGAAGCTCATTCCCAGGAATCTCCCGGGAATAAAGGACCTCGTGGGCCAAGGTGCACAGATTCAGGGAAAAACGGGAATCTTCCCAAAAATCCCTCTTAGTACATCGTGGTGGGATTCATGGATCAAAGAAGGAACACAAATTATTATGGGATGTATGGGTCAAGGCGGGCTGAGATCCCGCCACTCGTTGCGCTTGTGCCTTTGGCTCACACTTCCAGAGGGGGAGGGACACGGCTTTTCCTGCTTTTATCCAAGGAAAAACAGGATTTATTTTGTCCCTTAAACTCACACACTCAGAGGTGGAAGGACGCTGCTTTTCCAGCCTGATCCCAAAGAAAAATTGAATTTTTCTTTTAATTTTTTTTTTTTTGGTCCTTTAAACTCACGCATCCAGAGGGGAAGGGGAGCACCACATTCCCAGGCTGATTCCAATAAGGAAAATCGGGATTTTGGGGCTGCTCACAAACATCTGGGGCACGGCAGAGCCAAGGGGAGAAGCCAAGGCCCAGAAGATCCCGGGCTGAGATTCCCGGGAACAGGGCTGAGATTCCCGGGAACAGGGCTGAGATTCCCGGGGATCAAGGCCGGGATCTGCCGAGCAAAGAACGGAAAGGAGGAAAAAGAACCGCAGAGATTTTGAGGACACAGCTTTTCCTGGGAAACGAGCGGTTCGGAGCCGGGAATGGCAGAGCCCGGAACGCTCCAAAAAACCTGGAAAAAAAAAAAATAAAGGAGAGAAGAGAGGCGAGAAAAACCGCGGAAAACAAATCAGTTTAAAGGCAAGAAAAGACGGCGAGGAGCGGGGGGGAAAAGCCAATTTTCCCTTTTGCAGCGGCTCCCGCGGCGGCGGCGGGAAGTATTCCTGCCATTCCTCGGAGCGCCGGGATGCCACACACATGGTGTTTGTTCACGGCGAGCAAACAGATTGTAAACTGGCTGATAATTTCGGTGCTGACAATGTCATTTACAGCTGTCAGCCCTTTGTGCGCCGTGTTTGCTTTATTCAAATATGAACCCGCCGCCCCTCCCTCCCCGCGCTTCCTTCTGCATTAAAATCCCATCAATTCCCTGCCAGCCCGCCTTATCTAAAATTCATTGGAGCCCAATCACTTGCATGAATGCTTTGGGGTTGCCATGGAGGCGAGAAGTCTAGTGGCGACTTCGGGGGATTAGGAAGTTTCGCTTGGAAAAGCCTTGGAGTGCTGGAGAGGGGGAAAAAATAAAAAAAAATTAAAAAGAAAAAAAAAAGAAAAAAAAAAAAGCGAGGAGAAAATCGGTGATTTCCGAGCTGATTCCAAGCCCGGCTGAGCCGCGGATTCCCGGGGAAAAAAATCGCGGTGCGTCTGGCTGCCGCCGTAATAAATTCAAGGCCGGCTCCCGGTAGATTGATTTGGATCCAGCTGCTTCCCAGGGCGCTTCCCGCAGGTCGGGAAGCATCTCCCATTGTTAATGGAGGTCATGGCACCGCTGTTAAATAATTCACAGCGGCCTCTCCCCGCCCGCCCGGGCCAGCTGCAGATGTTGCCACCTGTATCCCGGAGCTCGGGACGTCCTGGGAACATCCCGGTGATTTGTGGCTCCGGAGCCCCCCGATCCCAAATTGCGGCTGAATCTCGGATTTATGGATTTATGGGTTGGGGAGGAGCGGGGAAAGTGGGGGTGAGACCCCTCCAGAGTGACCCGCAGGTGACAGTTAAAGTCACCTTGTCCCTCCTGCCTCGTCCTCCTTCTTTCCCTCCCCTTTTAAAATCCCTGGAGTCAAAGTTCCAAGGGGAAAAGGCCCAGACTGGTTTGGCGAGTCTGGATTCTTCCAAAAAAAAAAAAAAAAATTTAAAAAAGTGCCTTTATTTACCTTGGGAGTCCTGAAATTCCCCAAGTGCTCTCGGAGCACTTGGAGCTCCCCTGCACGGAGCTTCCAGCGCTGCAGGAGGGGCTGGAGCAGGGACGGGATTCCCGGGAAAAGGGATGGGATTCCCAGGAGCTGAGATTCCCAGGAGCAGGTTTGGGAATCCAAGGAGCAGGGATGGGATTCCCAGGAGCAGAGGTGCCACAATCTCAGAGCCACCCCATCCACCCTGGCATTCCTATGGCACCAGGATGTGGGATGGGAATTGTGGGAATCTGCATGAGGATCACTCTGGGCTGTGATCCCATCCTGTGATCCCATCCCTGTGATCCCATCCCTGTGATCCATTCCCTGTTATCCCATCCCTGTGATCCCATCCCTGTTATCCCATCCCTGTTATCCCAACCCTGTTATCCCATCCCCGTGATCCCATCTCCCCGTGATCCCATCCCTGTGATCCATTCCCTGTGATCCCATCCCTGTGATCCCATCCCTGTGATCCCATCCCTGTGATCCCATCCCTGTGATCCCATCCCTGTGATCCCATTCCCTGTGATCCCATCCCCATGATCTCATCCCTGTGATCCCATCTCCCCGTGATCCCATCCCTGTGATCCCATCCCCGTGATCCCATCCCCGTGATCCCATCCCGTGATCCCATCCCTGTGATCCCATCCCCTTCTCCCACAGGATGGGATTCCTCCCCTCAGCTGCTGGTGGGCCCAGCCAGATTTTTGGGAAGGGATTCCCTGTTCCCGTGGCCTCCTCCACAGAGGATTCCTTCCATCCTAGAATTGATTCCTTCCATCCTGGAGTGGATCCTTTCCATCCCAGAATGGATTCCTGCCATCCTAGAATGGATTTCTTCCATCACAGAATGGATTCCTGCCATCCCAGAATGGATCCTTTCCATCCCAGGATGGATTCCTTCCATCCCAGAATGGATTCTTTCCATCCTAGGATTGATTTCTTCCATCCCAGCATGGATTCCTTCCACCCCAGGATGGATTCCTTCCATCCTATAATTGATTCCTTCCAGGAAGGGATTTATGGCTCCTGATCCCGCTCCGGGCTGTGGGTTATCCAGGGATAACTCCAAATTCCCGAATGGGATTTCTCCTGGATGCAGCACTGAGGTCACTCCAAACCTCACCACACCCAGCTCCTGCCCTGCCTGGGATGGGAAATCCCCTCCCGGGATCAAACCTTCCCGGGAATGACCCCAAAGCTCCCTTTTCCCTTCGATATTCCCCATTTTACTGCCCCCATTCCCGGTTTTCGCCCCTCTCCCGCGGCTCCTCCGGCTCGGGGAGCTTTGGGAATGACAGGAGCTGTTCCCTCGCAACCCCGGCGCATTCCAGGGTTTGGAAATCCTCGGCCACGGAGCCGCTGCCGGGTTTTGTTCCCTCGCTGCTCGGGCTCATCCTCCTTTCAAGTCGGGCTCTTTTTTTTTCCAAATTACAAAAGGGAAAGGGAAAAAAAAAAAAAAAAAAAGAGAAAAGGAAAAAAGTGGGAAGGAGCTTTTCCCTGTCATTTGTCTTGCTGGGTATAAAAGCAGGAATAAAAGAGGGAGAGGAGAGGAAAGTTTTCCTTTGTTTCAGGAATGTCTCATTTCAATTTGAAACCGAACTCAACCTGTGTGTGCTGCTTTATAAATCCCAGCTGGGAAAAGGCCTCGGAATTGCGTCAGGGCTGAGGTGTTTCTCAAGCACGGGCCGCTGTGTTTTACCCCAGGACGGTGAAGCCCAGGGAAATCCGGGAATTCTGCTGCTCCGGTAAAATTTAGTCGCTGGAAACACCATCCCCTCTGAAAATCGGGGTTTAAAAAAAACCTCCGGGATGCTTTGGATGGGAATTGAACCCGCTTGAATTTCATTCCCAGCCAATGGGAGTTTCAACTCCCGCTGTCCCAGGTCGCTCCGAGCCCCTTCCAGCCCGGATTTAAAACTTCCCGGGAAAACCCGGCGGCTCCGCATCCTGCCGGGGCGGGATCCCGTCCCCGCTTATCCCATCGCTCCCCGCCCTCGTCAAAAATCCCTCTGCAGCCTGATCGCCCCCGGCGGGATCCGGGATCGCCGTGTGGTCCGACAGCCCCTCAACCGCAGCCCAAATCGACTCCCGATGGAGCTCCCTCTTTTTTTTCCTCCCCCCCCCCATTATTATTCCCCGTCCCTTTCACTCTGGCCGCTTTCTCTCCCGAACAAAACCCCCGCCGCCGGCTCAGCCGCATGCCGGACAATGCCCCCCGCGCAATCCCGGCCCCTCCCGGGATATCTACGACACGTCCCGCNTTTTTTTTTTTCTCTCCCCCCCCATTATTATTCCCCGTCCCTTTCACTCTGGCCGCTTTCTCTCCCGAACAAAACCCCCGCCGCCGGCTCAGCCGCATGCCGGACAATGCCCCCCGCGCAATCCCGGCCCCTCCCGGGATATCTACGACACGTCCCGCAGTTGTCATGTCAACCCCCCGGGCGAGGGCGGCCCTAAATCAAGCTGTCAGGGGCCGGGAGAGCCCCGCCGCGGAGAAGGGACATCCCTGAGTGACACCCGGGCAGCAGCTGGCATTTCGGCATCGCCGCCGCCGCTCCCTCTGCTTTTTTTTAAATTTTTTTTTGGGTTTGGGAGAGGAGCGGGGCAAGGCAGGAATATCAATGGGGCGGCGGGGACGGCTCCCGGTTTTTTTTTTCCCTTTGTTGCCGTGCTGCAGGTGGCGGTTTTCCTTCAGGAATGCCGGGGTTGGCGGAGCTGGGTCCAACTCTCTTGGAGTTGGGGTTTTTTTTGTGTGTTCTTTTTCCCCAATTTATAAAATCCTGGGATTTCTGGTTCCTCACGAGTTCTTCCCTCTCCCCACACACGAGGCAGCTCCTCTCCATCCCTGTCCTGCCCGAAGGGATTTTCCTCCCGGGATCTCCGGGATCAGAGAGGGATCCTCCACCGGGAATTTGAACCACAGGATGAGGAGCAATGGTTCAAACAGAAAAAAAAGGGAAATTAGATGGGATGTAGGGAAAAAATCCTTCCCCGTGAGCGTGGGGAGGCCCTGGCAGGGTTTTCCCGGAGAAGCCGTGGCCGCCCCATCCCTGGAGCTGTTCCAGCTTGGGCAGGGCCGGGATAAACCTGGATTTATGGAAGGTGTGGGGCGGCGGGTGATGAACAAACCATCCAAACCGTTCCACGATTAAGGAAGGGCTTGGAATTCCACCCGACAACCAAACCCTCCCGCATTCCTGCTCTTCCCAAGCCTGGAAATCCACGGATCCCCCCAGCAAAGCTGGAAAACCAGGACAAAAAAATCCCCGAGAGATTAAACCCCAAAACCTTAGCAAAGACTTTAGTCCCGACTGCTTTAGACCGCGCTTTAGCTCTCGCTTTGCAGAGAGCTTTGCAGCCCGTGAGCTCCGTGTTCTGTGCCCGGCCGAGAGGCCGGAGCGGCCTGGGTGGCACTGCCACCACGGGCGAGGTGACAGCGGCGCGGGGGGCGCGGGCCATTAGCGAGCCCAGCAGCGTTCCCGGGAAGGATTCCCGGCAGGAAATCGCGGCTGGCCCGGTGGCTCCCGAGGCCATCCCGGGCAATTTTTCCGGGCGTGTAAACCACACCACAGCGGGGGTGAAAAGTCCCGGGATTTTAAAATTTTTTTTTAATTTTTTAAAAAATTT
>VXBU01004383.1:21966-32250 GCA_013400315.1 Bombycilla garrulus | reverse complement strand
CTGCCAGGACCCCACCATTCCCTCCAGGACCTCTCTGTTCCCGCTGGAGCGTTCCCATCCCTGCCAGGACCCCTCTTTCCCTGCCAGACACTCACCAGCCCTTCCAGGACCTCATCATTCCAACCAGGACCCCACCATTCCCTCCAGGTTCCTTCCATCCCTTCCAGGACCTCACTATTCCCCTGCCAGGATCCCTCTGTCCCTGCCAGGACCCCACCATTCCCACCAGGACCCCTCTATCCCTGCCAGGACCTCTCTGTCCCTTCCAGACACTCACCAGCCCTTCCAGGACCCCACCATTCCAACCAGGACCCTTTCATCCCTTCCAGGACACCTGTATCCCTTCCAGGACCCCGCCATGCCCTCCAAGACCCTTCATCCCTTCCAGGACCCTTCTATCCCTCCCAGGACCCCGTTATTCCCACCAGGATCCCGTTATTCCCTTCCAGGACCCCACCATTCCCGCTGGATCCCCACCATCCCCAGATTCCAGCTGTGATTCCAGAGTCTCTGGCCCATCCGATCCTGCAGCTCCGGGATTTGTCCATTCCTTCCCCCAAAAGTCGCTCTGGAAAGGCGGGAGCAGCGGGGTAGGGAAGGGTCAGGAATTTCCCTTGGATGTCTCCTGATCGCTCCGTGCCCATCACAGCTCGGAAATCCAGGGGCAAAGCTGGATGGGAAAACCCATCCATGGATTTCAGGATCAGCCACGATCCCGAAATTCCAGCTCAGCACCCTGGAGCAATGATATCCCCCAAAAAAAACACCTGGGAAAACCCATCCATGGCTTTTAGGATCAGCCAGGATCCCAAATTCCAGCTCAGCACCCTGGAGCAATGGTATCCCAAAAAAAACCAACTGGGAAAACCCATCCAAGTCATTTAGGATCAGCCAGGATCCTGGAATTCCTGCTCAGCACCCTGGAGCAATGGTATCCCAAAAAAAACCAACTGGGAAAACCCATCCAAGTCATTTAGGATCAGCCAGGATCCTGGAATTCCTGCTCAGCACCCTGGAGCAATGGTATCCCAAAAAAAACCAACTGGGAAGAGTGCAGGAGAGGAGCTCCCCATCCCTGAGCTGAGATTCCCACCCCCTGCTCCAAGAAATCCTCACTTTTCCATCAGGAATTCCCATAAACCCCGTGTTCCCAGGGCTGGAAGGGGCGCCACAGCAGCGGCTCCAATCCCGGGATCCCGAGGGGTGGAGAAACGCGGATTTGGGGTGCGGGATCGCAGCCCGGGGATTTTTCCAGCTGCCCCCGGCACACATTCCAAGCCGGCTCGCTGTTCAGGCCCCGGGATGTGGCCGGGAACTCCATCAAATCCTTTCCTTCGGGACACGGTGGAGCAAAGCGTCAGGGATTTGTTTGCTGCTCCCAGAGTCAGGATTTTGGGATCCGGGTGCCAGCAGGGCCGGCTCCAATTCTGGAGTAAAACAAAAATGGGATCGAACCATGGAAAACCCAGGGGAATCCAGGTTTTGCACCTTTTGTGGGACAACCTTTCCCTGAGCTTTGCCTCAGAGCTTTTCCAAGCTTTTCCTTGCCACAGGGGCAAATCCCGGGAGAAAAGAGCTTCATTTCCCTCCCGGAAAAGGGAATGTCTCCAACTGCTGCTGCAGGATCTCCCCAGGGATTCAGCTTCCCGGTGGGAATGTGTCCCTGACCCCTGGGAGAGCCGGGGATGCAGCGGAGCATCCCCATCCCATCCGGGCTGGAATAACCGCAGTGATTCCTCTCCCTCCCCGCTCCCTGGGAAAACCTCTGCATTCCAGGCTGTGCTGAGCACTCCAGGGCTGGAACATCCAAATCCGGGATCATCCCAGGGCTGGAACACCCAAATCCAGGAGCATCCCAGGGCTGGAACACCCAAATCCGGGATCATCCCAGGGCTGGAACACCCAAATCCGGGAGCATCCCAGGGCTGGAACACCCAAATCCAGGAGCATCCCAGGGCTGGAACACACAAATCCAGGAGCGTCTCGGTCCCTGATCCGCCAGTGGAATCCGGGATGCAGCCCAACATCCCTGTCCCAAGCCAATCCTGGCTGTTTGCCCTGGAATAACTCCGCTTCCTGGGAAACCGCTGCGTTCCAGGCTGTGATCAGAATCTTGGGGCAGGAGCATCCGAGTCCAGGAGCTGGAAAAACCAAATCCAGGAGCATCCGAGTCCAGGAGCTGGAAAACCAAATCCAGGAGCATCCGAGTCCAGGAGCATGCCAGCCCCTGATCCCTCAGTGAAATCAGGGAAGCAGCGGAGCATCCTCATGCTCAGATTTCTCCTCAGCCCCCGGGAAGCGTCTGCATTCCAGCACTGGAGCATCCAAATCCAGGAGTGTCCCTAGGCCAGAGCATCCAAATCCAGGAGCATTCCAGGGCTGGAACATTCCAGGGCTGGAGCATCTGAATCCAAGAGCATCCCAGGGCTGGAGCAACTGAATCCAGGAGCATCCGAATCCAGGAGCATCCAGGAGCTGGAGCATCCAAATCCAAGAGCATTCCTAGGCCAGAGTGTCCAAATCCAGGAGCGTCCCGGGGGCAAAGCATCCAAATCCAGGAGCATCTCAGAGCTGGAGCATCCAAATCCAGGAGTGTCCCAGGGCTGGAACATTCCAGAGCTGGAGCATCTGAATCCAGGAGCACTCCCAGAGCCAGAACATCCAAATCCAGGAGCATCATAGCACCAGAGTATCCAAATCCAGGAGCATCCCAGGGCTGGAACATTCCAGAGCTGGAGCATCTGAATCCAAGAGCATCCCAGGGGCAAAGCATCCAAATCCAGGAACATCGCAGCACTAGAGCATCCAAATCCAGGAGCATCCCAGGGCCAGAGCATCCAAATCCAGGAGTATCCCAGGGCTGGCACATCCCAGGGCCAGAGCATCCAAATCCAGGAGTATCCCAGGGCTGGAGCATTCAAATCCAGGCCCATCCCGGGTCTGTCACACCTCACCCAGAGCTGTCACACCGCACCCAGCGCTGTCACACGGCAGCCCCGGCCCATCCCAGCCCCTCAGTAAAACCCGGGAAGCAGCAGAGCATCCTCCCCCCGGCCCTGCCCCTCTCTCCCTCTCTCCCTCCCCGGGAAGGCCGTGCTCTCCGAGCCTCCCCGCGGTGCCCGGCGCTCGATCCCGCAGGATCTGTACACTTGGCCGGGCTGTGTAAACTCTGACATGTGCCTGTCAATCTCTGCCATATTTGCCGACGGCTTTATCCCGGCCTGATTAGTTCCCCGAACAAATTGGAGCGAAGGAAAACATCACCTCCAGTCCGGAAAAGCCAACATTCCGGGGAGTTTTCGGATCTCTCTATTTACATGGACGCGGGGTGTTTTCCTAAGGCTCTGGAAGTGATGGTAATTGAGCGGTGCCGGCGTGCGAGGGGAGGCTGATGAGTGGGAAAGGTTTTCCAAACAACGCCGCCGGATTTGGCCGCGGCCTTGGCGGGAATGTTTGTGGAGCGTGCGCCCGGCGCAGTGTCAATATTCCCGAATTTCGAAGGCGGCGGGAGCAGGACTTTGTTTGGAAAATGGCTCCCTGATATCATCAGCAAGTTTACAAACGGCCCCGTGGCCAAACAGAGCCGGGGCTTAAGGAAGAGCCCGCCCAGGACCCGGGAATGTTTGCTGTTCGCCCGGGGATCCCAAAGAACTTCCATAAACACCGCCCTGATCCCCGATCTTGGGAGGCAGCCCCGGCGTGACCGAGCGGCCCCACTGATCCGGCTTTTCCAGGGAATCCCCCGGCATGGCGGGATTCCCATTGTTCAAATACTGCCGGGAGGAAATCACATCCCAAAATTCCAGCCAAAATCCCACTATCCAAATCCTGCCGGGAGGAAATCACATCCCAAAATTCCAGCCCAAACTCCTGTCATCCAAATCCTGCCAGGAGGATCCTGCATCCCAGAATTCCATCCCAAACTCCATCATCCAAATATTACCAGAAGGAAACTGGATCCCAGAATTCCATCCCAAATCCCACTATCCAAACCCTGCCAGGAGGAAATCACATCCCAAAATTCCAGCCCAAATCCCACTATCCAAATATTGCCAGGAGGATCCTGCATCCCAGAATTCCAGCCCAAATCCCACCATCCAAATATTGCCGGGAGGAAATCACATCCCAAAATTCCATCCCAAACTCCCATTAACCAAACATTGCTGAGAGGAAACTGCATCCCAAAATCCCATCCCAAATTCCCATTAACCAAACATTACCAGAAGGAACCTGCATCCCAAAATTCCATCCCAAATCCCATTCTCCAAGTACTGCCGGGAGGAAATCACATCCCAAAATTCCAGCCCAAACTCCCATTAACCAAACATTGCTGAGAGGAAACTGCATCCCAAAATCCCATCCCAAATTCCCATTAACCAAACATTACCGCAAGGAACCTGCATCCCAAAATTCCGTCCCAAATCCCATTATAAAAATATTGCCAGGAGGAAATCAATCACATTCCTAAATCCTATTAACCAAACATTGCCAGAAGGAGCCTCCATCCCAAAATTCCATCCAAATTCCTTTTACCCAAACACTGCTGAGAGGAAATTGCATCCCAAAATCCCATTCCACATCCCACTGTCCAAATATTGTCAGGAGGAACCTGCATCCCAAAATTCATCCAAAATTCCTATTAAGCAAACATTGCGGAGAGGAAACTGCGTCCCAAAATCCCATGATCCGAATATTACCAGGAGGAACCTGCACCCCAAAATTCCATCCAAATTCATATTATCCAAATATTAACAGGAGAAAATCACATCCCGAAATTCCACCCCAAATCCCCTTAAAAAGGTATTGCCAGAACAAACCTGCATCCCAAAATTCCATCTGAATTCCTATTATCCAAATATTGCTGAGAGGAAACTGCATCCCAAAATCCCATCCCAAATCCATTATTCAAATATCTCCAGGAGGAAATCACATTCCCAAATCCCATTAAGAAAGCATTGCCAGGAGGAACCTGCATCCCAAAATTCCACCCCAAATCCCCTTAAAAAGGTATTGCCAGAACAAACCTGCATCCCAAAAGGAATCTGCATCCCAAAATTCCATCTGAATTCCCATTATCCAAACATTGATGATAGGAAACCGCATCCCAAAATTCCATCCCAAACTCCCATTAACCAAACATTACCAGCATGAAACTGCATCCCAAAATTCTATTATCCAAATATTTCTAGGAGGAAATCACATCCTAGAATTCCATCCCAAATCCCATTAAGCAAGTATTGCCAGGAGGAAACCGCATCCTAAAATTCCATCCCAGATTCCCATTAACCAAACATTGCTGAGAGGAAACTGCATCCCAAAATCCCATTATTCAAATATTACCAGGAGGAAACTTCATCCCAGAATTCCATCTGAATTCCCATTAACTAAATATTGCCAGGAGGAAACTGCATTCCCAGAATTCCATCCCAAATCCCATCACCGAATATTGCGGAGAGGAACCTGCATCCCAAAATCCCATTATTCAAATATTACCAGGAGGAAACTTCATCCCAGAATTCCATCTGAATTCCCATTATCCAAATATTGCCACAAGGAACCCGCATCCCAAAATTCCATCCCAAATTCCCATGAACCAAACATTTCCATGAGGAACCTTCGTCCCAAAATCCCATCCAAATTCCCATAATCCAAACAGTGATGAGAGGAAACTGCATCCCAAAATCCCATCCGCATTCCTATAATCCAAACAGCGATGAGAGGAAACTGCGTCCCAAAATTCCATTATCCAAATATTACCAGGAGGAACCTGCACCCCAAAATTCCACCCGAATTCCCATTATCCAAATATTGCCACAAGGAACCCGCATCCCAAAATTCCATCAGAATCCCATTATCCAAACACTGATGGCAGGAAACCACATCCCAAGATTCCATCCCAAATTTCCATGAACCAAACATTGCTGGGGGAAACCACACCCCAAAATCCCATCCAAACATTCCCAGAAAGAAACCCACATCCCAAAATTCCATCCCAAATTCCCATGAACCAAACATTGCCACGAGGAACCTGCATCCCAAAAGCCCATCCAAATTCCCATTATCCAAACATGGACGACAGGAAACCGCATCCCAAAATTCCACCCCAATGCCCATGAACCAAACATTGCCAGAAAGAAACCGCACCCCAAAATTCCATCCGAACATTCCCGGAAAGAAACCGCACCCCAAAATTCCATCTGAACATTCCCGGAAAGAAACCGCACCCCAAAATTCCATCCGAACATTCCCAGAAAGAAACCGCATCCCAAAATTCCATCCGAACATTCCCGGAAAGAAACTGCATCCCAAAATTCCATCCCCAATTCCCATGAACCGCTAGAGGGCCCTAATTTTTATTTTATTTTATTTTTTCCCAGAGGGTTTTTCCTCCCAAAACGAGCTCCAATTCCCTTTTTTTCCACGCGGGAAGGGAACGCCGGGGGTTAATAAACAACTCCCGGCTCCGGAATTATTGATGGGAGCGGGAATGAGGCGCGGTGACATTTAAAGGAGGAATTTGTGCTCCACAAATCCGAGCGTGACTGACAGAGCCCGCGGCTCCGGAATCAATACAAATAACCCCAACCTTAATTCCTTGATCCCGGGGAAAACAGCGCATTCCAGGCGCTCCCAGAAAGTCGGGATCAGCCGGCTGGATGCTATCGACTGCCCGGGAGCAAGGACAATTAGGATGTTCCTCGGGGACGGGGCTTTTCCTGACGTTTCCCTGCCTGTTCTTCCCGTCCCCCAAATGCCAGGCTGGTTATCCCATAAAAAGGGAGATTTCCCGGGATCATCGCCCTCAAGGAACGGATTCCCAGTGCCTGGGGGAGATGAGGGGAACAGGAGGTTTGGTGTCCCTGTGGATGTGGGAAAATCCAGACCCTACAGCGTGGAAAAGCGCATCCCGAGCTGAGGTGTCCCATAAATGCCGGGAGCAGGGCGACACGGGATTTTGGGATAACTGCATCCTGTGTCCCTGTGGATGGATACCTGGATCAAGGCGGGAGGAGGAGAATTATTCCCAAAACAGCATTCCCAACATTCCCAGCGCTGGGAATGTCCAGCAGCACCACAAATCCCAGGAATCTCCACCAGCACCACCCCTCCCTTTAGTGTGAGTCCATCGGAATTTTGTTCGGAGTTCCTCGGGAGAAGCGTGGCCGGGGTCGCCTTTGGGAATCTGGGATTGCAGGAATTTTCCCACCCCACACTCCCAATGTTTTTCCTTCCCGGTTTTAGGAACATCCCGAAAGCCGGGAAGGTCTCCCCGTCACCCCTGGGATCGTGGCTTTGGAATTCCCATCCCACTTGGAACCAACGGGAAACGCAATTAATTGTTTTTTAATTCCCTGTTCCCACAAAACCACGGGCACCCGACACCCCCAAACTCCCAAATCCGTGTTTTCCGAGAGCCGGGAGCTCCTCCAGCTTTCTCCTGGTGTAAGTACAGTATTTCTCCAGGAATTACGGCCGCTGGAATTCGCCCGGCCTTGTCCTTGCTCCCATAAAAAACCGGGAGCCGGCAGAAATTATGGGATCAAATCCAGCCTTCCTTTGATTCTGACCCTACAGCCACGAGAGTCCCAGAGGGTCCCGCTTTTTTCCCTTCCCACTTTCCCTAATTTATGGCTCATTCCCTGTTTTCCAATCGAGCCGGCCGGGGGCAGCTGCTCCCCATCCCGGGGGCGGCCATAAACCACGGACAGCATTCCTGCTTCCCTGTTGCTGGGGATGGAAAATTTCATTCCCTTTTTTCCCGAGGCCTCCCTGAGGGGAGCGGCGGTGGGGTGGGAATATCCACAAGGTTTGATATCCCAAAAAAAGTGTAAAAACCCCACTCCAGGGTTAAATCCAGCTGTTTGTTCACCCTTGGGAAGGTGGGAATGGCGGCAGGTGTGAGCTAGGACGGGGAAAATCAAGGAAAGCAGCACCATGTCCAAAAATTCCTGAGTTTTTTTCCTATTCCAGGAAAAAAATTAATATTTCTACCTTTTCCCTATTTTCCACAATGGGGGAGGATCAGGAAATCCCACAGAGCTGCCTCCAGAATTTTCTTCTGGAGAAAGAACCCCCTGGTGACTCCTCTTCCCAAAATCTCCCCCAAAAATCCTTGGGAATGCCCCTGAACTGCTCTTTGCTTCCCAAAACCCATCCCAAAAAGCCAGGGCTCTACCTGGATATTCCCAGCAGGGAAAAGAATTCCTGGGGATTTGTGGGAAGCAATTTTCAGGGATATTTCCATGCCCAGATCCCACACGAATTCCAGGTGCCTTTAAAATCCTGCCCCACCCACTCATTTCCTGGAGTCAAATCCGGGGCCTGGAAGGATTTGGGAATTTTGGATTATTTTTTCCTGTGGAAACTTAAAATGGGGAATTTTTGTTTAATTTCCAGTTGTTTGGGGGAGAATTTTTGATTAATTTTTGTGGATTTGGGGTTTTTAAAATATTTCTAAAATGTGTTTCCTGGATGAAAAATCGTGGGATTTGGAAAAACTGGGATATTGGGAAAACGATGTTTTGAAATAAGCCTGAAAATCAGGAGCATTCCCAGTATTCCAAAATCCGCTCCATTTTACTTTTCCTTCACTTCCAGACCCCCAAAAATTCATAATTCCCAGGAATCTCCAAGCAGACTCCCCATTCTCTTCCTTCTGGAATGTGACCCGGCACCCAAAATCCCGGGAGGAGGAAATTTGGGATCCAGGTGTTGGAGCAGGGACACGACCCCAGGTGAAAATCCAAAATTCCCCCCAAAATCCAACCCCAGGAGGGTCAAAAGTTCATCCGGGCCCCAGCAACTCCTGGGAAGTTTTTTTTTTCCTGCTTGGAAAGGGGAGAAGGAACGGGAGAAAGAAGAAAAGAGGGAGAAATCCAATAAACGCCGGGGTGGGAAGGGAGAGGGGCCGGCGGTGGGAAAAGCAAACAAGACGGGAAAAAGGGAACAGGCGGCACCGAAAGGGACGGATGGAAGGTGGGGAACGGCCCGGAGAGGGGATGGGGAGTGGGAATAATGGGAATGGGAATGGGAATGGGAATAATGGGAATAGGGGGAATGATGGGAATAGCGGGAATAATGGGAATAATGGGAGTGGGAGCAGGAATGGGAATGGGAATGGGAATAATGGGAATAGGGGGAATGATGGGAATAGCGGGAATAATGGGAATAATGGGAGTGGGAGCAGGAATGGGAATGGGAATGGGAGTGGAAACGGGAGGGGGAATAATGGGAATGGAAATGGGAATAATGGGAATTGGAGTGGGAATAATGGGAATGGGAATAATGGGAATAATGGGAGTGGGAGCAGGAATGGGAATGGGAATGGGAATGGGAATGGGAATGGGAATGGGAATGGGAATAATGGGAATGGAAATGGGAATGGGAATAATGAGAGTGGGAATGAGAATGGGAATGGGAATATGAGGGGATGGAAGTGGGAATGGGAATGGGAATAATGGGAATGGAAATGGGAATGGGAATGGGAATAATGGGAGTGGGAATGGGAATGGGAATGTGAGGGCATGGGAAATGTGAATACGAGGGGGTGGGAATAGGAATATGAAGGGGTGGAAGTGGGAATGGGAATATGAGGACAGGAAGTGGGAATAGGAGCATGGGAAACAGGAATATGAGGGGGCTGGGAAGTGGGATGAGGTTGATATTCCGTGTGCATCCCACCTCACTGCCTGGACTTCCTTGTTTTTCCCCACCTCCTGTCCTTTTTTTGTTTTGGTTTTTTTTTTTAAGGACAAATCCTCCTGGATACATCCCAAAGCCTCTGCTTTGTCAGTTGTCATCCTGACCCCACAGAAAATCCCTGGAGCCCTTCCCATGCCCCCAGCACCGGCTGCTCCCAGGATTCCAATGAAGCATTCCTGGGATGAGCCAAGCCCTGCCGTGCTCCTGGCATTCCACGAGAAATTCCATGTGCAATTCCATGGGCAATTCCATGTACAATTCAATGGACAATTCAATGTGCAATTCCACGTGCAATTCCACGTGCGATTCCATAAATTCCCTGTTCNTTTTTTTTTTTTAGGACAAATCCTCCTGGATACATCCCAAAGCCTCTGCTTTGTCAGTTGTCATCCTGACCCCACAGAAAATCCCTGGAGCCCTTCCCATGCCCCCAGCACCGGCTGCTCCCAGGATTCCAATGAAGCATTCCTGGGATGAGCCAAGCCCTGCCGTGCTCCTGGCATTCCACGAGAAATTCCATGTGCAATTCCATGGGCAATTCCATGTACAATGCAATAGACAATTCAATGTGCAATTACACGT
>VXBU01004383.1:0-10626 GCA_013400315.1 Bombycilla garrulus | reverse complement strand
TGGATAAGAAAATAAATGTAAGGATTAGAACAGTATTAAAATTTTTAATAAATTTAGGGATTGGGGATATATAAAGGTTTTTATTTTGAGGGATATTATGAATTTAAGTAATATGGTTATTGACCAAGTCACGGATGTGACCAAGCCATGGATACAGTTGGAGTCACAGCCAGCAGGTCCATCCAGGGTGTTTAAACACCAGGAGACTCCGGAATTTTGTTCAAGATTCGAGGAAACAGCTCGGATCTCCTCTGTGGCACAAAAGCAGAGCTGGGCGCTCCAGCCGCGCTCCCTTCCTGCGGGATCAGCTGGTTCCTGCTCCTGCTCCCGCTGGGCAAACACGGCCGGGTGAGATAAGGGCTGTGTGCACAGCTCAGAGCCCGCAATTCCAGCCTGAGCTCCCTTCCCAACATCCACCTGCTGTGTCCCTCAGCCCTTCAGCCTTTCCGTTTCCATTGGGAATATCCCACACTGCTCCTGTGTCCCTCAGCCCTTCCCATTCCCATTCCCATTGGGAACATTCCACACTGCTCCCAACTCCCTCCCCTTGTCCCTCAGCCCTTCACTCTTCCCATTCCCGACTCCTTCCCCGTGTCCCTCAGCCCTTCCCATTCCCATTCCCGGCTCCTTCCCCATGTCCCTCAGCCCTTCCCAATCCCGCTGGGAACATTCCACGCTGCTCCCACTCGCAGGCCGTGCTGGGCATGCAGCACCCCAAAACCACGGATGGGATGTGGGATACCACCCCCAAACCAAACTTTGGGAAGACCGGCGGGAGGGAGTCAGGATTTTGGGGTTGGGGTGATGGGCTGAGTCCCACCCAGGCGGATCCGGGGGACTGGGAGCGGTAAAGCCGGGTTTAACTTTAATACCGGGATTCCTGGGAGATAAATCCCAGAGATAAGCGGGACAACGGCGGGGCTGGAGGGCCCCGTGCCTCAAACAAAGGGATCTGGGAGCGGGAGCAGGGAAAGACGGATGGGTTGTTAAACATTGCCAGCATACCTGGCTGGAGCCATTCCCGGGTCACCGGGAGCAGCAGCCGGGATTTGGGGTGGATCCGATCCGTTCCAGCCAAACTCTACCCTCTTCCCAATCTCCGGCTCACACAGGGGTGATCTCGGGATTCCAGAGGCGCTCCAGGACGTAGAGAACATTCCTGGCTGCCTCAAGGTGTCCAAACCAAATTCCAAAGGGATTTGGGAGTTCCAGCAGTGGTGTCTCCACGTGGGTTTCCCCCTTTCCAAATGTTTTCCAGGGAGTGCCCCAGCTGGGCAGTTTGGAATTTGCTCAGCCTCTAAATCAGGGGATTTTCACCCTCCCCAGGTGCTGCACCTCTGACCACGGCATGCGTCCAGCCGTGGGATCAATTCTCCCTAAAAACCGGGAAAACGGTGGGAGTAAAATGGGCTCAGGCAGGAACCTCTTCCCTGTTTTCCCATCAGGTGAAAGCTGTGCCTGGGGAGAAAATCAGGAGAGGTTCCATCAACCTCTCCACCCTCCTATCAGCTTTTGTACTCTCCATCAAATCACATCCCTGCTCCTCCATCAGATCCCTTCTGTANCCTCCATCAGATCCCTTCTGTACTCTCCATCAAATCCCATCCCTGCCCCTCCATCAGATCCCTTCTGTACTCTCCATCAAATCCCATCCCTGCTCCTCCATCAAATCCCTTCTCTACTCTCCATCAAATCCCTTCCCTGCTCCTCCATCAAAGCCCTTCTGAACTCTCCATCAAATCCCATCCCTGCATCAAATCCCTTCTCTATTCTCCAACAAATCCCTTCCCTGCTCCTCCATCAAATCCCATTCCTGCTCCTCCATCAGATCCCATCCCTGCTCCTCCATCAAATCCCTTCTGTATTTTCCATCANATCAAATCCCTTCCCTGCTCCTCCATCAAATCCCTTCTGTATTTTCCATCAAATCCCATCCCTGCTCCTCCATCGCATCCCATCCCCTCCATCACATCCCTTCCCTGCTCCTCCATCAAATCCCTTCTGTATTTTCCATCAAATCCCATCCCTGCCCCTAGATCCCCTCTATCAAACCCCTTCCCTGCTCCTCCCTCAAATCCTTTCTCTGCTCTTCCATCAAATCCCATCTCTGCCCCTCTATCAAATCCCTTCCCTGCCCCTCTATCAAATCCTTTCTCTGCCCCTCCATCAAATCCCATCCCCTCCATCAAATCCCATCCCCTCCATCAAATCCCATCCCCTCTATCACATCCCATCTCTGCCCCTCTATCAAATCCCATCCCCTCTATCAAATCCCATCCCCTCTATCACATCCCATCCCTGCCCCTCCATCAAATCCCTTCCCTTCTCTCCATCACATCCGTTCCCGTCTCCTGGCGGGGTCGAGCCACTAAAGAACGGGCTGTCAGGGCGGCTCGGCTGCTCCCCTCCATCCATTATCCCGCTCCAGAGGTCTCACCTCTCCGGGAGCCCCATCCATCCCCATTTCCCGGCGGCCCCTCCCCTCCCAGCCCTCCGCTTTCCATCAGATTTCCCAAGACAATGGGCGTCTGGAAGCTCCTTAACCCCTCGGGAAAGGGGGGTTTGTGGGCACAGCCCCAGGAAAACTCGCTCCTGGGACACCCCTTCCCTCCCGGAAAAAGGGGATCACCCTGGGATCACCGCCCCAGGATTTCCCCTGCACTTTTCAGGGAGTTTTCCAAGCGTTTCCCCCCCGGATTGGACACTCCTGAAATCCCTGGGATATTCGGGGGGGTAATTAATGGGATGTACGACTTATTATTAATGGGATGTATGACTCTGTTTACATCCCAAACCATAATTTGGGATTAGGTACACGAAATCCTCTGCCAGGGCAGGGCAGTGGGTGGAATTCTGGGATTTTGGGATGAGGCCAGGAGCAGGAGGTTCCTTGTGGGAATCTTCTGGGATAACTCCAATCCCATCACCTCCCGTGTTCCCGGGGTTTCCTGGGAATGCGTGACCCCCGCAGGAATTGCCTCTGCACCCCCTGCACTTCAGGCTGGATCCAGGGAATTGTCCCGGAAATTTGGGATACCAGGAATTCCATGCAGGCTGTCCAAAAAAATTCCAAGGAAAAGATTTATTGTGTTATTAAAGATTTTTATTAATATAAGCATTGATATTCCACTGAAACTTTTGCTGTTTTTATTGTTATTCCCACCATTCCCAAAATCAATTTGGGATTGGAGCTGAACACTCTCAGCACAGACAAAACATGGATCTGGGCTGGGCTTCAAAACACAAATTTTAAGGATAAATTTAAAATTTTATTTATACTAGCGTTGATATTCCACTGAAGCTTTTGTTGTTTTTATTGTTATTCCCACCATTCCCAAAATCAATTTGGGATTGGAGCTGAACACTCTCAGCACACACAAAACGTGGATTTGGGCCGGGTCTTAAAATACACATTTAAAAAATAAATCTAAAATTTTATTAATATTAGTGTTGATATTCCAGTGAAACTTTTGTTGTTTTTATTGATATCCCCACCGTTCCCAAAATCAGTTTGGGATTGGAGCTGAACACTCTCAGCACACACAAAACGTGGATTTGGGCCGGGTCTTAAAATACACATTTAAAAAATAAATCTAAAATTTTATTAATATTAGTGTTGATATTCCAGTGAGACTTTTGTTGTTTTTATTGATATCCCCACCGTTCCCAAAATCAGTTTGGGATTGGAGCTGAACACTCTCAGCACACACAAAACGTGGATTTGGGCCGGGTCTTAAAATACACATTTAAAAAATAAATCTAAAATGTTATTAATATTAGTGTTGATATTCCAGTAAAACCTTTGCTCTTTTTATTGATATTCCCACCGTTCCCAAAATCAGTTTGGGATTGGAGCTGAACACTCTCAGCACACACAAAACACAGATTTGGGCTGGGTTTCAAAACACAAATTTTAAGAATAAATTTAAAATTCTATTTATATTAGCATCGATATTCCACTGAAGCTTTTTTTGTTTTTATTGAAATTCCCACTGTTCCCAAAATAATTTTGGGATTGGAGCTGCACACTCTCAGCACACACAAAACACGGATTTGGGCCGGGTTTTACCCCCCTCAGGTGGGATTTGACTCAAAAACAACCACGGATTTTGGAAGTGCAAGGAGGATTTGACTCAGTTTTGGAAGTGCAAGGAGGGGGACAAGGGGCCCCGAGTCCAACCCGGAAAACCTTGGGACGGTGCCGGCACGCCGCTGGAACGATCCCTCATTCCGAGGCCTTATCTGGGCGCAGAGAGCCTGGCACCGCTGCCAGGGCACGTTATTCCCTTGGAAAGGAAGGCAGCAGAATTCCAGTGCCAAACCCATTGTTCCTGGAGCGGGAATGGCTCCGGGTCCTGCCAGGTGACAGAGCTCCCATTGTTATTCCAGAGCCCGGGATCGCCCGGCTTTGAAGTAACTGAGGCAGGAACGCTCCTTCCTCTCCGCTTTGCTGCTTCCGTTCCCTGATTTTTTCCCCCCAGAATCCCACGATTTCACTTTGATGGGATCGGAATGAGAGGAGCTTTAGGGTCGCTCCCAACCCCAACCATCCCATGATCCAGGCTGGAAGCAGCAGAACCCCCCAGGACCGGGAATGCTGGCTCTGGAATGTCGGGTGTCGGGACGAGCCGGACACGATCAGGAAGAACCAAACTCCAGTGGGTTCCAGAGGGTCCGAGCGCTGCTGGATCCAGGATCGGGACGCTGGGAATTCCACGGGACGTGGGAATGTGGGATCACCCCCAGGAGCTTCCCGGCCACCTCTCCCTGCGTCCTCCCATCCCTCGGGAAGCAGCCGCTCCCTCCGGCAGCTCCTTCTCCCGGCTTTGTATCCAATTTAACCGCTGGATTTGAAATGCCAGCGGAGTTAAGAGGAGCTGATTAAAAAGCGGGAGCCTCATCCCAGTTTTTAAACACGGAGTTGCTTGGCCGTATTTACATTAGTGTCAACTTTAATTTAAATCCCGCATAACGATATTTGCTTCCCTAAATTTATTCCCCGGGAACGCCGCGCAAATTACCTGGCACCTTCTCTTTGTCTCCGGCGGAGTGGCTCGGGAATGAGCTCCTGGAAGTGTCATTCCGCCTCTTTAACGTCTCATTAATTAACCCATCCTGCTTTCGGGATGAGCTCGGGGCTGGCGGAGCCCTGGAGAAGGAATTCCGGCTGGATCTGCCTTCAAAACGGGAATGGGGATAGGCCTGGTGGGCCTCATCCCCCCCAACCTGGGATATTCCATGGGAATTCATGGGATCAAGGAGCCCAGCCATGGTAAAGACACAAAACCCCTTTTCTGAGGGATTTTTTGGGATGAAGAATCACAGGAATGGAAATTGGGTTGGATGCACCTTTAAAATGGGGATTGGGATAGGCTTGGTGAGCCTCATTCTTNCCAGGAATGGAAATTGGGTTGGATCCACCTTTAAAGAGGGGTTTGGGATAGGCTTGGTGGGCCTCGTCCCTCCCAGCTTGGGATATTCCGTGGGAATTCATGGGATCAAGCAGTCCGGCCCTCTTCCTGAGGGATTTTGGGATCAGAGCAGGGAATATCCAGGTGCTCCAGGATTTCAGGGGTATGTGGGATGAGCCCTGAGCAGCTCAGGAACAGCAGGAGCCTCCTGCCTTCCAGTCTGGGAAAAAGGGGAAAAACCACAAAAAATCCAGCGATTCCATGGATTTTTGGGACAGCAGCGGAGCTCAGGGATTGCCGAATCCACAACCTTTTTCCTTTTCACTCCTGAAATCCTTTCAGGATTCTTTTCAACAGCCCCGGGCTGCTCCCAGAACCAACAGGGCAAAAAGTGGGAATGGTGAAGGATGGATCATCCCTGCTGGCCTTGCTCCCGATCCATTCGGAATTCCAGCATTTCCCTGCCTGGAGCAAAACGAGGCCTGGATCAGGAGAGCAGGGAGAAATTTCCCAGGATTTTCAGGGAGTGAAGGCCTGGATGCAGCAGTGCCCAGCAAGGATATTCCCACATTTGGGAAATTTCACATCTGGCTCCCAGGCGGATCTCCCAGGGAAGCACAACGCGTATTTAGGATTTTTGCACTCCGGGCTCCTTGTGCCCTGAATAAATACGGAATTCTGCCTTTGGCAGCTCTGCATCTCCAGCCCGGGTTGGAAATACCCCTTGGGATGTGGCGTTCCTGCAGCTTGCTGGGAGTGAGGACAGAATTCCTTGCCCCAAGAGGCTTTCCTTTATCCAAGAGGATTTTCCCCTTATCCAAGAGATTTTCCTTGCCCTAAAGCGCTTTCTTTCCCTAAAATGTTTCCGTTCCCCAAGGAGGTTTCCCTTTATCCAAGAGGTTTCCCTTTCCCTTTCTCCAAGAGTGTTTTCCCTTTATCCAAGAGGTTTTGTTTTCCCTTTATCCAAAAGTGTTTTCCCCTTATCCAAGAGCTTTCCTTTTTCCAAGAGTGCTTTTCCCTTATCCAAGAGGGTTTCTTTTCCTTTTCTCCGACAACTTTCCTTGCCCAAAAGCGCTTTCTTTCCCTAAAATGTTTCCATTCCCCAAGGGGTTTCCCGTTTTCCAAGAGTGCTTTTCCCCCTTACCCAAGAGGTTTCCCTTTCCCTTTATCCAAGAGTGTTTTCCCTTTTTCCAATAGCTTTCCCTTTTTCCAAGAGTGCTTTTCCCTTATCCAAGAGGGTTTATTTTCCCTTTCTCCGAGGGTTTTCCTTGCCCAAAAGTGTTTCCCTAAAATGTTTCCACGCCCCAAGGGTTTTCCCTTTTTCCAAGAGTGCTTTTCCCTTATCCAAGAGGGTTTCTTTCCCCTTTCTCCCAGAGTTTTCCTCGCCCCCAAAGGGTTTCGCTGCCCTAGAACCTTTCCTTGTCCTGAAAGGGTTCCAACCTGGGATCCAAAGATTCCAAAGGAAGGGCGTGGGATGAACCATCCCGGGGATCAGGGTTGGGAACCTGATCCCAGAGCCTGGAGCTGGGCTCGGGAACGCCAGCCCACGGAACCAGGGCAGGGCCGCGCTCTCACCTGCACTGAGGGAGGGGCTGCAAACAAAAGGGATTCGGGATCCATGGAAAATCCGTGGGCCAGAGCCCGGATCTTGGCTGGGGAATGCCGGGAGAGGCGGCTTTCCCTGGGCCAGCGGGATAAGGGAATCAGGGAAGCAGGGAAGCAGGGAAGGGCTGCAGCTGTGCCCTTATCTGGCCGGAGGCCGGGGCTCGGCAACAAAAGGGATTGGGGAGCCGGGTGATCCATGGAAAATCCATGGGCCCGGCATTGTGGCCGCCCTTCTGCTGAGCAAATAGTTCAAACTGTTCATTCCCATCTCCCATTCTCTCCCCGGAACGTTGTTTGTGTCCTTGCATTTCATTCCGCAGCAAGATTGCTCCCTGGGCCTGTGAGCAAACAGTCCGGAAAAGAGCCAACTATCCCGGCTTTTCCCTGGAGAACTGGCATTTTTATTCCAGCTCCAAGCTGTCAAAGAGCTGGAGAGTTTATGTCCGGATCCTGAATTAATTGCTTTAAGCTGGAGCAGCCTCCAAATGGCCGGGAGATGTTTATTAATAATGGTTCTCCCGGTTTTCTACGGAATTTTTTTTTTCCTGTGTTCCAAGCTGTGCTCTCCCATCCCGTGCCCTCCGTTAAGCGCCGGGCCCAAGGAAAAGCCGCTTACGGGGAATTAGGGAACGGCTCCTGAGGTTTTGGTGGCACGGGAAGCTCCCGGTAGGACTTTGGGGACGGAGATGGATCAGCGGGAGAAGGAGCGGGATATCGCGTTTAATCCCGGCATCCTCGGCAATTAACGAGGAAATCGGCGCCAGGGAAAAAAATTCCAGGCTGGAATCGCGCTAGACATAAAACGTTTGGAAGCTTTGAAATCAAGGAATGAAGGAATAAAGCAATTCCAACGCCGCTGGCTGGAAAAAAGCGGGAGCCGGGAGCGCCTTTGTGTAAATTTCCCACTTGACTTTTCATTATCTACCTGCCCCAAATCCATCTGTATGGATGGGATCAACGCGGAATGGGAGAGATAAAAAGCCGGAATAAATGTGCTTTGCATATCCCACCGATAAACCCAGCCCCCCTCCCCTTCCTCCAGGCAGCTGCATTTTCGGGAATAAATCATTTTGCCGAGGGAAGGAGAGGGAAGCGGAGTGGGGCTGCTCAAGTGTTTGCTCGGAATATTGATCCTGTCAGAGGAACGGCGGTTAATGAGTAACCGGGAAAAATACGCCGGATCTGCCCCGGCGGAGCGCGGGTACGGCGCCGGGGCCCCTTCGGATCCGGGAGTGGAGCCTGCGACAGGGCCCCGAATTCCAGGCTGTGTGGAGGGTCAGGACTTTCTGCATCCCAAGTCCTGCTGCATCCCAAATCTTGCTGAATCCCAAATCTTGCTGAATACCCATTCTTCCTGAATCCCAAACCGTGCTGAATCCCAAACCGTGCTGAATCCCAAACCGTGCTGAATCCCAAACCGTGCCGAATGCCAAACCTGCAGTACCCCAAATCCCACCTTATCCCAAGCCCTACCACATCCCAAGCCCTGCCATATTCCAAACCTCACCGTATCCCAAATCCTGCCTCTTCCCAAACCGTGCTGAGTTCCACACCTGCCACACCCTAAGCCCCAATGGTGCACCCCAAATCCGTCCCCATCCCCAACGCTGCTGCATCCCAAACCCCATTGATTCCCAATTCCTTGTTCCACACCCCCTGCTCGTTCCTGCTGATGATCCCCTGGGATCGGCCTCTTGCACATCCGCCTGGTTCTCCCTCTCCTCATCCCAGCAGGAGCCATTCCTGATCCCAAATATCCCAATTTTCAGCTGGATGAAGAACATTCCTGCCTTAAAACCGGCTGGAATCCCTGCCCTACCCAGGGGACGACCCAGAGCTTGGAGCCAGCTCCCTGTCCTGCCCAGTTCTCCTTTTCCATGGATCCCAGCACCTCGGAGAGCCGGATAAATCTCCTTTCCTTTTTCCTCCCCTTGTGAGGAGAACTCCTGGTGGGATTTATTTTCCCGTTAGGAGCAGCACAGGGAGGAGGTTAAGAGGCACTTCAGGAGATCCAGCCCATCCCGGGGCTTTTATTCCTGCGGAAAGCCCGATCCCGTTTCGGCAGCTCCCGTCATCCCAAGTGATGAATTCCTCCTCCTCCTCCTTTTCCTTCTCCTCATCCCTGCCAGGAAAATCAGCCCTGCTCCGGCACCTGCTTCCCGCCGGATTTATCCCCGGGAGGATCTTTCCACATGGGAATTTCTCCCGCTCAGACAGCGGGGTTGTTTTGCCTTTCCTTATGGACAAGGCCCCTTCGGGTCTTTTCCCTTCTCCCCCTAAAAACCCCACGCTGGGAATTTCTGGGGAAGAGGGTGTGGAAGGAGAGGGAACAAAGGGAAAAGCAGGGATGAGCCGGCGGCTTCCCAAACCAGAGATTTCCTCTGGATGCTCCCAAAAAAACCCGGCTCTGCCAAGGGCTCGACATCTGCGGGTGTTTTATGGGTTTGGGAATGACGGCTCCGATCAGACCCAGGGGGACGGGAACTCCTGGAAAAGCCCCTCTGGAAGCAATTCCCACCTTCTGTCCCCTTTTTTCCACCCAGGCCTGCTGGATTCCTTCCCCACCCCCCACTCCCAGGAGTGATTCCGAAATGGATTCGCGCATCCCAACTTCCAACCCTTCCCTGTTTTTCCGGAGCCGCGAGGTGGGGAAAGCTTCGGAAGGCGTTTAACCCCCGCTCACTCTTACGGGATTTTTCCTGCCGGAATTTTTTCCTCCTCTCCAAACCCTTCCCTGTGCTCACCCTCAGGGACTCCCCCCTGCATCCCTCAGATTTTGGGGGATCTCATCATTCCTGAGGCGCTGCTGGGATTTTTCCCGGCCAGGATCCGTATCCAGGCCGCGTCCCCGTTCCTGGCGGGAATCGCTGGAGCGTGACCCAGGTATCGCTGCCGGGGACAGACACAAAGAGGCAATCGGAGATGGGAATCTCGGCCTTTAATAGGGATGAGGACACGGATGAATCCCGATTCCCGCGCTGCCACCGCCGCCGCGTCCATTAGCTGAATAAATAAAGGCCGGGGAAGGCAGAGCGGGAGCGCGGAGCGGGGACGGTTCCGAGGGCTCCCCAATCCCTCGGGAATCAAACCCCTCGCCTTCCCCTTCCAGCTGTTTTCCAGCAGGGAAAAGAGCATTTCCCGCAGTGCTGGGGGGAGGAAATCCCTGTGGAAAAGCGTTCCTTCCCAAGGAAAAGATCCCGGCCCGGCCTGCCCCGGGAATTCCCGTTTGGAAGGAGGCAGAGCTCATCCCGGATGATCCCGGGGCCTTGGCCACCTTTTCCTAGGAAAAGGGATCCGGGGGGAGGCGGGAATGAGGTGGGATGTGAGAAAGGGGAGCTGCTGGGATGGGGTGGGAAAAGGAGAGGGAGAGGTGAAAAGGGAAAGGGAAAAAGAGAGGGAAAAGGGGAAAGGGAAAAAAGGGGGGAAGGGGAAAGTGAGGGAAGGAAATGGGAAAGGAAAAAGGAAAAGGGAAAAAGAGAAAGGGAAAAAGGAAATGGGAAAAAGGGGAAAGGAAAAGGGAAAAAGGAAAAGGAAAAAGGAAAAGGGAAAAGGGAAAAGNGGGGAAAAAGGGGAAGGGGAAAGTAATTGGAAGGGAAAGGGAAGGAAAAGG
>VXBU01004382.1:50031-124404 GCA_013400315.1 Bombycilla garrulus | reverse complement strand
TAAACTCTCTTCCTTGATGCACACCCTTGATTTATTGGAGTCTTAATTGTGCTGCTCGGAATCTGAGAGCAACAGATGGGGACTCCAAACTTCCCTCGGCAGCCCCTGCCAGTGCCTGACCACCCTGTCAGTGAGGAAATATGCTCGGTTGGAAGTATTTTGGGAATGCATCAGTCCCTGCTTGCTGTGCTCCTGCCTCCTCCTTGGGTATTGCTGTCACAAGAGACAGTGAGCTTTGGGATGGGAGTTTGGTCTGACCAAGGCCGGTGTTCTTATCTTCAAAGCAGAGATCTGTTCATTAGAAAATTATTCAGACATTCACTAAATCCTACTTTCTTAAAACTGGAAAGAGTTGGATTAATTGGATAGAAATAAGCATATGAAATACAGCTGGAGGGGTGATAACACTAACACCACATTCTTACAGATACCTTCCTCTTGAGACAGTATTATTTTGTGACTCAGTGTTCCAGTAAAGAACAAATCAATCATCACTTTAGCTGAAGGTACAAAGGCTGCAGCTTTACCAGTGACTGTATCCAGTTCCACTCTCTGGCACAGAGGCTGTTAATACTGGGAAAATCTCTTACTCTTCCATTTCAGAACTGCCACATCCAAACGGCCTGGTGGGAATGACCCCAGGCCAAGCACTGAACTAAGCTCAGCACTTCTGGGGAGAGCTCTCATCAGTCCAGTGATGGGGCTGAGCAAGACCCCCCGGGCACTTTTCCTGGTGGAGTCTGCACTCAGGAGCGGTTCAAATTGGTACTGAGAGCTTTTCATAGGTCCCAGGGCTACCTGGAAGCCCAGGAAATCGGAAAGCCCAGAAATTCAGCCCTGGGGTCCCAGCACAGCAAGAACATGGACCTGCTCAATCAAGTTCAGAGGAGGCACCAGGAGTATCAGAGGGATGGAGCAGCTCTGCTGGGAGAGTTGGGATTGTTCAGCCTGGAGAAGAGAAGGCTTTGGGGTGACCTCATTGTGACCTTCTAGTGCCTGAAGAAGCCAACAAGAAAGATGGAGAGAGCCTGTAGTCACAGAACGGGGGTAATGGCTTCCCACTGCCACAGGACATGGATAGATGAGATTTGGGGAAGAAATTCTTGGTTGTGAGGGTGGGGAAGCCCTAGCACAGGGCGTCCAGAGAAGCTGTGGCTGCTGATCCAGGGCAGTGTCCAAGGTCAGGCTGGACAGCGCTTGGAGCACCCTGGGATAGTGGAAGATGTCGCTGCCCATGGCAGGGGTGGAATGAGATGGGCTGTAAGGTCCCTTTCAAATCAACCCATTCAGTGTTTTTATGGTTCTATGAAATACATGCAAATCCAACATGACCAGCATCAGATGTTTTCCAAAGTCAAAGTAGCATGTGCTACATCATTTCTCCAAAGATCTGTTGGAAATTAAAGGAATGCCTGGATCATTTCCAGGCATTGTGGGCAGGAATAGGCATCAGAAGGGGTTAGCACCAGTCCAGCTGGGTCAAAGGACATGAAACTTACACTCCCCAGCATCTCCCATCCCACTCGAGCACATGCTGCATGGGAAATACTAAGGAAGCAATTTAAGACTATCTTTCACTGGGAATTTAATAAAGTCAGGCCCCAAAGTTATGCTTAAGGGGCGGTCTTAGTCATCTGCGGTCAACAGAACTCAAAGCTGTGCAGGAAATTAGGGAATGCAGCTGTGCCTGTTCCTGCCCGATCAATGAACACTTGAAATGGCTCTGAATACAAAATCTACAAGTTCTGGTCCTGTACCAACCAAAGGACAGATAAAAATGAAAATGGTCACTGAAATGAAGACACTCTCTTCAAGAAGGGAAAATGGGAGAGACAGTGTTGTCTGCACTTGACATCCAGGTGGGATTAATACCTTCCTGCCACAGCCTAAGAGGTCTGGCAGCTGTCAACTCTCTGCACACTTGATGAACTAATAGGCTCATCAGAAAGAAATCGATTTTCTTCCAAAGGCATCCATCTAAGAAAGTTCGAGTGACTCAAGCACTGGGAGGTGCCTGTTTCTCTCCACTGACTCTGTGCAATCTCTGTGCAAGCCCAGGCACATCCAACTGACTATTACACATTCAGATGAATCTTGGGCAAGATGAATCCTACAACGAGTTTTGCAAGTGCATTACTAATGCAGCTACTCTGCTTTTCTCAAGGGAAAATGTGGTGCTCTTCATGCTGTGTTAAAACAGATGTTTTCAGCTGCTTTGTATTTTTCGAATCCCCTTTTGGCCATGTGAATTTTAAGCCCTGCCACAAAGACAATTATTGATCTTAAGGGGGGGGGGTGTATCACTCAGAGCACCATGACTGCTCTGAGGTTACCACTTGCGATAAAGGTGATCAAGGGCAAAAGAACCCTCAGCCACTGATGTATTTGAAGGCGTGACTGGACTTGCAAGGTCAGGTGGCACCAATAGCTCCCATTTTTCACACAGCCTCCTTGACTGATTTTACATTATTCTCTGATAATAAACCTTCACTGCATTTCTCTGATCCAGCCCTACCTCTAGCAAAGGTTTTGCCAGTAGTAGAAACCAAACAGAACTAAATCCGTCAAATAATTATGGTCTAAAAGACCCAGGTGGGCATCTTTTGTTTTACTGCTCTCACAGTGGAAAACCCAGAGAAATCTTGTTGCTGAAGTCAACAAAGAAGTTTGAAAGCACATAAAAAGAAGCCTTTTGACAAAGTTCTACTTTGAATTAATTTACTGGGACTTCAACAGTGACACGGAAAGAGTCAAGAATAAGATTGAAAATATATTCTTTAGTCCCCTCACTTAGGAAATACATATTTGAAGTATCACTTTGCACGTAAGCTAATCTTGGTTGTGTGCCTTTAAGATGAAGGGAAGCTGTTTTTATGCAGACACAAGAAGAAATAATTTTTCAGCATTCTGTATGTTACAATGTAGAGAAGGAGAGATTAAGGAGAGTGGAGAGATTAAGGGATACACGGAATCACAGAATGGCATGGGTTGGAAAGGACCTTGAAGCCCATCCAGTGCCACCCCTGCCAGGGGCAGGGACACCTTCCACCATCCCAGGCTGCTCCAAGCCCCAATGTCCAGCCTGGTCTTGGACATTGCCAGGGATTCAGGGGCAGCCACAGCTGCTCTGGGCACCCTGTGCCAGGGCCTCCCACCCTCACAGGGAACAATTTTTTTTTGTAGCAAGTTGCTTCAGCTTCCCTTCTGAAGAATAAAAATAGTTCAGTGTGACTGAAAATTTTAGCAGAACCATTTTGGACTAAAAGAAAAAGTGAAGATTTTTGTACTTTCTGCTCTTCAGTACATAAAAAAAATACAACATAAAGAAGTTAGGCAAGAAAAAACCCTATGAGCAGAAAAAAACTATTCTACACAATATTTTTGACTAATCTTTGCCTTTAAAAACATAACCTGGAAAACATGAGACCAAGAACTTTTCAACACATCATCAGTTCTTTATTGTCCTAACTTAGCTTAATTAAAAAAACACATATGAATGTTAGCCTAACAGTGACTAGTTGCGGATAAATGTTTTTCTCCTCACCATTTAACCTCAGCAGGGACTGTCTGGAAATCACCAGGGAATGCTCAAAGTCTGAAGGAAGGACAGGAACATCAAACAGAGAATCTCTTGGCTTTAAAGGTTTCTCTTCCATTTAGACTTTCCATTTTCTATCCAATTCTCATTTGAGATATACACATGACAGAGCATTGCAGAAATATATGTAAAAGTATAACTTTTAACTCTCCTTTTGACAAGCAAGTGCAGAAATTCTTTTCATACCTGATAGACCTGAGTCCTGCACTGAGGAGAACAGAAGCAGCAGTGGGCTGAGCCCATTGCTGGAGCAGCCAGAGTGGAAACTCCTTTATCTGGAAAAGTCCAGGAATCTTCCTGCCTCTAGGATGAGGTAGTTATGTAAAAGCATGGAAAGAAAGTGTCTTGTTGATAAGAGTGCCCTGAGTCTGCAGTGCTGCAGGGGGTACACAAGAAAGTGAAATGAGTGTTGAGGAGAGGATTTTTCCCAGGCAGTGAAAGGCAGCATGATGAGCTGAGGCTCCACAAAGTTTTGGGGGAGCAGGACAACCTTTGCTGCAGCACAGCTGGCCCAGAACCAGGCTGTGTCCCCACCCTGAGCACATGGTGCTGCTGAAGTAACAGGAGGGCAGTGCCAGCCCACCTCTGTGCAGTGCTCAGGCTCCTCCAACCTCAGGAACAAGTCACCAGGGCTCACAAATGTGCTGGAAATCCCAGTGTGCAGGACCCACTAAACCAAAGAAGTCTTTCAGAAAGTGCTGTGTGTTAAACCTGATAATATGGTAAAAACCCATGGAAATCACTAGGCCAGGCTTCACCAGAACTCCAGTGCTAGCAGCTCCTGAACAACTTGGGGAAGAGCAATGCTCAAATCCTCTGAGTGACCCTGAAAGCACTTTATGGCAAGGCATTTTGTCAAGAATAAAAATTCAAAGTCAACTTTTTTTTTTTCCCTGTCAGTTCAACTAGTTCAGTTTAGACAAAAATAGCTCAAATTTTATATTTTTGTAATTTTGTAGCTATTCTCTTTTTCTCTTAGCTTCCTCTCTTGCTGATAATTTCATTAAATTAGCTCATAAACTGTGACAGTTTGATTCCAATTAGAGGCTGAAGCGAATTTGTTCAGACACTGACAGCAACATCCATGATCCCTGTGAATTCCTACAGACACACCTGCATTTGTGCCTTTTCCACGGAGATGTCCCATGCCAAGTACAAATTTCAGGTCAGTTCACACCAAAACAGTTCATCCAGCAGCCAGACTTTCTCACCTTGGAGTTTCCAATTCTCTAAAGGAATTTTTAAAAATAGCCTCACATTTACCTCTTTCTGTCCTCTGACAGGCCAGGTTGGAGCAACCTGGTCTAGTGGAAGGTGTTCCCTGCCCANCTTTTTCTCTTAGCTTCCTCTCTTGCTGATAATTTCATTAAATTAGCTCATAAACTGTGACAGTTTGATTCCAATTAGAGGCTGAAGCGAATTTGTTCAGACACTGACAGCAACATCCATGATCCCTGTGAATTCCTACAGACACACCTGCATTTGTGCCTTTTCCACGGAGATGTCCCATGCCAAGTACAAATTTCAGGTCAGTTCACACCAAAACAGTTCATCCAGCAGCCAGACTTTCTCACCTTGGAGTTTCCAATTCTCTAAAGGAATTTTTAAAAATAGCCTCACATTTACCTCTTTCTGTCCTCTGACAGGCCAGGTTGGAGCAACCTGGTCTAGTGGAAGGTGTTCCCTGCCCATGGCAGAGGGGTGGAACTGGATGGGCATTGAGGTTCCTTCCATCCCAAACCATTCTGTGATCCTATGATGGGAACTAACTCAAGATGGACAACTTACAGTCATCATTCTGCAAGTTCACATCAAATCGTTAAAAACCACTAAATAAATAAAACTTGACCCTGAAAATCTATTAAGAGTTAACATTTAAGATGATTATTTCCCACTCAGAAAGAGCAGAAAGTGTTTTTATTTCAATCAGTATGTTTACTATATATTTCTGGGAGTCCACCCTGTCCTGGGCGACCCCAGATGTGTAAAAAGTCCTTTTGTCCAACCCGCCTGCTGAAGAATGAGTCTGAAGTCTTCGGCTGTTGTTCTCAAGGCTGTTTATTCTTATCTAATACACTTTTTCTCTGCCCTGGTGTGAGCCGCTCAGCAAGACAGTTAGAGGCACACTGCCCACCCACAGGGTAGTGTTGTCTTTTTATACTATGAACTACGTATACTTTATTTACAATTACTTTCCAATACCTATCACCTATGTTAGACAGTGACCTTCTACTCTAAACCAATCCAGATGTGCCACCATCACCAAGAAGATGGAGGCTAGAAAGAAGAAGAAAAAAGGACAGGACAACACCCTGATCCCTCCATCTTGTCCCTTAGACACCCATGTACAGAATTTCAGACCCCCCTGTACAAGACCCCAAACTTTTTCCTTTTACTCTATAATTACTACCATTATGCTACTTAAACCTTTGTGACTTGCAGTTCTTCACAGAAAGTTGGTAACTTGTTCCATGGTTCAAAATCAAAACCACAGGCACTCTCGGCTGCGTGCCAGGGTCTCCAACCCCCCTGCCAGGGCTGAAAAGCCTCCCGGCCAGGGCTCGGGTCATTCAGGAATGTCATAGGAACCTCCTGGGTTCCAACATATATTAACAGAGAATGACCAGACATCTGAGAATTCCCTTGTTTATATTTTACCTTTGGATAGGGAAATTATGATTGTCTAGTCTTAGCATATCAACAAGACACCACAGGATGCCAAGCTACGAAGCACAGTTGCTTGACAGGAGATGTTCCTGGATGTTTAGCAGAGAGTTCCATGTTGCAAGACATTTGGAACAGACTGACGCTTTGCAAACAAAAATATCTTTTATCTCTCAAATTACCTCACATTACAGCAAAGCCATGCCTAAACCGTCAGGACAGGGAACTGTCAGCCTGTCAAAACTCGGCTGCACATGAAACCCAATGTTTGCCTTGTTCTGTCTTTCCAGAAACTGAGACTCTGAGAACCAAAGCTCCCTAAAACTACATCCCATAGAAAGAGAGGCCAAAAAAATCAAAAGGCCATGTTGTAGTGCTTGCTCTACTACTGCCCTGCAGTGCATCAGTCGGAGCAGGCTGCACTGAAGAAGTCTCTAATGACTCATCTTCAACTTAACAATGTTAATATCAAATCTTAATTAAATTCTTCCTAAGCTGTTGAGCTGAGTAAAAACTCAGCTTGCCTTCTTAAATGCCTGTTTTTATTTTCTTGGTATCACAGGTGAAGTCCCATGCCTACCACAGAAAACACCTCAGGAATCAGATGGCAACTCTTGCTCTTAAACAGTAAACAAAAATAAGGATTGGGATATCCTGTCCTGTCCTAAAGTTGGATGGTGCTGCAGCAAGCAGGGTGAAGGTGTCAGAGCAGCACATGGAGCCGTAGGGTATGGACAGACTGACCCGGGAACCAGCACATACACCTTCTTGGAGACGAAGAGAGAGAGAACAACCCTTTTCCTACCCGGGGTGACCCGAGCAGCCACCAGGGCAGGTCCCCCCCTCCCTTAGCCCTCACAGCCCCGCCATCCCCCTCACGCCACATCGCTCCCATGGGATACGTCCAGCAGAGGCCCAGGGGTGGCGCCCTGAGGGAGGGGCTGAGGCAAACAGGCGAGAAATGGAAGCTCCTATGGCGATCAGCTGAGGCAGCTGGGAAGAGTCTGGAGCCCCAGGAGCAGCTGAGGGAGCTGGGAAGGGGCTCAGCCTGGAGAAAAGGAGGCTCGGGGGGAATTTCTGGCACTGCACAACTCCCTGACGGGAGGGGACAGCCGGGGTGTCGGGCTCTGCTCCCAGGGAACAGGGACAGGAGGAGAGGGAACGACCTCAGGCTGGGCCAGGGGAGGCTCAGGGTGGACAGCAGGAGAAATTTCTTTGCTAAGAGGGTTGTCCAGCTCAGAGCAGTGGTGGAGTCCCCACCACTGCAGGGGTTTAACAGCCCTGCAGATGTGGCGGTTGGGGACATGGGCTAGTGATGTCCTTGGCAGTGCTGGAGAATGGTTGGACTCAGTGATGTCAGAGGGTTTTTCCAACCTTAATTATTCTGATTCTAAAATTGCATGAGGAGCCTATGCTCGGTGAGACTGCAGCTGTGCACTGCTATGGGCAACTGTTTTTGTTTCAAATTATGAAAATTTTAAACGTACTGTGTGCAGGATGTTTCATTTACCAACAAGTATTTTATCTAAGGACACACAGGGATACCCCAAGTCCCATAAACAGATGGCTGCACCCCAAGTTCACTTTCACAGAAGCCCACGATTTTGGGAGACAAATGTGTGAACTAGCACTGAAAACGGACTGGACAGACAGTCATACACCTCAGAAAGCTTGGAAATCATTCCTGCCTCTATCTCTCACATTGAACTGTCTCCTGTGCAGCACTCGCAGGGTTCACAAGGCCACACGTCGTCTTCCTCTTCTTCCTCCACATCTCAGGCAGTTTCAGTGTTATCCATTAACATACCTGAGTAACCCCAGCCCGTGCCAGCCTGACCCGGCTTTTCTCTACACCGAAATGTGTGTTTATTTTGTTCAGTGGCTGCCAAGATAGCGTGGCACATCACACGCAGCCCCGGTTGTTAATTCACCAAGGATTCCTGTCAGTTGGTGCATGGATGGGGAAAGCTTTGATGTCCCTGCTGGGTGTCAGCATATATTGATTACCTCAGGTTGAATGTGTTGGCAACAATGGCTTTATGTTCCTGTAGTGATAACACCTCCCTCCATGCTTAATAACCAGGAGAGCTCAGCACCCCTCACTGGGGTGGCCAGGCTGACGTGACACTAGCCATGAGTGTCCCAGCAGCTTGTTGCTTAATAAATATTATTTACAAATAATGATTTATCTTTTAACTGTGCATGGGGGAATTCTGCTGTGGTGTTTTCCCTGCTGGGCTAAGAAGCCAACAGGTCACATTCATGTCCCAGCAGCTTTCCTCTGCCTCTCCAGAAGACACTGGAACTGCTAAAGATGGATGTTAATAATAAATGGCCTTTTATTGTAAAAATGCTGATCATTACTAATATTGAACAGTGTTGCTGTGGCAGAGCACCCACCATAGGTGGGACCAGCCCCTCCAACCAGGGTCCTGCCACAGGCAATCACAGTGTGACCAGTCTTCACACCTGTGGTAGGCAGCAGGTCAGACCCCAGCCAACCATGGTTAATGTGATCATTTGACCACAGATCAGATTAGACTGGGCTGGAGCTCTGCCAAGGGTCAGTGGAGTCTCTTCCTCGAGTCAAGAGTCATAGATTCTCTGTGAGGGTCAGCAGCTGCCTGAGGGAATTCCTCAAAGCTGAGCCCTTGCCTCACTAGGGCACTGACTGCACATTCCATAGAGAGGCTACCCCTCTAAAATTCTCATAATTCTCACGTCAGTCAGGTAGCACCAATTCTATTTCACACTGAAAATTTGTATTCAAGTATTGGCAGGGTTATAATTTCACTGATTTATCTGGTTTCTAGAAATAATCTAATTTAAATACCTTATTTGTTTAAGTTTTACAATCTCCAGCAAAAGCCAGCCTCCTGAGCTGATCTCATGTGACTGTGAGGAACAATGGTTCACATTTCAATGTGACAAACTGTCCCGTTCCCCGCATTTCTGATATGAAGACTTTAGGTATCACCTGTCTGACAGGAAGACCTGAGCCGAACTGAGGGAGTAGTTTACCAGGGATCTGCTGAATTTCAATTTCCCTTTGAATTGAGGACAGGCTTTCCAGAAGATTCTCTCTGGCTCCATCACAAACTATGACTGACCTGCAGCACCATCCAGCTGACAAAGCACAACTCTCCCACCCACCATCCTGCACAGAGGAACCACCTACACACTTACCTGGAACAGGTGGCAGGAAAACATCAGTGAGGAGTGAGGGAATCATAGAATCAAGGAATGGCTTGGTTGGAAGGACCTTGAAGCTCATCCAGTGCCACCCCCTGCCATGGGCAGGGACACCTTCCACTATCCCAAGTTGCTCCAAGCCCCATCCAACCTGGCCTTGGGCACTGCCAGGGATCCAAGGGCAGCCACAGCTTCTTTGGGCACGCTGTCCCAGAGCCTCAGCACACTCACAGGGAACAACTCCTTCCCGATATCCCATCCATCCCTGCCCTGTGGCAGTGGGAAGCCATTCCCTGTGTCCTGTCTCTCCATCCCTTGACCAAAATCCCTCTCCAGCTCTCCTGCAGCTCCTTTAGACATTGGGAGGGGCTCTAAGGTCTCTCTGGAGTCTTCTCCAGGTGAACAGTCCCAATTCTCTCAGCCTTTCCTCATAGCAGGGCATCCTGCCTAACAATGCTTCCTTAGAAAACAACTGCTCCTTGAGTCCCTATAGGAGAGGCTGGAAGGCCCTGGTTATCCTGGGAAGGACATCCTGCAGGTTTGTTTGGAAGAGGGCAGAGGTGTTCTGTGCCCTACCTGTGAGAAGGGATATTAAATCCCTAACACACTTTAATCAAGGGAAAAGGTGTTGAGTTACAGCAGCCTGAAACCCCCTGGGCAAGCAGAACTCCCCACAGAGGAAAGAAGTGGCCAAACCCAGCAGCACTAAATATAGAGATTTTATTTTGACTGTATCGAGTTGTACAGCACATTTTGTTTGTCACAATGCTATTTAACTGATTGAAGAGTTTTTGGCCAGCACATTGTGACGCTGAAACTCACAAGAGCTAAAAGCAGTTTGGACTAATGGCCTGAATGGGAGGGCCAGCATTACCTGGTTTCTGGCTTCCTCATCACTTGCAGTCATCCCAACACATGCAAAACAGGAGCAAATCCAGTTTCTTCTGCCAGGCCAATGGTCACACTTCCATGTCCAGCAATGACTGCAAGGTACAAGGCAGGGGAGAATCTGAAGCAAGGTGCCTTCTCTTCCCAGAGACATGTTGGTTGTTCCCAGTATAGAAAAGAAGCAGAGTCTAAATAAGTACAGGGTTTTCAGAGGATGAGCATCAGGATTTACAAAACCAGAGGCTGACAAGTCAAAGTGCAGGAAAAGGTCCTTATTTCATTCCTTCCGACGGAGATGACAAACCTTTATGAAAGATCTGGGAGATCACAACAGTGTCAAGTCCTTTGCCTTGTTAGCAGACCAATGTCCTCACAGGTCCTCCCTGCCACATACCGAGTCTCAGCTCCTGAAGTGCAGAATATATTGGAAGAAAACCTAGATTTCTGCAAAGAAATGCCCCACTTTCAAACTCTTCTTCCTAGCTAGTATCCACAGATGCCTTACAGAGGAGGCAGGATGGATGCTCCTCAAGGGATCTAGGGATTACAAGCCCACTGAAGACCACTTTATAAACCTTTCTTCCTTTTTAAACCCAGTTACTTGTTCTTAGGTTGAGTTGGGATTCCTGCTCTCTAGTTTAAAGGAGAAGCAGAGAGGCAATTACAAGTTGGCAACTCTGAACTTTGACTGCTGTACAGGAGACAAAAAAAGAAGTCAAATTCAAGAGGCATTTCAGGTAGCACTGGGGCAAGTCAGAGAGATTGTTTCTACCACTGAAAAGATGCCACATGTCATGGTTATCACTGCAGTTTGGCTGTACATCCTGAAGTGAAAAGCATGGACTGTAGTGTCTATGTCCATCAGTGTCCTTCCCCACCCCCGTTTTGGTATCAATGCTTCATTCTCCCTACTTCGGGTTACATTAAGTGCACAGAAATATATAGCAGCATTTGGACTGAAACCCTCACATACACCAGACAGCACATTCCAGGAGGTAAAACAACACATTATGGCCTATACCCTCAAGGTATCAAGTTTTCAGGATAAAGAGCAGAAGGAAGTGGAGAGCTGAGGGCAGAAAAAGGGAGGAGGAGCAACACAGGACATGAGTTCTGTTTCCATGCCAGGAGAGGATCAGGGTGCCATTCCTGTGTTAGCACCAGGCTGTGACACGACCGCAGACAAAGCAGACAGGCAGAGCAGAAGTGAAAAGCCAATCTTCCATGTCCCCATGGTGCTGGGGGCAGGGACAAAGTCCAGTGTGAGACTGATCCCGGCAGAGCCTGAAAACGGGCACGATCTGCTCGGCCCTTTTCAGCTGGAATGCATTTCTCTTCAGAGCCCAAGAGAAAATCAATTAGTGATGGCTAATCAGTCTTGTTCACCAGGCTGATCACAAATCACACTCACGGAAAGAGAATCTACAGATCTGCTTCAGGTTGAGATCCTCCCAATGCCCACGGGACCATCATGAGCTCACCCTCTTCCTTCTCACACAGCAGCCTGCCTTTGGAGGGGGAGGTGGTTCTAAACATGCCTTTCTATTGCTTTGGGGAAACTTTGCACAGGCAAGAGCTGTGAAAACGTTGCTTTCCAGCCCACAAAAGGAACAAGTTGTGATCCTTTCTCAGCCCGAGGCCATCAGGGCTACAACACACAGGCCCACCAGCTCTGGGGTGGGGACACAGCAAACTCTCTGATCCGAACTCCTCTGCTCCAGCCCAGCAGCAAGGCTGCTGCAGACAGTGCATTCCAGCTTGGTGTTCAAGAGTTGCACCAAAGGCCTTCACAGTTACCCTGGAGGCAGAGTCACCCTTCAAACCCATGAGACAAAAAGCTGGGCTTAGACAGGTCCCTTGTCCGGCATTCAGCTAGAAGCTGTGGCAATGGGTTTCTTCATATGTTGGCTCATGAGCTCCCTGGCACGAGACACTTGGATGTGGTCATAACAGGAGTTACAAACGAGGACAGGGTCGTACAACTGCTGATCAGGGATGGGCAGCTTCAGATGGCAGCAGGTAGCACAGAACACATTCCCACAGTTCCTGTCAAGGAGCAAGAAAACCAGTGAGAAGGGAGCTGGGACCACCACAGCAGACCTTTAGCAAGCACAAGGGGTCCAGGTCAGGGCAATGCACCAGACTGACTGAGGAGTGTAAAGGTGTTTCTTATTCTGTGGTCAGCAGTGCAAGCAAACTGCTAGTGCTGACAGGGACTCATTGCTGTCCCAGGGAGGGATTAAGGTCTTGGAAAAATAGAAACAAGAACAATGTAGAATGGAACTCTGCAGGGAACTGATGAGGCCTGGCATGTAGTGGAAGACCTAAAACCTTCTCCTGGGAGCTGGAGGGAACAGACCTGGCAAAGGGGCATTTTGTGACACCAGGTTGAGAAGAGGAGGGGCCCAGAGTGCTGACATTTTTACCTGCAGTGGTGCCTCCGTTTGGCCAGCCAGAACTCACAGTCGCAGTTGAAGCAGTGTGAGGCCATGTGATCTGGGACCCACCGCGTGACCTAGGGCAGACACCAGTTAGCTCCCATCTGTAACCCCGCAGTGACAGCTCTGGGCAGGCTGGGGGTGGCTTTGGGCCACACCTCACAGTAAGCCTACCCCACCTGAGACAGCAGCAGCAGAGGATGTGTCAAGGACATGGGAGACTGCTCACTGCCTTACTTCCAGACCACTCTGCTGCTGTGCCCACCCAGGTCAGCTGCAAAAAACATTCTCTCCCACTGCATCACAGCTCCACAATGCGACACACACCTCAGTCTCCTTCTTATCCACAGGTTCCCAGCTTGCTTCCGACAAACAGTCCTCACTGTGGTCAGAACAGAAATCCTCCGTGTCACTGCCGTCCGATTCCTTCAGACATGTCTGCAAAATGAGACTAGGTCACCAATCCTCTCTGCTGCTGTGCACACACTCCAGGGCACACCCTGCTCCACAAACTCTGTACTGGCGAGGGGCACCTGGGTGGCTCCCGAGCCCCCAGACACAGGGCAAAGCATTCATGAGTGTGTAGGATTTTGGTCCTCGAGCAGCAGAGATACCTCTGAGTGGATGAGGACATGGCCAGGACGGGGACATGACTGACAGAGGAAAAATCTTTCCCACCTCCTCCCAAAGGCATGGAGAGTCGTGAGTTGGAGAGGGAGGTGTGCAGGGGTACAGGGACCCGGTGCAGGGTGTGAGCCTGTACTTACAAAGTCATCCTCATAGTCCATGGGGGGCTCAGCTGGAGGGGCGCAGAAGTGGCGAATGTCCAGGCGCAGCTGCAGCTCCCGCACCTGCCGGCGCAGCTGCTCCACCTCCTGCTTGTAGCTGGCCTCGATCTGCCGCAGCCGGTGCTGGATCACATCCGTGGGGAAGGGCAGCCCATCATCGTCCAGGTAGAGAGGAGGCACAGGAGAAGGACATTTTGGCGGCAGGTGCTTGGGACCAGAGGCTTGTTTCAGGTGGCAGGGCAGCCACAAACGGCTGGGCTTCCCGGAATGTGTGCTCACATGGCCAGCGCAGGCCAAGGGCTTCCCACCTTCCCTGTCAGACCACGGGCCACTGAGGCACAGGCCTGGAGCCCGCACGGGTTTGCTGCTCAGCCTCTTGCCGCAGCAGCCATAGGAAAGGAGGTGTCTGGGTGTGGGCTCCCCATTGGGGAGCGATGTCACCATGCCTTGAAAACTGTCCCAGTTGGACCCCAGGAAGGAAAACTCACTGCTTTGGCTCTGGGAAATGGGCTTGCGCCATTGCTCTAGCAGGAGCCTCCCCGGCCAGCCAGCCTCCTCAAAGGGCATGTTCCGGCCAGCATCACCTCTGCCCTTGTCTGCATCTGGGCATGGGATACCCATGGCAGGGCCTGGATTGTCCTGAGAAGGGGTGCCTGCTGCCAGGGATTCCTGGCTGGGAATGTCTTGGCAGGTGATGATTCTTTTGGGACAGCCTCCTCTGTTGGACACTGTGTCAGCAGCCTTCAAAGGTTTCTGGGGACAGGTTTCCAAATGCTTTGCAGAACTGGTGGAAACTTTGTCTCTGTCTTCCTGTTTGGAAGGATTTGAATCTGGACCTATGTCATCCAGTTCCTCTGCGAGTGTTTCATTTCCCTCTTCCACCTCCACAGGGACACTGCTGGCTGGCACAACAGCCTGACTGCCCAGTTGCCTGCTCGGCCCTTCATGCTCAGTATGGCTGCTGCCTTGCAGAGGAGGGTTCTCCTCCTTCTCCTCCCTGGGCTGTGCCTCTCCTGTGGTCACTGCAGCACCTTCAGCCCCCTCAGTGCTGGCATGCCAGGCTTCCAAGCCCACCCGCACCTCCTGACAGTGGTTGTTCAGGTTGGGGTCACTGGATGTGCGGGTCAGAGGGCTGCTGGAGTCACAGGCTGAGAGCAGGTCATCCATAGATCTTGTCTTTGGTAATCTAGAACCCAAAAGCAAAGCAAATCTCAAAATAAGCCCCCCAGAATTTCCATGGTTTCAGTCAAATCTGAGATGAGGGCAGGGAAATATTCCCCAATTACAGCTCCAGGAATGGCTGGAGAGGAGCAGTACAGCTGCAGGAGTTGAAACGCACAACACCACAGTGTAACCTCCTGCCTTGGAGGTGCAGGGGACCTCAACTCCTTTGCCAAGTGGCTGGGCTCTTGCTCCCACAAGGAAGATGAGAACAACAGGGAAACTACAAGAAGGGCAGGAAGATCTGTGGGTATGCAACAGCCTGAGCCTGAAGCTCTAAGCTCTTACCTGTCCAAACACCTGCCACTGAAGTCCTGGCTCTGTGATCCAGGGGGCATGTAGATGTCCATGTCCTCCTGTCCCAGAGGATGTGGTGAGGAGGCTGGGAGGTACACAGCTGTCCAGAGGTGCAGGGCACGTACGTGGCACACGGGATGCAGCACCTGCGACACCGCCCACGTCAGAGCACAACGCCACGGAAACCCCTCCAGCCCCTCCCCAGTACCTGCAAGGGGAGAAGCCTGGAAAGCTGGGCCAGGAGTTCTACTGACCTGCTCGGATCCGGGCATATAGAGCAGGTTGTGGAAGTTCTTGTTGCCAGCCCGCAGCAGGGACCACACAGAGCATGTGCGCTTGTAGATGTTGTGCATCTCGCGCTCGCAGGGGCTGTTCCCCAGGAAGGTCCCATAGAGGCAGGAATATGTGTGCTGCACCAGCTTCACCTGTGGCATGGAGGGGGAGCCACACTCAGAGGCACAGGGAAAATGGGGCTCCTGCCTACAGGGGACACATCTTCCCCTCCTCTGGGACGGCTCATGCACTGCCTACCCTGGGTGACCTCACTGTTGTCCTTGCTCCCGCACAGGGCAGGACAGGGATCACTTAAATTGAAGGGAAAGCAACACTTAACTGATAGCAAACCCATCCCGCTAGAACCAAATGACTCTCTAGAACCCTCTACTGCATTTTTTGGTAAGACAAAAATTTTTTTTTTCCCCCGTTTTATTTTTTCTTGAATATTTCAGACCCATATAGCTCTGAGATATGCAAATCAAACCAGTGCTCCTGCTGACATCTGAATTCCCTGGGCTGGAAATGGACTGGAGAAGGGATTCAGGAAAACCAGAGTATATAAACTCTCCACCACCCCTTCATGGGAGAACAGTTTTAAACTAAAAGAAAACAGATTTAGATGAGATGTTAGGGAGAAATTTTCCCTGTGAGGGTGGTGAGGCCCTGGACCAGGCTGCCCAGAGAAGCTGTGGCCATCCCATCCTTGAAAGTGTCCAAGGCCAGGTTGGACAGAGCAATCTGGGGTAGTGGAAGGTGTCCCTGCCACGGCAGTGGATGGGTGGAATGAGATGGGCTTTAAGTTCCCTTCCAACCCAAACTATTCTGGGATTCTGTGATCACATCACAATCTCCCAGGTTCTGCAGACTTCTTTTCTTTCAACTCCAGTACTGTAAAACATCATGACCTTTGCTCTGTCTCTGCTCACATGTTTGCACATATATTTCTTACCAGAAAAGCTTCATTAAATTCGAAGAGGCAGGGAAATTGCTTCAGAAGCTGATGAACAGCATCTAGCCACTGCAGAAAAACTGGGCACTGCTCGTTCTGATCTTCCGCCTTTTCCTGGTGTCCACAGCGATCCCCAAACTTGTGACCAAAATCCAGCCAGTCCGATTCAACGAGCACCTGGAAGCCCTATGAATAAAAGAAAAAACAACTGCAGAGATTTTGCTGAGGACACGTGGCAGGACAAAGCAAGCCCCATCCACCAGGAAAGGCTGGGAAGGAGGCTGCTGCAGTGCCTGGTTTGGGAGCAAAGCTCCAGACACAAAGTAACAGTTGTTATGCCTATGCAGTGACCAGCTCAGATAGTTCAGAGTAGGGAAGCAGCTGAACTTTGAGCGCAAGATGGTATTTCCCACAGCCCTTCCCCAGGCCGGGCAGAAGACTGAGGAACAGTTCACCCAAAACAGGCAGGAAGAGAACAGGGAAAACTCAACACCCAGCACAGCAGCTCAGAAACACCACTAAGCTTATTCCCAAATGAAATCCTGTTCCCTTCCACCAGGATTCCGAGACAAAAGCTGTCTTGGGACAGACAAGAACTGCAGGAGAGCACAATCCTACCTCCATGGTCCTGTAGTAAGGGTCCAGGAGAATCTTTGCCAGTGCCACAATCTGTGGAGTCCTGTCCCAGCCGTCGGAGCAGTGAACCAGCACTGGACGCCCTTCTCTGTCCACGGCACTGGAGACCAGCACTGCTGCCTTCAGCATGACAGACAGGTGCTGCAGCCACTTGGTGCTCTCCAGAGCTGAAAGCCAGCTGCAAAGGGGAAAAAAGGCAACAAAATGGTTGCTTAGCGCTCCACTGAAGAAAAAAAAAAATACATTTTAGCTTCAGTTTTCTTGGAATCCTCAGTGAGAATCAGTCTTTTCTAAAACATGTCCCAGAGGAACCAGGCAGCCTGTAAAGAACGGAAAAGAATCCAAGCCCAGATGTAATTATTTTCAAATACAGCCACATTTTAGAAACCCCCAGAAGATGCACACAACCAAGTGACACTGAGACAGTGCCACAATCCCTTTTGGATTAATGGATCAAAATTAGTGGCATTCAAGCACTGTGAGCACTTTCACATCCCTCCATTTTCTCAGGCAGAAACCTGGGATAAAAAAAGGAAAAAGGAGTGAAACCTCCCCAGGTCACTGACAGATATGGCATCAAACTCAGCTAGAGAAGAGTCACTCACTTGCTGGGGTCTGGCACTTGACTGCAGACAGCACGCAGATATTGGAAGCTGTTCCGGATGGAGTGGATGTTGGCCATGCCCATGAACACGACTTCACAGTTAGGGTAATACTCTGATACAAGAAACAGGAACATTTAGAGAGAGCTACAGCAGCTACAGAACATTCTGAGCTGGAAGGGACCCAGAAGGGTCATAGAATCCAACTCTGCTGCTGCTGCAGCAACTGCCTCCACACCCCAGTGCAGCCACCCCTCACACACCACTCCTGGTGTTCCTGGAGTCACTAAGGCTGGGAAAAACCTCCAAGGTCATCGAGTCCAATCATTTCCCAGCACTGCCAAGGCCACCACTGATCCATGTCCCCAAGTGCCACATCCACAGAGCTGTTAAACCTCTGCAGAGATGGGGACTCCACCTCTGCCTTGGGCAGCTGTGCCAAGGCTGGACAATGCCTTGATGAAGAAATTTTCCCCCACATCCAACCTAAACCTCCCCTGGCACAGCTTCAGACCATTTCCACTCATCCTGTCCCTGTTCCCTGGGAGCAGAGCCCGACCCTCACCTGGCTGACCCCTCCTATCAGGGAGTTGTGCAGAGCCAGAAGGCCCCCCATGAGCCTCCTTTTCTCCAGGCTGAGCTCCCCTAGCTCTCCTAGCCACACCTGGTGCTCCAGACCCTTCCCCTAGCTCCACTCCCTCCTCATGGTCTTTCTTGTCCTAATGGGCACAAAAGTGACCCCAAGATTGGAAGTGCCTCAGCAGTGGTCAAATAAGGGGGATGGTCACTGCCCTGTGACCACACTATTGGTGGTACAGCTCAGGTGTCACTGGCCTGTTGCTCACCTGGGCATACCTAGACCCATGTTCAGCTGCTGCCAATCAGCAGCCCCAGGTCCTTTTTCCATTGGCAGCTTCCCAGTCATTCTGCTCCAGCCTGGAGCGTTCCAGTGGGGCTGTTGTGACCCAAATGCAGAACCCAGCACTTGGCCTTATTGAACCTCATCCAATTGGCCTTGGCCTGTTGATCCAGCCAGCCCAGATCCCAGTGTGGGAACATGCTTCAGAGACCAAGCACCAAAATGCTGCCCCCATCCCCAGCTGTGCCCTAGGAGCCACTGCCAGGCCCAAGAGGAAGACGTTCTGGGATGTTCTTGGCCCTTGGTACCTTCGCATTCACAGCCGCCTCCCTTGGCCCTGTTGGCCACGGCTGCTGTGTAGGACCTGGCATCGAGGATCAGCAGCTTCTGAGGGGTTCCCGCATTCTCCACGCCCGAACATGCCGTCAAGGACGAGTCTGCAGGGACACACAGGGACTGAGTTCCTGGCACCTCCCTCCCCCCCTGCCTCTCTCCATCCTAGTGCCACCATGAGTGAGCCCAGACAGCCACCCACACACTGCAGTCATGGCACGATTGGGGATCCTGCACACTGGGGTAAAGCCCTGCCCTGGGACAGCCTCTCTGTGGCGACCCCCGTTCAGGAGGGCTGGTGGGAGCCATCTCACCGAAGTCGGCGTCGCAGGGCTCGCTGCCATCACTGCTCCCAGCGTGCGGTGCGGCGCCCGACGCCCTTGCTCCGGGGTTCAAGGCACAGGCTTTGGCAATGGATGTCACCAGGTATTCGTCATCGGCGTTCCGCCAGCCCCACCAGCTGATCTCGGGCTGGCTGCAGCGCGCGATCACCGCCCCGTTGCGCACGTGTCTGCAGGGACACAGAGCCTCGCTGAGCCCCCGAGAGCGTGGGGCCAGCCCGGGACACGCTCCCTGTGAACAGCCACACCTGAGCTACTCCTGGCTGCAGCTGCTCTGTCTGCTGCAGCACCTGCTCTATCTATGGCACTAACTCTCTCCCTGAGCAGTGAAAGAGGGCAGAGAATCTCAAATAACCATTTTGCATCACCGCAGCACTGACAGAGAGGCTAAACCAGCCTCATATTTTTATTTACAATAATAGAATCATTTAGGTTGGAAAAGACCTTCAAAATCCCCAAGTCCAATATCTGTCTTCTATTTGTATATATATTAATATATCCTATAAATATATAATATATAAAATAGATATTATTGTATATAGAGAGGACAGTACTTATATATTAAACCAGAAAGAAGAACTTTAGATCATTATGGTTGTATTTTGGGAAAGTAATAGTTATTTTGTAGAATCAGGGAGTGGTTTGGGTTGGAAGGGACGTTGAAGATCATCTCGATCGACCCCCCTGCCATGGGGCAGGGACACCTTGCACTTAGTTTTAAGGCTACTCTCTTCCCTCCTTCTCTTTCTTTTTTCCTCCCTTAAATTACAGACCCATTGTTATACCATTTCACTTACTACCTGTAAATTGGGAAGATGAGCTCACTTGGCATCAGACCAGGGAGTTTCTGGGTGGAGACCTGAGCTGGTGTTTATCAACAACCCCTAAATGTGAACCCTACCCTGGCTGTGCTTACTGACACCTGGCAGAAGGCCTGAAGTAGGAATGAGTGCATTTCTCACGTGAACACACTGGTCAAGTCATTCCCAACTGGCATGTAAAGGGAAGGGACTGTGAGAAGACAAAGCTGCTGGTGATAGAGAATGACCCAGACAGTGTGAAATTTAGTATTAATAAGTGAAGAGTATTTACAGATGATCAAATCATAACCTTAGCTGTGACATGGAGAAGTTTGGTGCAGATCAGCAGCCAAATCCCAAAGGTTCTGGAGTCACCAGGGAGCTCTATAAAGCCTCAGCTCAGTGTTCAAGAGAAGCACGATAGTGCTAATAGTTATTAGGAAAGGAGTAAGACATAAAATATTATGGCTTCACATCTTAACCATCCTAAAATGACATAAACTCAAAACGGATCACGTTGTAGTCAAACCAAGTTCCAGAGATGGGTGCACAGACACAAGTAAGCACTGGAATGGTCACACCATGTTTCAGAAACACAAAACAAAACCAAGAGTGGACTCACAGCCACGTTGCAATGTGGAACTACTAACTGGCTCCGACACTTTGTGGCAGGTTCACCAAGTGACCATGAGACAGTCACCCATTTTCCCAAATGAGTGTAGGAAATGTAAGATAGCAGATGCTCCAAAGATGCACCAGGAAAGAGCACCTGCATCCCTATCCTGTTTGTTATGTTTCCCTGAGGTGCTGCCTGCTGCCTGGTCATTCTTGGAGATGGGAAAATGAACTTAACAACCCTGAACCAGACCCACACAACAACCATGTTCAACCATCCCACCACCCCTCCTGCAGCATATATCTGGAGACCACAGAATCAAGGAATGTTTTGTGTTGGAAGGGACCTTAAGGCCCATCCCATTCTACCCCCTCCATGTGTGGAGACACCTTCCACTATCTCAGGCTGCTCCAAGCCCTTTCCAACCCGGCCTTGGACATTTCCAGGGATTATGGGGCAGCCACAGCTTCTCTGGTCATCCTGTGCCAGGGCCTCCCCACCCTCACAGGGAACAATTCCTTCCCCATATCCCAGGTAACCCCACCCTCTGTCAGTTTATGTAGCTTTCTAAATGACATCTCATAGAAAAGAACAATGAAAACTTTAAACTGAAGCCCTCCAAAGAAACAATGTTCTTGTTTGGCCAAGTCAAAACACTGTGGGGACCCTTTACTTTAAGTTTTGCAAGGTGACTTGCAGAACACTCACTCCCAGGAGATCTATTCCTGCCTTCAGGATCATTCAAGGATGGATAACAGAGAGCAGCAAAGGCTTTGTTTATAGTAGTACATGAAACAGAGCCAAGGTGTGGACTTAAGCACCAGCCTGTGATCATCCAAGCCTGTTTGTGAGCCACCCACAGCTCCTGGCCTGTGCCAAGCAGCACTTTCCCAGACAGCGCCTAAGCACGTTTTTGGGAAAGGCAGGTGCTGTGCCAGGGACTGCTCCCAGCAGGCAGCTTGAGGGGCAAGACAGGGTGCAGGAGACTGAAGCTGCTCTGGGCAAAGCTGCCATTGTCGCCAGGGTTGCACTGAACTCACAGAACTCTTGGTAACACAAACCTCTGAGCTGAACAACTGAACAACAGCTGGGGACCTTCAAGGGACACAGCGACCTGCCAGTAAACGAGGAAATGTGGCAGCACCAAGAGTGTGAAGCCACCAGCAAGCAGAAAGTACAGCAGGTGCCAGCAGAGGTACCAAAACCACAGCAGAGCTTGCAAGGAGCTCCCCAGGGCAGGGGAGCACCAGAGCCTGACTCTGCCTTCCTTACACATCTCCCCAGAATGAACACAGGAAACATTTAAGGCCTTTTCTTACCTGGGAGTTTTGGGGAGGTTTTCCTCAAAGGAGAAAGTTCCTTTCTTGAAACTGGAATGGCAAAAAATGCCAAGTGTTTTAACTTATGTGGAGCAAATTATTCTTTAGGGATCCTCAGTTTAGTTTTAATGACTCAGGACCTTTTCATAATCCAAAGCTGCAATATGAAGTGCCTCTGTAGTTTATCAGTTGAGTTTTTCCTCACAGATTGATTCTGAGCACAAGGCTAGAGCACATCTGATACTGTCAGCATATGCCATTTAACCCCCAACAATCCTCCACAATGGGTTAATACCTGGTTTAGTGGAAGGTAGCACGGGGGTTGGAAATAGACAGTCAAGGTCCCTTCCAACCCAGATCATTCTATGATTCTGTCATCTCCCAAGTCTCTCTGTTATTTCCTGGACAAGTCAAGGAGCTTGGCACAAAGCACAAGAAAGAGCTTGGAGAGGGGTTACTGCGCCAAGCCTAAGGGTTCCCAGCTGAGATGTGTGTGTGCATAAGTGCTTCCATTTCCCAGATCTTTGGGATAAACTCCCATCTCACTGTTCCATGATGTGAGAGCCTGAGTACAAGGCTCAGCTGTGGAGCGGAGTAGTGCCCGTTGTCCCCTGGCAAGAGATGCTGAGCGTTGGGAGGAGTATTCCTGCTGTCACAAGGCCCAAGGTCTCCTCAAGGCGGCTGAGCAGACAGAGCCAGAACTGCCACGCTGTGCCCGTCTGCCTCTCTTCTCAGCTAAATAATTGATTGCATCCTTTGCCTTGTTTTGGAAGTGGATTACGCCTGGAGGCTCCTGCATCTCTCCTGCGCATCTCCGCTGAGGACTGAGATGGAGACCTGAAGTTCTGCTTTGCTTGATAGCTAAATTATACTTTTTAAAAGAAATCTGATAATGGGGTACCTTTGGTGTCATGCTTCACAGCTCTGACTGTGACCCAGTGAGATCAGCCTTATTCAAAAGCTCTGAGGTGTATCAAAGTCCCTTGGGATGCAGGCACCCATCCATTCTCTCCTGAACTCCAAGTGAGGAGGAGGAGCTGGGTGTCAGGCTTTTCATTTCCACACAGCACAAGGCTCCGCAAGAAGCGGGTATGACCCTCAAAGACCCTCCTGCTCCAAAGACTTCAATCTTGTAGACAAAAACTAAAAAAAGTGCATGAAAATCAGAGACACATGGGCAAGCACTTGCGCCATCTTCTAACATCGCTTGTCAGCATCTTCTAATCTGATCCCAGGCTGCAAAGGGTTGCACTCAGCTCATAAATTACTGTGTATCCTTACAGAGATATAAAGCAAGGAACAAAATAATTGCTGGAGTAGGAAAAAGACATGGCTTTACCCTGGGGTGGGGAGGCAAGTGGGACAGGCTCCAGCACAAGGCCATTTTTAGCAAAAGGAATCACAAATACAATTAACTTCTTAGGGGAGCTGGCTACAAGGAGGCAAAGGCTCCATGCAATAAGCTGTGCCCATTTCCACTCTACTGCAGAACTGTGTTCTGGAAGGAACACACAGTGTTTTGCCACATCCAACAGCAAGCCACGAATTGTGAAGATGCAGAGTTAAGGTACCAGTAAATTCACTGGTTTTGCTTCCTGACTTGTATTTTCCAATAAAGCTCTGATATTTTAAGGTTTTTATATTTGCATTTGGTAACTGCTAACACGGAGTCTAAGGCTACAAACTATAATGTACATTTTACAACAGTACAATTGCTTGGGTGCTGCTTTCCATCAGCCTCCAATTGGTTTCAAACACATCAGTCTCCTGGGGAGCCCTCCTCCATTGGCTGCCTGGCCTCCTGCATCCTCCTTTAGATTATTTCTGGAAGGCTGATCAAGGAATTATTTCATAGAATTATAGATTATCCTAAACTGGAAGAAACCCCCAAGGATCATCCAGTCCAACCCCTGTCCCTGCACAGGCAGTCCAGCAATCCCGCCCTGTGCNCCCTGCAGAGCCCTCCTCCATTGGCTGCCTGGCCTCCTGCATCCTCCTTTAGATTATTTCTGGAAGGCTGATCAAGGAATTATTTCATAGAATTATAGATTATCCTAAACTGGAAGAAACCCCCAAGGATCATCCAGTCCAACCCCTGTCCCTGCACAGGCAGTCCAGCAATCCCGCCCTGTGCATCCCTGGGAGTGGTGCCCAAACACTCCTGGAGCTCTGGCAGCCTCAGGGCTGTGCCCCTTCCCTGGGGAGTCTGAGCAGTGCCAGCACCCTCTGGGGAAAGAACCTTTCCCAAAATCCAATCTTAACCTCCCTGACACAGCTCCAGCTGTTCCCTTGGGTCCTGTCTCTAGTCATCAAAGAGCAGAGATCAGAGCTGCCCCTCCATTGCCCCTCGTGAGAAGCTGCAGATTTGGGCATTCCCAGGTGTATCCAGGCCTGTACACCCTGCTGAGCACGGGGCACCCAGCAGGCTCCTTTCAGCTCAGATTTCTTTTCGAAGTAGCAGCCAATGTGTGGAAAGATTTTGAAACTCTGAGAGAACTTTAATTTTACCTCATCTTGCAACATCTCCTGTAGGAGGAAAGTCACCCACACCTTCAAATCTAACTGAAAGCAGCAAAGGACAGTTATGGAACACTGCTTCTCACTTCTGGAAAACACCCTGCTGCAGACAGTGCTGGGAGAAGGAGCCCCAAGAGCACCACGTTTGCAGGTGGGAGGCAAAAAGATAAACAGCTCTCCTGCCATCCCTGTCCCAAAGCCCCTGCAGGACTACGAGGACATGGCAGCTGCCATGTGTTTGGGGGAGGGAATTTGGCTTTGCATTTACCTGTACACCACCACAGGGATCCTCTTCCATGATCTGAACGAAGCCACATTCTCCAGTTCCTTGTCAGTGATCCAGACAGGGACCAGCAGCTTCTGGGGATAACTGGAACAGAGCCTGGAGAAGAGAAAGCATGAAAGGCAAGATGAGGACTGAGGAATCAAAAATCTGCCCCAGAGCAGTTCATATTTCCCAAACTCAACATGCAGGACTTTGGCTCTTCCTCCTCATATCTGTCTCAGTGCAGCCTCAGCAAGTGAGCAGAAACATGGTGCCATGAATGAGCTGAGAGAAGACAACTTTCTTTCACCTCAGACCTGACCTCTGGGCTCATACTAAGTATCCTAGTACTTCCCAAGACGCCTTTGGAACAACCTCTGGATTTAAAAATTCATGAGGGTTTAGGGGAACAATAATTTACATGAAGTTTTTGTTTTCTTGCAGCAGGTACACACAGAGCTTCTGGTAAAGAATGGCTTATCACTTTCTGCCCAGCAGAACATGACACCACTGTTCAACTTGACACATTGTTCAGTGAGGAGGACACAAACCTGCCCAGAAATTTAGCAGTGGGGACTGGGAGTAAGCAAATAAAGTGACAGGAGTGAGATCTAAATCATATCTTGTTTGGTAGGGCACCAGAAATCAAATTCTGATAGGTGAACATGTACCAGCAGTGAGAGGAGAACTCTGAGAGCAGACAGCACTGCCACAGGGCAGGGTTACAAGAGATTTTGGAAAAAAATTTGTTCCCTGGGAGGGTGGTGAGAGCCTGGCACAGGTTGCCCAGAGCAGCTGTGGCTGCCCCTGGATCCCTGGCAGTGTCCAAGGCCAGGTTGGATGGGGCTTGGAGCAGCCTGGGATAGTGGAAGGTGTCCCTGCTCCTGGAGGCGGTGGAATGGGATGGGCTTTAAGGTCCCTTCCATCCCAAACCATTTTGTGATTGTAGCACATTGCTGCTGCTCCCAGCACAGGCTGAGGGCAGGCTCAGACACAGCAGTGCCTGGAAGCTGTGCCCCTGCAGCCCAGGCAGGCACAGGTGGGTACATGGCAGGAACATCAAAGAGCAGCTCTGGCTCAAGGCTATCCCACATCATTTAGCAGGAATGTTTTGGGGCAGATGGGGACCAAAATGAGGGGGGTGAAATGATCCAGCCAGTAAGCTCAAGAGGGTGGTCTGGTGTTCCTGAGCCCAGGCTATTCCAGCAGATGGCAATAGGCACAATTCAGTATAAGTTTATGGTGCTAGTGAAGAACTGCCTGCCACGCTGGAAAATGGCACTGCAGTGTCTAGACAGCTTCTCCGAGAGCCCCAGGCAGAAGGCAAGGGTGTCTAAGGGATAAAAACAACTGTGTGAGGATGAGGAATTCAGGAAGCAATATTAAAGCTGTCAGTTAAGGTGAAGACCAGGCTGTCTGTGGTAGGATGTCTGGGTTTGGACATCTCTGAAATGCCTCAGATTCCATAAGTAAAAGTGGTCAGGAAATTAGAGAAGCAGTGAAGCGTGACTGAGGATGCAGGAATGTGGGAGAGAGTTAGCACCTGTTCAGTTCTGGAGGAACTTCTGCAATAGCTGAGTCTATACATGAATGGGCTTCACTGAAGTGCAAACAGTTCCCTGGCATCTCAGATGAAATATAGGTGCTGTCTTAAAAGTACAGACTGGGGAAAGGTAGTCCAGCAGTGACTCAGGAATGTATCTTCCAAGAGTTAAATCACTAAAACTCCGTAGCCTTTAGGAAAACAGTAACATAGAAATCAATAAAATTCAGGGAGGAAACAGGACATCTTTAAGTAGTGAAGCCAAATTCAAGCAGGGTGCATAGAAACAGACAATAAGGTCAAGACAAAGAGACATGTCTTTCTATGCTATAATTCCAGAGGAATACAGTAGAGGAAGTGAAAACCCAGGATAGGTAACTCTGTTGGCTTAACAATTTCTTATAAACTGATACAAGGAAGAAAGAATATCTGTGGCACCCTAAATTTCAGAGTACAAGCTTTGTAGGAAGGTCAAAATAGGCTGAGCTTGTGATCAAAGTGTAGGCAAGCTCCAGGGGAAGGTGGGGGTAAAAGTGGGATGCTAGAATGACCAGCATCCACCAGAATGTGCATGGATCAAATCCCAAGCCTAAAGAGAAACAGGACAGCATTGAGGCAACACTACCAACCCCTGGATGACAGGAATTACATCCATAGATGCTAGAAGAGAAACAGAAAGGCTGCAAGGGCAGTAATTCCCATGGGAGACTTGTTTTACTTCCACAGAGAACACATAAGTGACTGAACCAAAGATGACATTTTCAGACACAACTAGATGTTTCTTGGTGCTACAAGCAAAATGATACAGAAGTCTCTGACTTTTCCTTTGGACCTTAGCTGCTCCAAAGTAGAACAACTGAAAAATCCCTTTGTTACAGCATTCATCCCTCAGTATATTCAATAGTGTTGTTAGAGAGGATAAGGCTCCCACAACAGCAACAATAACCCAAACGGTAAGTTCAGTGCACTTGGATTTTGAGTCAACATGGCTGCTCAGAGGGAGGGTACCCCTCATGTATGAGAGCTACCTGAAACGTCAGTGAATGAGCAGATAGGGCAGATTTGGATTTTCGGAAGGAGTTTCTTGAGATTTTTTGTGTGCCTGTGCTTTTCTACCTCATAGAGCTGAAGGATGCTCCTCTTAGAAAACAGATAAGAAATAGTTCAGAACCTCAACGATCATTTTTCACCACAACAGGAGTCCTAAAGGGAACCACCTGCAGTGGGGTGGCCTGTAAAGCCCTGGGACCAGGCTGAGCCAGACCACCAAGGGAAACAGCCTTGAACTGTGAGGTTTGATGGCAAGAGAGGGTGGCTGGAACAACACAGCACAGCAATCAGCACCTGTGAACAAGGATTGATGGAGAACCTTCTTACCACAGAGGTAACAATGAGGGAGAGGAATCCCGGAACACCCTGATTTGGAAGGGATCCACAATGGTTGAGTCCAGCTCCTGGCCCCACACAGGACACCCCAACAATTCCATCCCGTCCCTGAAAGCCTTGTCCAAGCTCCTGCTTCAAAGAAAGCAAATATGTGTACCACTAACAGTCCTCACAGACTTATTGTCCACATCTTCCTGTGGCAAATCCAAGGAGGGGCAGTAATTATCGCTTTCCAGTGGTATGGACAGTATCAAAATTTATAGAGAAATGTAAAAAACCCAAAATTTGAGCTAAGAGCAGTCTCAGAAACCAGTAGAAAACACCATCTGGCTAAAGCAGTAACAGAACTCCAGGCAACCTTTTCCTCATAAACTCAAAGTTAAATAAAACCACAACCATCAAAAGATGAAACCTGAAAACGAGCATCAACACTGGAGGAAAAGCGTGGTTTGGTTTGTTTTCTTTTATTTTCTTTTATTTTGAAGGAACTACATGTGTACCAAACGTACCAGTACTAAGGCTGATATGATATGGAACAACTACCTCAGAGAGCCTGTGTGGACCAGATGGGCAATGCTGGAGTGATCCCATTTCCCTGGGTATAAGATCCCTGAAGATGTGAGAGCTAGGGAGAGACCGTGTAATAATTTTATTATCACTGTATACTTTTATCAAGACTGAAGGAGTGGTTATTGTAAGGTTATATTGCTCTCGTTTTATGATGGCTGTCGCCAGGAAGGAGATAATAGTTCCCAGATAAGGACATCTCTGAACAGACTTGAAAGACAAGGAACAAAGCCATTACCTTGGAGTATCCTGTCTTTAACAACACTGTTTTGCCAATGCAGGGAAATAAAAGATAAAAGCACTATGAACAGTTAAAAAGTAACCTGATCCCTGTGAACAGAGGCAGGTGGTTATGATCAAAAGCAAAGGCAGGATTTAAAGTCACACTCCCCCAGCAGCAAGAGAGAACTGGTTTGAGTTGCACAAGGCAATTACACCGCCCCTGAGATCCCGGGATGTCTGCGGAAGCTGGGACTTGTGAGGATCCCCAGGGAGAAACTCAGCAGGTGGAGGGAAGAAAAGCCAGGCCCACACCCAGCTTGCTGAGGTTTGTTTTAAGTCCTTTCTTCCCTGGTTTGGTTGGAAACCAAACACCTGTCTTCAGAGAAGGTGGCTAATGGCTGTGGATTACTGGCCAGGGAGCAAAGCACAGATGGTCAATGGAAGTTGAACTTCCTGAAATAGTCAGAGGGAACTACGCCTCAAGATCCAGCATGGAAGAAGGCCTGACATACAGACTCTACCTAGGGTAGGAACCCACAGGCAGTGCACTGCAGAACTGAGCAATTCAGGACAACAACTTTTATTTGGCATCCTTGGAGAAACTGTAAATGTCAGCAAAGTCATGTCAACAGTCCCAAAGCAACAATGTGGTCAGTAGGACACAGGTAAAATGGAAATCATCCCCAAATTTTGTGCTTATGGCCTGGATTCTTCAGGAAAAGAAGAGACAAGTAAACAAACTCCAAAAGAGGAATTTCCCCAGTCCAGTGTGTCTGAGGTTTCTCATGGTCTCCACAGGAAACCATGACCCAGAACTGTCCAATCCATAGGTAACGGGGATGCCTGGACTGGCTGGACAGAGAGGAAAGGCTGAGGGTTACCAGCAGTTTCAAGAACAGGATTATAGGGAAGGCGCAAATGAGTATGTCCCTCAAAGTTTGAAATCCCACTGGCTTAATGCCACCTGCTGCAAACAGTGCAGTTGCCCTTCTCCAAGAGTCCCGTGCTCCTGCAGGAATAGAAGGCAGGTTGGAAACATTGATTGGTGACAAAAGGTCTCTTCCATTGTGAGAGTGGGAAAACCTTGTAGAGATCTCCACCCCTGTGCCCACAGGGACCTCACCTGAAATGTGACACCACAGTGATGGAGAACTGCTCCTTTGCTGGGGATGTTCCCAGCACAACACCGTGTTCCCAGGGAATGCTCTTTTCCGTTCCACATTGTGAACCTCCCAAGCTGCACTTTGGGGCCGTCACCTCTTGTTCTGGCACGTACCACTGTCAGGAGTTTTACTCCATGCTCTTTGTGAATGCCCTGACAGCAGCTGGAGGCAGATCACCCTTCAGCTTCTCTTGCTCTGACTGAATGAGCCTCTCTCATTCCCAGACTCCTGAACCTCCCAGCAGCTCTCTAATGGCTCACCCCAGCTCCTCACAGAGCTGAACAGCTACCTGAGTGTATGAAAATTGTGGCTGTTAGTCAAACTGAGCATTTTAGAGAGGACAGACCAGAAAGACAAACCCACAATGGATGGACCTCCAGACTCCCAAATGTCTTCCATGAGGAAGTCACCACATTATAAACTACCTGAGTAAGCATTTATAGTTCCTGCTAGCTCTGATGTTTTGGCTGTATTCCCTCCCCAATTCCACAATGTGAAAGGCAGAAAGAAAAGGCATCTGGCTCATCCTCTGATCTGCCTGGGGGCTGTCAAGGCCAGGAAGGAGGATTAGCTGGAGTCTGACTCACCCACTGCTCTGCACAGGGATTACCAAGGGAAAAGTAAGGCAAGAGGGAGAGTGGGGAGAGCCTGGTGATGAAACACTCACTTGTAGTTGTTGTTGATGTCAGAGACGCGCCAGGCGTTCTGCAGGTCGAAGCCCATCCTCACCAGCTCCATCTCAAACCGGAACCTCACGTGGTCCCCTGAGGAACAGAGCACAGGGAGTTACTGACAGCACGAAGGAAATGTGAACCTGTTTGTGGAACTCCACAGCAACTGCCACAGGCTGGAGAGAGTCACAAAACCACAGAAAGGTTTGGGTTGGAGGGATCTGAAGCTCGTCCTGTTCTACCCCCTGTGATGGGCAGGGACACTTTCCACTATTCCAGTGTGCTCCAAGCCCCATCCAGCCTGGCCTTAGACACTGCCAGGGATGGAACAGCCACAGCTGCTCTGGGCACCCTGCGCCCAGGCCTCTCCACTCCCTGATTAAAGAATTCATCTTAACATCCCATCTAACTCTGCCCTCTGTCACTTTAACACTGTTCCCCCATGTCCTGTCACTATCCATTCCTATAGAAAGTCTCTCCCTCTTTTTTATAAGCTCCTTGAGGCCTTGGAAGGGGCTCTGAGCTCTCCCTGGAGCCCTCTCCTCTCCAGGTGAACACCCCCAGCTCTCTCAGCCTGGCTCTAGAGCCAAGAGGCTCCAGTCCTGGGAGCATCTCTTTGGCAAGGAGAAACTCCAGGGTAACTGGATGGCAGCAGGAATTGTGCTTCAGAAGCCAGAAAGACTTGCCCCTCACAGGGGTTCCCCTGCCTGTTTTGTCAAGTTAGATCTCATCTCGGGGCACAGATATAGCCTCTCCATGTAAAGGGGGTGGGTGGGGCTAATTTAATCCCCTTCTGCCTGTCTGGCAGAGACAGTTTACAAAGTGGATGTCAGGAACCCTATAGCAGGAACACTGAGTACCCACTCCAGGCAGTTCCTTCCTCCAGACTGCTCTCAGACACTGACTCAGGGTTTCCTCTCTCATGTTTCAGTCTTGCCTCACAACTTCTGGATGCCTTTGTTGCTCTAGTGTCAAATCTTGTTAATAAATAAATACTGCGAAGCTTTTTGCCTCAGCCATATCCTGCAGCAACAACTTGCACAGGTGAGTTTATTTATACTAAACACTTTCCCTAAAGGAAACAGCAAATATCTCTTGATTGCTGGGGTTTGGGGCATGGTAAGGACACAGAGCTTACCTTTCTCCTATCAGCTTCTCTTAGAACAGCTGTACTATTGAACCCCATCCCTCCATCTAGCCTGTCTTTGGACATTCCATTCAGGCTACTGCTGCTCTCCTCTAGGATCAGCTCATTTTTCAGTCTAAAGCCAGGTTTCTCACTCATTTAATTCCGTTTATAAACAGCTTCATCATTGATAAGACAAAGCAACTGCAAGCACTTTGTGTTCCCAGGGAAGGGAAACTCCCAGTCCACACGAGGGCACCAGCACAGCTCTGGTTCTCTCTTCATGGACTCAAAGACTTGATTTGAGCCTGTGTGACGACGAGCCAGAGCTCTCCACAGACCTGATCCTGGGAATGTCACAGGGTATTGGAGAAGAGATGCAGATGAGCTCATATTAATTAGGTTGCCTCAAAACCGATGCCGTTTGCCACTCCAAGACAGGACTGCCTGAGGTCTCTATCACTGTGGTGAGAGAACGTAAGTATGGGTGTTTCTCACAAGGGGAAAGGGAAAAGCTGCTTCTGCGTTGCTGGGCCAGAAACTTTCTTGTTGTGTTTGTAACTAATTCCTTTCACTGTGCTTCTTATCCAGCAGCATCCGGTCATCAGCTGGATCTCTAGGCCAGGCACAGGATGACCCGGCGAGGCGAGTTTGAAATTGGACAGAGTTTATGAACAAGAACTCAATTGCAGTGCAGTGCTGCTGGTCAGAGCAGCAAGAAGGGCCAGGCCAGGAGCTCACCTGGACGGCAGAGATGTGCGTGTTGATCCTCCTCATCCACACACACTCCCAAGCACCAGGCATGGTAGGCGAACGCAAAGAGGTCCTCAGGCTTGGCAGGGCGGGCGATGGCTCGACTCAGCCTCTTGAGCCACTCTTGGCACTGCTTGAAGGTGGAGAAATGGCACCTGCAAACCCAAAGGCAAATCACCCTCAGCAGGGACATTCACCCAGCCAGGACTGAGCCAGGAAAAGGAACATGGCACCAAGCTCTGAACCCTGATTATGGACAGCTCAATTCCAATGGCAGCACAGAGGGAGCCACCAGAACTGATCCCAGCCTGCAGCAGCAGCAGCTGCACCACAGCAATAAACCAGATACCTGATCACTTTGGAGTCCTTGCAGACAATGTGAAGCTGGAACATATCCCGACACTCCACACTTTCCATCATCCTCAAAGGCACCTGTGAGGGAGGGACAGACGTAGGACATGACAAGGCACACCAGAGCAGCCCCAGCAGCTGTGCCCGCAGGCTCCTCATGCTCCAGCACAGCTCCACCAGTCACGAGCTGCTTCTGTGTACTACAATCCCACTCCCTGGGTTATGGAGCTCCATGAGTCAGCACAGAGCTCTTCCATGATTTATTATTCTGATTTCTGTTCTCTCCCTCAGTAATCTCCCACTTGGGACCAGTTCCTGACCCAATCACATCCAGTCAAGCACAGGTAACTGAGCCAAACAACAGCTGCAGTAAGAGATGGCAAGTCAAGGTGAGAGAAAGTCTCAAGCTCCCACTGCCTTACTCTGCATTGATGAGAAATCTCATTAAAGCTGGCCTACAAGAGACCTCAACAACCTTAAAAATCACCAAAGTTATTGCTTTAATTTAAAGAAAACAGCAAAGGAAAGATCTAATTACTATAGAAAAGGAAAACCCCATCCTCACTCTTAAATGCAGCAGTAAAACAGCAACTGCATGCCCAGGTCTGGCAACCTCCAAGTGGCACCTTCCTGTGCCACAACCCCCAGGAATGGGGTATTCCCACCCCTCCTTGCTCTGAAACCCTGCAAGAGCTGATGGTGCAGGCAAAGCCAGACTCACATTGATCACAGAGTCCTTGAATTTGATATGCAGGCGGTAGTTGGAGATGGCAATCACAGCGTCATTGGCATGGCCCAGGTACTCCACCCCCTCACCCTGCAACACAGTGAATGGCACCTGGAAGGGAGACAGCACCAGGTCAGGTCACACAGGTAACTTTGTGCACTAGAATTCCCAGAGCCACTCTTCTCATTGCCTCCACAGTGCATCTCCCAAGGAACCACTCCTAACAAGGTGCCCTGAGAGCAGCACAGACAGCACTGGCCCCACTGTCCAGCCCTGCACATGGAGCTCTTCCCCAAGGATGCCTCTGGAGCCAGTGAACACCTCCTGAAGGATCACCTGTGTGCCATGCACACCTGGCAGCGAGGGGTGGCCTGGAGACAGAGAGACTGATGGTCCCTGCTCTTCCGAGAGGGAAACCAGCCCTGGCACAAGAGGCATAGAGACGGACACGACTGCAGGACAGCTCAGAGAGAAGAGAGGAGTGTTCTACACTGCTCCTGAAAGAGCCTAACACCATGGGGAAGCATTGCAGGGGCTGCCCAGGGAGGTGGCAGTGTCACCATCCCTGGAGGTGTCCAAGGAAACACTCGATGTGGCACTCAGTGCTCTGGGTTGCTTGCCAGTGTGGGGATCAGCCACAGGTTGGACTTGATGGTCTTGGGGGTCTTCTCCAACCTCAGTGATTTTGGGATTCTGTGACTGATCAGAAGCCTCTGTCCCAGGGCAGTGTCACCTATGTGATCCTGCTGTGCCATTTAAACATGGGAGGCCCTCAGCAGCACTGTGAGACTCAGCAGTATCATCCAGATAAGCAAATGAGCCCAAGTTGTACCCCTAACAAGGCTCTCAGAGATTCTCTCTGTATAGTTATTTATACGACTGAGGAAGCTTGTTCTGATTAAACTGCAAGAAAGCTTCATTAAAGTTACCTGTATTCCATATTTTTAAATATCTCCATAATCAAGCATCTGTTTTGCCCCATCAGTCTGGACATGCCATAGTTATTTTTTAAAGCACAGGATCCTGGCAGACTGTCAAGTTTAACTTTTCTTATATTAAAAAACAAGAAGGCAGAACAGCCTAAAATTTACCAGGCCCCTTTGTCCTTCGCTAATCAGGCTCCTCCTGTTCCCTGAATGCCACCTACACCAGGTGATGTCGGTAACCAATTATGCAAAAAATGTAACGATGATTTATCATTTCAGCCAGAGCTGAAACCTGCCAGACAGGGCAGCTAATGACACAATTCATTACATTAAGTAGTACAAGTCAGACCATTTTCTCTTTATTTCAAAGTTGTTTCTGCAGCTTGGGTATAAAAACCTGAATTTCCTGGATTTCAGACTTCAAGTGACAACTGTACTAACAACTTCTCCTTTCTTTGTACAAAAATAACCACCTTAGCCTGGCATCTGTCCGAACACTCCTGAAAAATATTAATTATTTGCCTAAGAGAACAACCTCTCTTTATTTCTGCAGTTGATTTCTGCATGCTTGCCAGAGCTGTTTTTATCTGGCATGTGTCTCTCCTGCTTACGTGGCTCTTTCACACAGTAACAGAAGGGAAATAGAAGAGGAAAGGGCTGGTAAGGCTGCAAGAACCAATGGAGGGAAATCCTGGAATAAACTACCAGGTGCCCCAATACAGCTTGTTATCAACTGATGGCATCTTTCTAGAGTCACAGGATCCTGAAATAGTTTGGGCTGGGAGTGATATCCCAACCCAAGCTCATCCAGTTCCATGGGCAGAGACACCTTCCACTAGGCCAGGTTTGAAGCCCCATCCAAGATGGCCTTGAACACTCTGCTTTACAATAAATTAACAAATTACTGAAGGCAAATTACCCTTTGGAGGGTTGAACTTTACTTCTCCATGCAGCAAACTAAGGCAGAGTCTGCTCTTCTCCAAAAGTCTCAGCTCAGAGTCGTCTCAGCAGCTTCACCCCCCCTGCAGCTTTGCAGCCCTGACCTGACACAACTCCCCAGTCTGTGGCTGTTCCTTCAAACCAATAGCTCTCAGTCCTTGCTTTCCCCAGCACTGTTTGCCAAGGCAGTGACAGTCTCAGAACAAACTCAAACACTGCAGCAGCAAGAACAAGGTGAGCCTAGCTCCAGCCCCAGGAGGAGGAGGACGAGCACTGGATGATGTTAAAGGAAGCACCGATTCCCAGGAGGGAACGCTGCCCTTGCTGCACAGCAGCAACAACTCACAGGGGCTCTTCCCAGGGCTTTCTGCAGCAGGAGGCTGGAACCATATGGAGGTTCCTTCTTCCAACTGCTGTGCAGCAGAAAGTGCCAGGAGGTGTTCGAGGGGAGAGCAGGCAGTGCAGCTGCATGCTACGGCTGCGCAGAGCACAGCCCCCGTGTTCCCCCTGTCCAGGGAATCTCCCTGGATGCAGGGTGCAGGGCTAGGCAGGCAGCAGAACATTCCCACAGGGAATGCCCGGGCTGGCCATGCACTGCAGCAGCTCCGGCCGCGCTCCCAGCGGCTGGCAATGCCGGACACATCCTGCTAGGGCTGGGCGGGCAGGGGCAGGGCCATGGCAACAGTTGGCCTGCCCCCCACACACAGGAACCTGCTGCTCTGAATGTGCCCCCAGCATCGGCCCACCCATGGCCTCCAGAACGTGCTGGGCTGGAGAGCTACTCTGCAGAGCCCAGCCTGCCACATCCCAGAACTGTTTGGGTGTTTTTACTTCCTTACCTGCAGTGACTCCTCCTCCTTTATGAGCTCCTTCGGGGGGAACAAGTCCTTGGCCTGGATGTACTCCAAACTGGGAGGGCCTTCCTCACCCTGCATTGCAAACAAGAGCACACAGTCAGACAGCCTCAGATAGCGAGTGCTGTGAAAGTCAAATATTGAAGCTGCTGGATATTCTTGGCACCCCAAGAGCTTGGGGATACCTGTGGATGGAAATGCCTGCTCTGCCTCCAGACCCCAGCAGTTCCTCTGGCTGTTATAGAGTGCCCACAGCACAGTGAAATGCTGCAGTCTCCAAGTCCTGTCTCTTCCAGCTGAATAGTGTTTGAAAAGCCAAGCAGACACGCCTTTGCCACAGGAGACTGATGTGACAGTAACTTGTCACATCAGCTGTTACCGTTACCTGCTCCATGGCACCAGAGTAGATACACCCCAACACAGAGGGCATCCATCTACAGTCCAGTGTCAGCCTACTCTTCCTCCTCTTAAGGACTGCTTTGTTTTGGGAGTTTTCGTTTTCACTCTTACACCAAAGAAATCTGGGAAGAGCCTGAATCTTCTGGAGGAGAAGATACAACTGTGAGCAACTCACAACCCTACAATTGCACCCCAGTGCACATCATTCACAACAGGCTCTACTGACTGGTGCCAGCATGGAGCTCAGGGCAGCTGGACATGTCCAACCTGCTCAGATGGACACCCTAGAAAAACCGCAGGGGCCTCAGGATGGTCTGAGAGCTCACATGGAACCTGCACATGCCATCTTTAACAAGTGGAGTGTATGTCTCGGTTTGGAATGTGAGAATCTCCATTCACTCATACAATCAGAGTATCCTGAGCTGGAAGGAATAAGCATCATCAAGTCCCACTTCTGGCCCTGCACAGGACACCCCAAATCCCACCATGTGTCTCAGAGCATTGTCCCAATGCTCCTTGAGCTCTGGTCTGAACTCTTGGTGCCAAATTTCACCAGCCCTCACCTAGGCCCTGTCACATCACTCAGACATTTAGCTGCAGATGCTCACTCCCGGAACTCCAAGATGGTGCTAATTCCACATGTATTTGGTGTGGGAATGTTTTCTTCAGAAGGCTGCTTGCTCTCTAGCTCTAGGCTCTAGCATTTACCAGGAATCATTCTGTTCTGTAAGCACCAAGTAATATTTTAAAATTATGTATCTTTCTGGATATGTCACCCAAGCCAGAATCCCAATCTCAACCTGAAGAAAGGAGATCCCAATCCTTCTGGCTCAGGAATATTTAAAATTATGCGGAATACTCTTGTGTTACTGACACGGGCTGAAGCCTCAGCGCCTGCAGGAACAGCCTCGCCCGAGGTGCTCCCCGGACCTCAAGCAGCCAGACCCCTCCCACTCCACATCCAAGGAACCTGCACGAATGCTGTTAGAGCCTTCATAAAACTCAGCATCGGCCCCATCTGGAGGCAAAGGCACTGCCCCTGTTACCATGCTGTGAGGGACACAGGGCACAGCACTGGCTCCAGCAGCAGCTGATGCTCACTGGAGACCACAGTGGGCTCTGGGCCCCTCCTGCCAGTGGCTCACTCCAAGGCTGAGGCACGAGCCCAGGAGAGCACAAAGGGAAGGTGTGTGCCTGTGTACCGGTGCAGCAGCCAGGAAGCAGAGATCCTCTCCCATCACCATTTTGCAGATCGCACAGAAATCCCAGGGAGCAGCAGGAACCGGATTAGGGCAGCCTGAGCTCTCCACCTGCCTGGGTGTCCTTGTGTCCCTCCTCGCCTGCAGCACAGAGCGGGCAGAGGCCGAGCATCCCCTCCTGCCATAGCTCCATCCCTCGTAGCAGCAGGGCAGGGGTCAGCACCCTGTTCTCTTCATAAGCCTCCTGAAGCCCTCCGAGCCCATCTGGCCAGGAGTGCTCTAGGGAGTTGAGGGTGGGTCTGCAGGAAGGGTCAGAGCAGGAAACCCCCTCTCGCTGAAGGTATAAAAGGCGCCGAGCACAGGACCCCCTCTCAGCACAGCACAGCACAGCACAGCACAGGAGGGGTCCTGCACAGCCGCAGCCAGGGAGGGGGTGCAGGGCTCCCCAGGGATCAGCTACTCTCACACTGAAATTTCCCAGCTCCAGGCAGGGTGCAGAGCCTGCGGGACCCAGCACAGTGACCAGGGCCTGCCGGGGCTCAGTCTGTAGCGCTAGGCACTGCTGTGCCCTTGGGCCCGGCCAGGGCAGCAGGGACAGGCCACGGTGTCCTCCCTCCGGCAGCATGTGGGAGGGAGGAGAAGGGGATCCCCCTTCTCCCCTGACAGATCCAGAAGATGCCTCCACCGGCATGTGAGCTAAAGAGTGCAGCTGGCTTACGGCCCCACTTCCATGGAGGAGAGAAGGGAAATAAAAAGCAGCACTTACAAAGCAGTTGAGCATGGAGCAGGAGACGCGGCCTGGCAGACTCATGTTCATTTCCCAAGGCGGCAGCAGGGCCGGGCAGGCACAAGCAGCATCTCCTCTCTCCGGCTGCGAGCTGCGGCCCCGGCACTGCGGCAGCGTCCCCGCTCCGCCGGGAAGGGCAGCTGCATCCCGGCCACCGACGGCCCGAGCAGGTGCCGTCGCCGCCGCTGACAATGGAGGGAGGGCGGGCGGAGGACGGGCAGACTCCACCTCCCTCCCAGGGCCGCCGAGCGCGGCTCTGTCATCTGAGCGTCTCCGTGACGGGCGAGACAGAAAATGGAGCAGGCGGCGGGATCGCGAGGCCGCGGGCACGGCCCGTTCCATGGCGCTGTTCCCGCCGGCACCTGCCTCGTGCCGCACTGATGGCGGCAGTGGGAGCGCCGGGAACAACAGCGGGAAGGCGGCTTCGTGCCCCGGCACCGCGCCCTCTGCCCCGAGCCCTTCACCGATCCCTCCACCCCGGCACGGAGCCTTCTGCCCACTGCCCCACGCCAATGCCTCCACACCAGCACTGAGCCCTCTGCTCCAAGACCTCTGCCCCAGCTCCGTGCCTTCTGCTCCGAGCCCTCCACCCTGGCATCGAGCCCTCTGTCCTGAGCCCTTAAACCCTGTGCTGACCCCTCCACCCCAGCATCAAGCCCTTAACCTCGAGGCCTCTGCATCAGCACTGACCCTTCTGCCCCCAGCCCTTCACTCCAATGCTGAGCCCTCTGCCGCGATGCGGAGCCCCCGGAAGCTCAGCCAGGACCTCCCACTGCACTGCTGAGCCTACTATCCTCCTGCAGTCCTCTGTGTCTGGACAGAGAGATGAGGATAGAGGGGCTGCCCTGCTGGATCTCACCACTCAACACTCCCAAGACTGTAAGTCCTCCTCTCCACGAGCTTCATGCGTGCAGGTAGCAGATGGATGCCTCTGGCTCCCACCAGCACCGGTGTGGTGGAGCCTGGGCCCTGGAGTGGACAAGGCTTCTCTCACTGACCGCTTGGACACTTAGCTGCCATGTGAAGCTTCCTCAGCTCCAGTTAGCAATGCTCACAGAGTAAGGCCACAGGTGCAGGAAACGCTGTGGTTGAGCACCCACCTCCCCACCCCAGCCCCCTACAAGCTCACCTTTACTACCTGCTGTACATCAAGCCTAGGAGGAAACAGCTCCCAGGTCACAGCCTATCCCATGTAGCACAGGAGCAGCTTCCTGGGCAAACCCATCTCCATTTCTACCATCAACTGCAGCTCTGCCCCCACCGCTGAGCTAGAGGGAGAATCTCTTTGTTAAAATGCAGAATTAAAGCCTGACCCTTCATCAGTCCTCAAAGGCCCCAGTATCTGGCTTGAATTACACCAGCTTTTTGCTCCCAAAACACAAATCCAAACAGAGAGCAGCCTGTAGCCACTGAGCTCCTCTTAGATACGTTTGTCCCAAAGACAGCACAGTCAGCTCTCCCCAGCAGTACCAATGGGATCTCAAAGGGATTTTCTTGAGTCGGATAAAAGACTTCAGCATTTCTCTGCAAAATTGTTCAGGGTTAAATCATTCAGAGCTGCCTTGGCTAGAGGGACAGCTTTGTGACACCCAGACCTGCTGCCCACTGTCACTTGCAGGGCAAAATTCAGTTCCATGAGCTCCCTTGCTGACAAAGCAACCCCAAGGACTCACATGGTTACACCAGCTTCACTACTTAGGATAGAAGACTTAGAACACATAGCCACATGTGGAGATAAGCCATGAAATCCAATTTTTACCCCTGCTCTGCCCCACTCCATCACTTACACAGAGCACAGTGGGTGGATGTAAGGCATTGCTCATCCTTGGGGCAGCTGAACCAGTTGGCACCCACAAATCAAAACACAAGAACAGAGGGTTATGGATACAAACAGAGGGTTTATACATAAGGACAGAGGGTTATGGATGAGGTTACGGATTTGTCTTGGCCAAAAGTGAGTGGCAGGAGAGGTACTCCGCTCCCTGCGGGTGACCTTTGTGTGGGTCACTGGAGGGAATGCTGAGAAACCAGAGTAGCTAAAACTGAAGGAACATTTTATACTGGAAAGTGTGGCTATAAACACTGTAAAGCCAATATTTATTATTTTTCTGACATGTATCAAGGGAAGAGCAACACACCACGTCCGGGAAACAGCTGAAGCCCGGGATCTCTTGGGCACAGTGCGAGCACACATTGCTGTTAAGTGCACACAGCACAAGACCAGAGTTCATAAAACCACAAAACCACAGACAAGGTAGTTAAGAGGCTTGCTCCAACCCTCAGTGAGATTTTTAGGGCCAAGGCTCAGTTCAGGGCCTGGCACAAGAACTGTTTGCAGAAGGACCTTTGTAACCCCCCTAAGCTGCAGCTGTGCAGAATTAAAGGGCTGCTTGTCAGATCAGTCCTCTGAATTTCCGACCTAAGCTGACCTGGACATCCAAAAATAGAACTTCTGCTTTTACTGAAATATTTTTGCACTTTTAGTATCAGAAAAAGACACACATTATTTAGAAACTTCTGCCCAAGCACCGAGCCTGGTGCAGAGCAGAAACCTTGCTCTTAAGTTCAGTGGCTTCACAGACTTTCAAGAGGAACTTGATTCAGACTCTGCTTTCACTTCCTTCAAGAGTTCCCAAAATACCTGCTCTTCTTTCCCTCCAGTGACCCAGGCAAAGGCAGGAGTGGTGCAGGCCAGCACAGAACTGCAGAGTGCTCCAGACTCCCTAGCTGGCTTAGCCAGAGGGTTTTCCTAACTGCCACCTCAGATCCCCAGCTGGGCTCTGCCTCCACTATCACAAACCACAAGGTAGAGACGGTTATTTCACAGAACTGGGCTCCTCTGAGTGTTCACAGTGTGTGTGTTCATGTAGGCAGAGAGAGAAGTCTCCCTCATCATCTCCCAACCAACATTCCAAGTGTTTCTCAATTCTGAGGAAGAGGAACTGAATATAACGTGGGCAGCATGTTCTTAAGGGCAGCTGGCAGTCATTTGCCCCTTTTCCCTCCCACTAGCATTGCCCACTGTTCCTGTGCTGCTCCTCCCACCCCTCCAGACATACCTGGATCCACACTGCAGGTAAACAGCTTGCAGCCTTCTCCTGAAGGTCCCAAAAGGGATTTGGAGGCATGGAGATGATACAGTGCTTGGCAAAGATAGGACTGGCACTCAAGGGGCCACTCTGCAGCCTCCAAAGAAGATTATATTCCCTATGGAAACACACCTGCATGCACCAGGAGCCCAGCCTGCAGCACAGGGTTCACAGGGAACATCTGGTCCCGCTTGCCCACGGAATCTGCACTGGGAGCACGAGACAGACATCAGGATGTTGAAATCTCTCTCGTGGTATGGAGCAAGTCGGCATCCTAAAATGAATAATTTTGCCAGTGGCTGGTCCAGCTTTCTGCTAGTTTGAGAAAGTGTGGGCCAGGGAGCAGCTAACTCCCACTTGACCAGGTCCCTTCTAACCCAAACCATTCCATGATCATAAGAGAAAAAACAGTCCCACTGACTGCAGGGAGTTGCCAGCACACCTGACTCAGTCTTCCACAGACATGTAGACCTTTCTCAACCCTGGCATACCTTTATCCTCTATTTCTTTTTGGCAGCACAAATAAAATTACTCTTCTTAGGCAGAAGGCACCACACCCGTCCCATCTATAGATTAAAGGTGGGCTTTTCCTCAACCTAGCATGGGGCATCACCCCCCAGATAGAGGGGAGGGAAGGCAAAGGCTGGCAGAAATCTGCATGTGCAGCCCTGTTCCTGGTAGCACATCCACTGCACAGACTGTCCTGATCCACCTCCAGCTGGAGAAAGCTGACAGAAAAATTGGCAGGAGGAGGTGACTGCCCTGGGAAGGGAATTCCAGCACAAGAGAAGTCATGGAGCCAGGGAAGCTCTGTCTGACAGCCAGGGGCTTCAGCAACAGAGGGGCCATCAGTATACTCTAGATCCTTCCAGATCTGAATATTTATTTTCAGTGAAGATCAAACTACGAACTGGTTATCTAGATCTGTTTTTTCCAGGTGAGACAGGGAAAGGAGAGACTTGCGTCATTTATCTCATTCTAAAAGTTAAATCTTATCCTCTTTCTGCCTGGCATATGCCTATATTGGGTGAGATGAACTGCACTCAGACACGTATTTCTCTCTCTCTCTTTCCATAAACTGAGGCTGGGACTGATAAGCTGTGGCCAAAGGCACTTCTTGTTCTGCCTCCCCTACTTCTGTTGCACAAAGGGCACCTTTGTTTCAGGTCCCCCTACATAAATAGTTAATTTCCTCAAAGCCTGGGGAGGTTTGTGGGTGAACTAAAAGGCTGCCAAGCCTGAGGGGGAAATAAACCTTTAAACCTGTTTTATACCCCATAAATCAGGATTGGGATGGTGGGTGTCATCTTTTAATCTGGGTAGGATGACAGAAAAGCTTATAGATCTGTAATATTGCATTTGGTATTTGTTCAGAAAAGTGCCCAGAGGTGAGCATACAACTTAATAAGCAGCAAGAAACTTTGAGGAGAGAGATGAAAGGGCACAAGTCATGGGCTGCCAACTCCATGCACCAGCACAAGGAGCGGCTGCAAATGCCCACCTCGGATAAATCATGGGCCCCTCCACAGGGTAAGAACCAGATGCCTACAGTGCCAGTATCCCAGTCAGTCAGAGAGCTGCTGTGGGAGCTGAGCATTGAGCTTCCAGCACAGCACCTGCACCAACCCACCTGCCAGATTAGTTTTAAGTAATGTATTAAAGTACCAAGTGCTTGTTAGGGCTCCATTAGCCAGAGTTAAGAATTAAACCAGCTCTGATGTTGTCTTCAAGGTCATTCCCATCAGCAGCTAGTTTTGGGGAACAGTGGGAAGAGTCATGCAATCCAAGCTGTTAACACTAGAACATGAACCCAGAGCAGCAGAAAGGGGAGAGCAGCTGGTGAGGCATATCTGGGGTGCTGCCGAGTAAGGACAAAGCTTTTGGGCCTGCCCTTGCTAACCACAGGGCACTGGTGCTGTGGCATCAGCCTGCTGTGAGCACAGAGAATTAAGGAAGCACTCAGCATGCCTGCAGGGAACAGGGATCCAGAAAGCCCTGAGATACCCCTTAACCCACATCCCACCTCTAGCCCTTCCTGTGTTTAACTTGGGAGCCACAGCCCTCCGGAGAGGTCACAGAAGGACTCCAAGGAAGCTGTCAGGAGTTTCCATCAGCTCTCTGCCTTCAGCTGCTTACAGAAGCTCAGGTAAGGGGGTGAGGTAGGTGCTTATTTCTATAGCTTGCTATTACAAGTTGCTTTCTCTTCCTTGCCATGGGAGACAAAAGCCCACAGTCTCTTCCCAAAACAGCGGGTGAAATGGGAGGTGCTTTTGGTGGTTGATTTATTTTTTCCAAATTTAAAAAAAAAAATTTAAAAAAATCACTGGAGCATTTAAATAAATATTTAAAAAAACCCTTTTCAGAAGGTCCTTTGAAACAGTAAAGGTATCTTTGGGTACTGATAAGGAGCAGGAAACCCTCTTGTGTAGAAGAAACCAAACAATGATTACACCTAAGGGTGGGCAGGGCCAGGTCAGGGTAAGGTCTGTCCAGTCACAAGGAACAAGATGAGGGAAAAGAAAAGCTTCCATGTTTTAGTAAATCCAAATTCCAGTCTCTGCACTCAAAAAAACCCAAAAAAAAAACCAAAACAACAAAACAAACAAACAAACAAAAAAACCTAAAAGCCAAAACAGGTCCAGGGAGGGGTGATGAGAACTAAAGGTGGCTTTGCTGCAGAGAATTTTAAAGACTAGAGCTCTTCAGAGAGTTCATCTTTAGATGTCTAAGGGGAATGTGTGGAGAACTATGAAATCCTGAAGGGCAGGAGATGCTCACAGGCAGCACCACACTTGCTGTTATTCCCCATACAAGAACCAGCCAAAACAATACAGGACTGGTTCCAAAACAAAGCAAGAGGTCCTCCTCAGCACAGCTCTGACACAACTGCAAATCTTCACCTGGTTTTTAAAAGCCTGATGAATTCAAGGAAGGAAAACCTACCAAGGGCTCATAAAACATCAATAAATTGTTTCTGGATTATCAAGTCCCTGAGTTGCAGGTCCTGCCAGGTGAGGGCACACACCCAAGTCACGCGCCCCTGCAGCCTTCACTGGGCCCTGTCACTCAGCTGTCTTGCCCTCAGGTGGCCCAGCCTGGCCTTCTCCATGTTTTCTGGGGGGATTTTTGATGCATTTTCCATACGTTTCCTTTTTTTTCATTCATATCTGGATATGTCTGCATCCCTGTCACCTCAATCCCACCCAGAGAAGCTGTTGGGTTTTACAACTCAAGTGTGACACCAGGGCAGCTCCAAGCTGAAGTGTGAGGTCCTTTAACAGGTTTTGACAGGTGAGGACTTTCACCTCCCCATCCCAGACCAAGTTCCTCACCCTGCAGTGCAGGGATCAGCTCTTCCAGCAGGAAGCACAGGAGAACTTGAGGCAGCACCAAGGAGCATGAGGACAGGGACTACAGCAATAATGCTGTGTGTGTAACCATTTGAGTTGAGAGCTCCACTAATGAAGAGAGCATGTTTCCTTTCCTATTCCAATTGTTAACAAAACACATCGGGGACAATCCCTCAGGAGACGTCACCATTTCCTCGAGCGCTCTGACAGATTTTTATCTTTTATTTTTTCTAACATGTTTAACCTAAATTTTCATGTCCTCAATCTGAATTTCCAGCCCTTTATCTGTCTCTGTACATCTCCTCAGCACCCCTTCCCCCACAACAACACAAAGCTGGTGCCGATCCATGTCATTGCAGTAGGTTCAGGCTCTGCCCACCCAGAGCCCACATGCAGATTACCCCTCTTCAAACTACCCCCCTCAGGACACTCTCAGCCTATCTTTCAACATTTCCAGTCTCCAGCTTTTTTCCTCCCAGCAGATCCCTTGTATTTTGGGTTATTTCTTGCTGGAGGCATTAGAGGCCCTTTATCTGAATTTATCACCAATCTGGCGGCTTTGGCTGTGATTCAGATTCTTTGCTACCACATTTTTCTGTGACTAATTCTTCTGAAATTTCTGCTCCTTTGGTGGCACCAGAGCTGTTATTAACATGGTGTGAAATCCTTCACTGAGAGGAACAGAGGAACACAATGAAAAACCCAGTAGTAAGTTTTAAAGAAAAAATAAATCAGTAAGCCACAAAAACTAGATGACTATGTCAGTAGTCCAAGGAAACAGAAGGGAGTTCCAGTCTTATTTACTTTCTTTCCCAATATATTCCAATAACAGGTTTAGGGGTAAATGTGTCCTATTAACAGCATCTTGATGACAGTGATAAATCCTCTTGATTATATTCTTGTATAAAATACACAATACTGTTCCACTCTTACTCATTCTTGTATTTCTTCCACATTTAGCAGCAGTACAGTATTTGGACACACAAAGAACAAGACCACCCACACAGGACAGAGGCAGACCAGAATCATGGAATCATTAGGGTTGGAAAAGCCCTTTAATGTCACTGACTTCAACCATCCCCAAAGAACAGCCAAGGCCACTACTAACCCATGTCCCCAAGTGCCACATCCACAGGGCTGTTAAACTCCTCCAGGCACAGGGACACTAACACGGCCTTTGGCAGCTGTGCCAGGGCTGGACAGCCCTTTCAGTGAGAAATTTACCCAATATCCAACCTAAACTTCCCCTAATCCAGCCTGAGGCCGTTCACTCTCCTCCTGTCCCTGTTCCCTGGGAGTAGAGCCCGACCACCGGCTGTCCCCTCCTGGCAGGGAGTTGTGCAGAGCCACAAGGTTCCCCCTGAGCCTCCTTTTCTCCAGGCTGAGCCCCTTTCCCATCTCCCTCAGCTGTTCCTGGAGCTCCAGCCCCTCAGTGTCCATCCTGTAGAGAGGAAATAGGATATGGACTCACCATCCTCAGACACCGTCCAAATCCTCCTGGTTCAATCACAGCTCAGTCTCTTCTCGTTCCTACACAAGTCTCACCTGCAGCAAAGAGGAGACAACCCAGAGCAGAAGTTTAGCTTATACAAATTCAGCGAAGAAGTTTAATTTACAGATTTACAGGAATGGTAATCCAGTGTGAACACAGAGGGGGAAAAAAATCAAGACCCCCAAGGCCAGTGCCCAGTCTGTACCTATCCCTACAAACATCTGTTTTGTGCCCTTTCCAGGACCTGCTGGAAACCAGATTCAGCATCGGAGGAGACACCAAATCCTTCTGGTCACTCACTAACACAGCACCCAGGACTTATCACATAAGCACACAACAGCAGGGTCCCCACAGATACAAAACTCACACTTTAGGGGAACACAGGAGAAACCTGAAGAAAGACAGACTTGGTCATTGTGGTTCAAGGACCCGGGGAAGATCCTTCACAGGGAACTTGGGTGTTTGGAGAAGATCACTGTGGTACTGGGAGGAAAGCCCCTCTAAATCCAATTGGGTCCTGCCTGGGAGGTGGGGCAGGATGCAAACACTCCAAGTACTAGGAAAAAACAGCAGCTCCTTCTGCCAGCTTTGCCCTGCTTGAGGGATGTCACAGGAGATGTCTGTAGGAAGGGAAAAGCCAAGCAGCAAGACTTGAATAAGGTCCTGCTCCAAGAAGATCTTTTCCAACAGAACCAGATGTTCCCACAAGTGATCCTGGGAGCTCCACGGAGGAAGAGTTTTCAGGTGTATCCAGTACAAGACCAGTTGATCACCAACATCTGTCTCATTTGCCTACATTTTGCCTCTGCTTTGCTCTTCCAGCCCCACAGAGGGAATGGAATTATCCACTATTAAACAGTGGGACCAGAGATGGGCTGAGCCCGGGGCACTCCTGTCCTGGTACCACTCATCTGCCTGAGCAGCCTCCCACTGCCCCATGATCCCTGGCAATGTCCAAGGCCAGGCTGGACAGCACTTGGAGCCAGCTGGGATAGTGGAAGGTGTCTCTGCCCATGGCAGGGGATGGGCTTTAAGGGCCCTTCCCACCCAAAGCATTCTGAGATTCTGTGAAGCAGGACAGAAATCTGCATGTGTGTGTCCCAATGTTTTTTAAATACAATGATATATTAAACAGGGATCCTCAGTATTTCAGTGTAGCTTGAGGATGGCTCAGAGCTCACCAACCAAACCTGATTTCTGCCAGTCCCCTGTAGCATGTAACATGTAGCATGTCTGGGAATGCTCAAGGTCTTCTGTAAATTTTGACACCATTAATTTTAACCTTTCTCCTCCTCAGGTGAAATACAAATGCCAACAAGTGTGCAATTGGAGATTATCTAAAGGTCTCTCACAACACACCCCAGCTGGAAATCCCCCTCCTTCCACCAGTCAGGAATTGTGTTGGCTACAGAAGAGCTCTGAATACCTGCCCAAGGCTTTCCTTTGCTCAGGGATTTCCTTCCTAGCCCAGAATTAAGTCAGGTTTGACACCCACATGTGAGAAGGCCAAGCTGAATGCCAGTACTGAGGAGTCATGGCTGCGATGTGATTCCCACAGTGAGGCAGCTGCTCCCACCCTGCTCCTGCCATGCCCAGGTTGGAATCGTTATCCTTGGCCTTTCAGGTCATCTCTCACATCCTGCCATGCACTTTACAGGAAAGGACAGGAGAAAGGAATGGGAGGTCAGAAAGGACTCCAGACTTGTGCAATATTATGTCTCTACATTTAATTCTTATCTTTATGGGGCCATGAAGCTGCTCTGAGGGCTGGAGCCCCTCTGTGCTGACTGGGAGAACTGGGGGTGTTCACCTGGAGAGGAGAAGGCTCCAGGGAGACCTTAGAGCCTCTTCCAGGGCCTAAAGGGGCTCCAAGAGAGCTGGAGAAGGACTTTGGACAAGGGATGGAGGGACAGGACACAGGGAATGGCTTCCCACTGCCAGAGGGCAAGGACAGATGGGATAGTGGGAAGGAATTGTTCCCTGTAAGGGTGCTGAGGCCCTGGCACAGGGTGCCCAGAGCAGCTGTGGCTGCCCCTGGATCCCTGGCAGTGCCCAAGGCCAGGCTGGACAGGGCTTGGAGCAATTTGGGACAGTGGACTGTGTCCCTGCCTGTGGCAGGGGGTCGAACAAGATGGTCTGTAAGGTCCCCTCCAACCCAAACCAAACCATTCTGTCATATTACCTTACATTTAAAAGCAGATCACCAAGTTCCAGGAAACTATGAAAAATAACCACTCACACTGGGAATCAAATTTCCTATGAAAATAGAAAAAGGCAAATACTACATGACCACCCTTTAAACCCAGATCAGTCTGGCTTTTTTGAACTATAAAAGCCTTTTTTACACTACTTAGTAAATGATCTCACATATCAGACCTCAAAGAGGAAAGAGCCTTTAACAAGAACCACCAGGAGAGTCACTGCCAACCAGTGACTTGTAAGTGACGCGAGAAGCACAATTAGTTTGTGGGTAAGAAAGGGAAGAAAAATGTTAAATATGCTATTTTTACTAAATATGAAGATACTTGAATTATTGATCACACTGAACAGGAGTACTGTTCCTGCAGTGTGCTTCGTACCATTGTATCCAATCACTGCTTATGACTAATGCAGTTGCTCAGTTTCTTCCTCGTACAAGTCAGTAATGACCAGAAACTGAAACTCTGTGGCTGTGTCCTGAGTGAGGAGGTTCCTCCTCGCTCCCATCCCCCAGTTCTCTGGACAGCCAGTTGCCCAAGAGGAAGGCAATCCACGGCAGGAGGACTTCTGGCCCCACGAGCTCAGCCTGCTGGTATGCTGCAGCTCCTGTGTCCCCAGGGCCTTCCTCCTCCTGTGAGAGCAGGGGCAAAGCCAAAGGGGTTCCTGAGGACTTATGAGGTGAGAAAAAGCCAGGAGATACCACAAAAACCCAGGTGCTGTCTGTACCTATGTGGACCTCCAGCATTACCCAAATGACACTCAGCCCAGGCCACCAGGCAGTCTCGCTCAAACATTTGTGCAGTTTCACGTGCTCCTGTGTTGGCATCTCAAATGCATCCCCCTGTTTCAGGGCTGGCCATGCCCCCCCTCCCTCCCCCATCCCCTCTTTCAAAGGCTGCTGTGTCCCACTGGCTGCTGGCTCTGCCCCTGTAGCTTCCAGCCCAGGGTCTCCAGCCCTTGGGAAAGAGGTGGTAGCTGCCCACTGCACCCAGCAATGCTGTCTAGCACCTCTCTGGGCTGGACCCACCAACTTCTCCAGTGGAAGTCAGGTTTGGCACCTGCTCAAGGAGCTGCTTCCCACACAAGAGGCTTGGATTACCCCAAAATCCAGGTCAGAAGCTCTCCTTAAAATCTTGTTTACAGGGGATAGACTAGGGTTGCCCACCTTTTCTGCCAAGGTAGAGGCTGATGCTACAGAATTAAATGAAGAGGGAACCAGGGACAGAGAAAGCCTAGACAAAAATGATGGCACTGGAAAGAAGATAAAAGAGAACAATGGCCTTTCACACACAGACAGAATCACTGAATCACAAAATGTTTTGGGTTGAAAGGGACCTTAAAGCTCATCTTGTTCCAGCCCCTGCCATGGGCAAGACCAGGTTGCTCCAAACCCCATCCAGCCTGGCCTTGGACACTTCCAGGGATCCAGGGGCAGCCACAGCATCTCTGGGCAACTATTCCAGGACCTTTCCACCCTCACAGAGAAGAATTCCTTCCCAATATATTTAATCTAAATTTCCTCTCAATTTAAACTCATTCCTTCTTGTCCTGTCACTGGTTTCTGGGTTCCAGTGCACACTGATAGCTCATGCTGAGTTTTTTCACCCTCAAGTCATCCCAAAGCCCAGAGCCTCAGGCTGTTCTGCTACTGTGCAGGCACAAGCAGAGTGTGGGGCCAGCAGCTGCCTGCCCTCCCCCTCGCTCGCTGGAGGGAGGCACAGGACAGAACTGGTGCTGCTGGTGGGGCTGGTGATGCCAGCTGACACACCTGGGCTGGGGGAAGTGCAGAAATAACTCCTCTTGAACATTTTTATAGCTTGTAACCTCCTCTGGAACTCTCATTCTGGGAGGCAAACCCTCAGATAATAAAGCTGTGTCAGAGGTGAGAACACTCATAAAACCCTTCATTTGCTCTCCCATAGCCTGCTGCTCGCGTGACTCACACCACTTCCTTATGCAACCATACTGTTGCCTCGAGGGATCTTTGTCCCTCCTGGTGAGAAACAGAGGGGCAGGGACTGGAGCAGTGTCTGGAAACCTCTGTCCCCATTCCCTGCAGATGGTGGAAGGGGCTGCTGGAAGAACCTGGCCAGGACCAAGCTCTGCCTGCATCCTCTGGGATGTTCAGCCTCAGCCCTGGCTACACTGTCACACACAGCAGGAAACGACTGCTCCTTTTCGAAACTGCAGCTTGGACTGCAACACCCAGGTCTCCTGTCAGCTGCAATCCAAGCCAGGATGTGACAGGAACTGAGAATCGCAGCAATCCCCACAAAGAACTGGGCTGTCAAAACCCAGGAGAATCACTTCCTCTCCCTCTGCCTCCCCAGGTCTCATGAAGGTGCCATGAAAGTACAGTGCTGTGAATTTACAGGAACTTCTGGAAAAAGCTGAAAGTTCTGCTTCCAGCACAGTGGGATTAATAATGGTGAGCTGGATGTAGGGAACACGGAACAATGAGGAACAGCACCCGCTCCCGGCCATCACTTGCCAGCACAGAGCAGGGATCCTGGGCGAAAGAGGGAGGGAGGGAGCACACACACACATGGATCTTTGGAAAGCTGGGAAAGGGAGCAAGAGCTTTCTGGCTGCAGGGGTGTCATGGGTGCCCCAGGCGAGGTGGGTGGCCCCTGGCAGCTCCTCGCTCCCTACTAGACTTGGTTTTAATTGCTCATAAAGCTCCAGCCATTGTTTGCAGTTGAAGCAGAGCTCTCTGTGCTCAGCATCTGCCCCAGGCAGAGATTTTTGCTTTAACTTCAGCTAAAATTGTGGAGCTGATCCTGGTGCACTTAAAGGGGAAGAACAAGTCCAATATTAAACAGGAGATGTTAGAAGGAAAAAAACAGGAAACCTATTAGCCTTATTGTGATCCCAAATGAAACAGAAACAGCCATCTCAAGCCTTCCGACTAATTAGAGGCTAAAAATATAATTGTCTGACCCCACAGTTACATGCAAAGCAGATTGTATGGGCCAGTCTTTGTTATTTTAAACAAAATTACATCTCAGAGGGTTGTTTCTAATGAAGGCCAAGACCAGCTGCTGTTCAACAACAATACTCTTTTACTGATGAATAACTTTTAAAAAGAAAAGATCAGACTACCAGAGCCCAGGAATGTCACAGCAATACCAGATGATGGTGACAAGTTGCCAAATATTCAGATTGCTCTACAGCATGAAGGGATCATAATTTATGGTCTAACCAGGGGGAAGGGCTGAATTCCAATATGCAGAATTACCCATGGATGAAGGCTGCTGGAACTGCAGCTTAGAGGATCTCACAGGCACTGGCACATGAGCTGCTCAAGAGGGACTGGCAAAAAGTCCACCGCAAAAATATATAATAGCAGTGATGGCAGAGGGACAGATTGGTGGCACTTCTGTCCCCAGCACTGCTGGGACCGTGGCTACAACTGCCAGAGCTCAGGACCAATCCCATGAACTGATCCAAAGCAAAACCAGCTTACCTATGCAGCTTAAAAACCCAAAGATAATAAAATAAAAGAATTCTTTAATATACTGAAGTATTTATGCAACGTATCGGTCCTGCTGACAAGGACAGATCTCAACCCAATTACTGGCAGATGAAGTTTCAGAATGGAATAAACTCCATCAAGCTTATGGGAAAAGTTGTCCTTGTCCTTTTTGTTGCTTGGAGTATTTAAAACTCCATTAAATAGCTGTTTTTAGTCCAAGTCTGAATACATGAATCTCCACAGGCTCTGGGTAAGCAGAGCTGCCCACGGTGCCCTCAGCACACCCCAGCCTCCAGCTGCTCTTCCCAGGATCAGTGCTTGGGATCACAGACCGAGTCTCATGTTCGAAGTTATCCTACCTGGGAGATGTGGGGAAGGCAAGAGGAATTACCCCAGGGGAGGGGGCCACCTGCCATTGCACTGCATGGCCCATCCTGAGTTTGAAGGGACAGCCTCAAGCCAACACAGAGCAAGACACGGCCACTGCCCCACTCTGCCCATGGCACAGAACCACATCCCACCCCAGCTCACCCACAGCCACCAGGAGAAGGTCACGATTTGCAAACTCTTCCTGGTAATCCAACTGAGGAGTCAGCTCATGATTAAAATACCTTGAAAATATTTTTCTTCATATTTAAAAGTAATCATGACCACTTTGAAGGCTGCTGAGGTTCCAGTTGCATTCGAAGTGGGAACATCTAGGTTTCAAATGTGGGATTGCTCCCAAGAGCTCAGGCCAGGACACATAAATCAGCTCTCTGCGGGACTGAAAGGTTCAGGGAAAGCTGCTGTAGCCAGGAATGCTCCTGACTGCATAGCACCATCACACGTGAGAAAAGCCCTCAAAAACACACCTACATGTGGCCAGTGCTGGGCTGGTCGTCATGCCCATTCCCAGGGCAAGCACATACAGCTGTACAGGGAGGATGCTGGAGGCCAGGATCGGCCAAAGAGGGACACAGGGAACACAGGAACAGATTGTCCAGGCATGTAACTGACAGCCAGACACAGGGGGAGAGGGACAGAATATGCCCGTGCCCACTGCAAAGGAAGGCAGGAGATGTGTGTGAGAATAAGGTTACGTAGATCAACAGGAGAGAAACCAAAGCCCTGCTGGGACAGCAAATCCCCAAGAAGTGCAGGAGGAGCAGCAGAGCAAAGGAGAGAATGGGCAGAGCAAATTCAGGATTTCAGGAGCACAACTGCCACGGAGTCTAATTTCCCAAATGGTGAAGGCAGGGAGAATAACATGGAGATTTTGCCAAGCTCAGGGTTTTTGCAGCAGCAGTTTCAGGCTGAGGAGATGAGAGACTTCACTTTGACTGACCTGTGTCCAAGGGACTTACCATGAAAGTGGGGAAAAAAAAAAAAGCACAGGAGGTAAGTAGGAGCAGAGGTGAGCTTTGCTTTTAACAGGGGAGAAACTACACAGCATGGAGAAGGATTCAGAGGCAGGTGGGAAACTGAGCAAGGGGGGAAGAAGAATAGTGCAACAAGGAGGAACAGACAGCACAGGGGCAGAGATGAGAGGACAAACCAGAGGAGAACTTGTGCCTGGTGCAGGGAAAGGAGCAGAGTGCCAGGAGGAATGCAGAGAGGCAAGAGGAGATGCTGGCACCATATTTTGTCCTTTCCCCTCTAAAGAAACAAGGTCCTTTGCTGTAAAAAAGAAGGGTAAAGAAGGTTGGAGAAATCAGAGGGGTGCTGGAGCAGCCACAGGCTTAATGCCCAATAAAAGCAAAGCTCTGGTTTAGCAAAGCCCAGAGTAGCTCTGCAACAAGCCCTGAGCTTGCATGGCTGTGGGCAGGCCTGGGCTCCGTGCTGCCATGGATGCACCACTGCCAAAAGGGAAAATGAACAAGAGAAATTTTGGAAAAGGAAATACGTGACGTGGGCTGGAGATCACAAAGCTTGGAAAAGCAATGCAGACCGTGGTGCAGAGTTGCTGGTGGGAACAGGGGTCACTGAGCTAAGCAGGGGTCACTGGAGCAGGAGCAGCACTGGGGTACAGGCAGTTTTGGGGCTCGTGCTGCTGAACAGTGTAGAGCTGAGGACTGCTGAGAGTGGAAGGAACAGTGGAAGCCATGGAAGGATACAAGAATGTAGAAGAGGATGTGGAAAGAGCTGGAGGGGGAAACAGGTAAACAAGACTAGAGCTTGTAGGAGGAAAACACGACTAGAATTCAAAAAATGCTGAACTCAAAAGGCTGGGCCAGGCATACACCTGGAGCCAAGACCTACCAGCCACCTCTGTGTCAGGCTCAGGGGACAGCTTAGCCTGGGGATATTGTCAAAGCAGTCTAATGACAACTTGTTTTGCAGAAGAGTGAAGAAACCAGAGAGGGGGAGATCCTTATGGTGCATCCAAGCTGCAGGACCATATCCCCAGCAGCATTTTGCATTTTGTCTGTCCCATCCTTTCCTCTGCTGTGGGAATCTTTAAAAGTAAAGAATTTTAGGAAAGCTACAAAAAAGCAGGTTTCAAAACCAACAAAACAGCAATTACAGCTAACCTGTAGCCATAAGATTTGTCAGTAGAAAAGTTCCATAAGATGTAGAAAACAAGGAAATATGAAACAATGGTCTGTGTATTAAAGCTTAGTTAGAATAAATCTTAAGGATGCAGAAAAATATAACTAGCAAAATATTAGGAAGTTTTAAGCTTAATAATAGAGCTCTGTGCATTGTATTTTAAGGCTTACAAGCAGGCGTTATATTCAGAATAAGCAAGCGTTGTTTTAACCAAATGTACATGTACTTATTGTAGTTGGTTAAACTACTGTCAATATGCTTTTGCTTGCTGCGATTGGTGAAGAAACTTTTAAAGTGCATTGTAACATGAGGCTCTGCGTCTGCTGCTGTGGACATGAGCTGTTGTCATCTTCCTATTGTCTCAGTCATGTAATGAGACTTCTAGAAAATAAGCTTGAAACACCTGCAACATTCTCATCCAGTTCAATGCTATGTATAAATTCATAGCTGGCATTACTCTGCCACATCTTGGTCAGCCAGGAGTCAGGAGAGATGGATACACAGAGGAGCCAGAAACAGTTTATAAGATGTGCGAGATAGAACATAATGAGCTTTAAGGTCCTTTTCAAACCTCACATTCTGTGACTCTATGAGATGGGGGTGCACAGGCAGATTCTGACAGACCCCAGCTGGAAGGTTCAGCAGTGCCATCCAGATGCCATCAAGGTGTATGGGATAATGAGGGAAGAGAACAGAGCCCCAGCACTTTGCCAGACCCCTAATGAGCACTGCTATCCATCTCTGCAATGTTTAAGCGTAATTAATTTCAGCAGCCTGCCAGCTGACTCTGCTCTTAACATTAATGACAGTGAAATCAGAGTTTCAAGGGGAACGCAGTGACGGTGAAGGAAGCAGAGCCAGGAGCCGGAGTTTCTCAGCTCATCTCCCCTCTGCTCCCGAGGCTGTGGCTCTGCCAGCGCCGCAGCCTCGGGGCTGGGGCAGCCGGTGGAACCAGGTGGCAGCAGCACACCGAGGATGCTCCCCTGCCAGGTCAGAGTCTGCCTCCTCCTTCGTGTTCCGAGGGAGCTGGCAGGAGCAGGGATGGGAGCAGGGCCTGGCAGAGGCGCTGCCATCACCTCAGTGATTCATTTCCCATCCCAGCCAGCACGAGGCAGCTGCTGAGGGACCGACCCTTCAGTCTTTTCCATGAGGGCACGTGGAGGAACCATGGACCGAGAGCCCTGCTGCCTCCATGCCATGCCCACCCTATACAGGCCTTTCATCCCCAAGCTGGCAGAGAAGGAATTCAAAGCCAAGGCTCCAAGCTGAACTCCGTAACCATCGGACTGACAGAGACAGGAAGCACAGCTTTGGCAAACATTTCCAAAGTTCCCGTAACTCCAGCCTGTTGATCTCCAGCTTTGTTTGCTGTTCTTTAAAAAAGCAGTTGGGACATTTCAAGTCACAATTAAGCCTTTATTCAAGTACAAACAATTGCCTGGTCCCTACCCAAAGCAATGCAGATGGACCCATCCCAGCTGCAATCCAGGCTCTTGCCTGCTCCTGCCATCCTGCCGCTCCAGAGGGAGGGATGTGTGGATACTGGGCTCCCTCTCATGCTGCCCTGGCACCGCCCTCCATGCACTGACTTCAACTCAATCTCAGGAAGGAAGCAGCAACAGCTTCAAGGAAATGGTGCCTGCACTACAGAGGTCACATCCCAAGTCTCCAGGCCAGAGAAGTGCTGTCTAAACTGGTCTCTGTGCAAACACTCAGTTCTCATTGCACACCAGGAGAATTCACCTTTAACTCCCATCAACTTGGGGAGTCTCTGACAGCTACAGTTTTTTCTGAAAAGCAATCTTTGTGACTGCAGAAAGAAAACCCATGAGATATGTGACCCAAATGCACCAGAAGGCTCTGAAATCCAAAAATAAAGTCCTGAAGTATACCACTTCCCCTCCCTACCCGACTCCAGGTTTTCCCAGCCAAGCTCACGGCTTTCCCAAGCACCCATGTCTAATATCCTGGCATTCAACGTGTGGGTATTTTAAAATAATTTCAACCAAACAGCAACAACACTTCAGCCCTGCCATTATTACAAACGTAACTATTATTCTTTTATACAGGTGCATAAACATACCCATGTGGTATTACATTAGGAGTCCTAAGGTTTCTGATACATGCTCCTGCAGCCACAGAACAGGGGGAATGGGGGGAACTATAGCCCTTGGTAAAGGGCAGCCAGGACATCTAAAGCGGTGCCTGCCTGCAAGAATCTAGAATTTCCCCTGGGACAGTCAATAGAAACAGTGTCTGAAAGCAGAAAATGCTGTTTTTATTTCAGGTGATCACATGTCCTGTAACACTGCTGGGATTCACAGCCTTGCAAGAGCCACACTTCCAGCTCTGGCTGAGGCTCCTCAGCTCTGGAACCACGTGCTGCTGGCTGGAGGCAGACCTCAGGCCAGAGCTCAAGTGCCACTATTCAACACAGACAAAATTTCTAGGAGAGCCTGTTTTCTCCAAGGATAGTTTTCTTCCACAGGAATAAAATGAAATGTTTTTTAGTAACTCATATAAAGACATACGTGAAAAAGCTACGACCAAAACCATCAGCAGGTCTGAGAGGACAAGGAAGCATCAGGATTTATTCTCTTGACTCACCCAGACCAAGCCCAGTTTCCCCAGCAGCCTCCTCACAAGCAACAAGGAGGATCCTGTGCCAGGCCCTGCAGCACTGACCCTTGAAACGTGGCTGGGAACACACAGCTCTGCTGAACGCTCCTCCCCACTCCTGGGGGAAAGCCAGTTCCTCTCCAAAACTTGCAGTAACTGTACCATCATCGCATTAAGTTCCCAGCTCCCCCTTTCACATGAAGAACCTCTAAAACAGAGCAACTAACATCTCGGGGTTTTTACCATCAAGCTACAGAAGACCCCAAGAGGAGATGAAAATCTTTAAGAGCTGTTATTAATAATTTAAGAGCTCACTTCCAATTGCATGTCCAACCTGAGCACGGTCAGAGCTGTTGGCTCCCATGGAAACCCTGGGTTTGCAGGCACTGTCTCCTGATGGTTTGTTATGTCAACTGTTTGGACATCCTCCTTCCCAAGGAACCCTCTCAGGGCTTTGCGTTGCCACAGCTGTTCTTTACAACCAGGCAACAAATTCAGAAACTTGGCCTTCATGAGGCTTTTCTGGAGGTAGTATCCCTCCAAAAACCAAGCAATACCTCACCTGGTGTTTAACAATTCTCACCCCAAGCCCCCAAAGTTTAAGAAGGTTAAACCAGAGCCTTTAGTCTTTAATTTCCAGGTATCTGGAGCCTTTCAAAACTAGTTTGCACTTCAGGAATGGAAAATCCCATGAAGGTACTTTGCACACTGACCTGCTTTCATTAATAACCTCATCTCAAAGGATGTGGGCAGGTCAACAAGTTCAGCCAAGCTTAAGTGCTCCCATCTCATGCTGTCTCTAAGCACGAGCTTAACTGCTTCTAAAAATGGCGCTGGCCATGCCCGCTGCTCCAAAGGCACTCTTAGAAAGGGAAATCTCCACCCAATTGATACATGGGAAGAGAAAGCAATTTGATATATATAACAAGTCCCCAGCTTATCTAGCAGTAAGAGCTGCTCCAATTCACACATGCTGTCCCTTCCCTGCTGGCAGCTTCCAGCAGGACAAGGGATGAAGGTGGCCACATGCTGAACTCGGTACCAAGAGAAGCCAGAACATTTATTCTTACCTGCTGCAATTCACAGAGGGAACAGAGCCTGGGATTTCTTCCCCTTAATAACTAACTAAAACAAAACTCATTAAGGATCAAATTCATACCTCTACAAGGTTTAGGACAAGACTGCAATGCATCAGACTTACTCTATCTAACACAAAGACAAATCTCAGGAAGCACTGGGATTTTTATCATCTTTGCCCAAACGCAAGGCAGCTCCTTTCCTCCTGACAGTGCATCACTGACATGCACTGATGAAACCCCACAGTCACCCAAACCAGTGGCAGCTCTATCAGCAATTCCAGCTGAATCTAGGTTTTCCCCAGCACTGTATTTTCACTTCAGCCCATGTTGCCACACAGGCCAGCATCCTGGGCTCCAGCCCCACAGCTCTGGAGAACAGGCAGAATGGAAAACTGGAGTTGAGCACTCAGTGAAACATTCCATTTCCCAGCTTCCATTGCTCCAGTATGAACCCTTTGCTGTGGGATTTTGGAGGGTGGGAGGAAGCAAGAGCAGCAGCACAAGGGCAGTGGGATCCCACCCGGTGGGCTGCTGCTCCCCAGGGAATTCCAACAGAGGAACTGGCTGCTCATTCCAGCTTCAGTTTTGAGTATTTGTCATTAGTAAAACATGCTGAAAATGTGACTTCCTCTGCCATGAGACCTATTGAACCTTTTCACAGAAGTCTAAGGAACTTCCTCTTGTATTTCAATAAAAGACAAGCTCACAGGAAGAACAGTTCCTCTCATACTTCTGGGAATTCCTCTAGTAAAAACACTTACTGAAGAAGGAACGATGCAGTGGAACAAAAAGAAAGGGAGGTGGGGGATTCACTTGTCCATAAGTCTGTGGTTTACTATAAATTCATTTATTATGAATCCACTTCACAGCACAGAACCACTTTTACTTCCTCTTTTGCCTCATTTAGCAATGGAAACAAAAGCTCTCTGCAGTTTCCTAATGAGCCAAATCTGCACAGAAGCTCTGCATTCAAGACTTTCACACTAAAAAATAATCTCAATTTGCTCTCCTTGCTGAACAAAATAGGCTCTGTCTAGGATCATCTTACCCAGCATCCAAAGGTGCTTAGCTACCCACTTTCATTTGGAAATGCAGAGGTGAGAAGGCAGAGAGGGAAGGGTGACACTTCCTGGAGAGTCCTGATAGATTAACTTTCCAATTCCAGAAAGGGGAAAGAGCAAAGAACGGGGTAAGGAAGACATAACCTTACGCCAGCCCAAGGAAGTGCAAAGGACAGCAGGGAGCGATATGAGTTGCTCGCTGGCACGTCCCAGCCCTGGCATCCACTCCCCATAGATCTGCACACAGCCTGTGCTGGCTGCCTGCCCGTAACGTGGCATTCCCTTGGGCAGCTGCCTGCAATATGTCTCCAGGCTGCCCTATAACGAGCGCAGTACCTTAGATGCTGGGAGCTACGGGCTCCCTGAGGAACATTCAGTGGTATGAGTGAGCCACAGGCACCAGAAAGGACCAATTCTTCAGGCCAAAGCAGGCCCGTTCATTCAGTTCTTCTAATCATTTATTGTCTCAAAGTCCTGCAGAGGTTTGCCTGCAGGCCCTGCTCCTCCCTACATCCATCAAATCTCAGCCTAAAGCAGCTCCACCAATTACCCCTTCCTGCACCAAGACTCATCCCTCCCCTTCAGCAGGCAGCAAAGCTCCTCTCCAACACGGTTCTTTGTGCTCCCAACCAGCTGCAGGACACAAACAAAGGATCTGCTCTTCCAGGGTGATAATCCCCAGCATCACCACATCACACAGAAACAGCCAGCATCCCTGTGGAATGTTTATGGCAAAGATGAACTGTGCCCCAGTCACACCTCCAAAAGACATTGCCTCGAAACACCCCCGGTGTTCTCACTAGGCACAGTGAACACCAACTCCCAAGGATCCCAAGTGCCAGGAGGAGCAGAAGTGGAGCTGTCAGAAAGCAAAGCTGCTGCAGCAATAGCTTTGCTGAAGGGACCATTTCCCCCTCGGGCAGGAGCCATTGACACAGCCCTGAGGGATGGTGCAAAGCTGCAGGGAATGTCTGGGAGTCGCTCTTAGGGCCCCTTGGAGATGCCTGCACTCCCCTCCAGTGCCTGGGAGTCTCCCACCACGCCCCCTTCCCTCACCACACCAGTTCTAAAGAAAACATCCTCTATTCTTGCCATTTTGCGCCCTTTAGGATGTACCACAGGTTCAACATCCCCCAGAAAATAGGGACTTCACAGCACAAACAAGCAGTTCTCCTTGGAAATCAAGGGACTTTCCATTCCCATAGGCAGCTATATCCAAACATGAAAGCTCAGGGCACAGTGATAACAAACATGCAGAGGCCAATGCAATTTCACCTGAGTTTTGCCTGAGTTAAGAGACAGCAAGGCCCTGAGCAGGGTAGCAGAGAAGGAGCTGGACTGGGAACAGGAAGGATGTAGTTATCTTGGGTACGATAGAACTCCCTCAATGTACTAACAAAATTACTTCATAAAGGCACTGTACCTTGTGAGCTGTAGCATCAACCAAGGCTGGCAGTGTCAGAGCTGGCATCTGTACCAAAATTCCCAATCAGCTGCTTACCAATCAGCTCAGCTAGGCTACAACTTCTTTGGGAAGAGCCACTGCTGACCTTAGCTCTTGTCCCTCTCCCTGGACATGGTGTTATTCCCTCTTTCTGCAGAAGGGAAAGGGATAGCAGGCAGAGCCCCTGGCACTTGGTGGAAATCAGGTCTAGAGGAGATGCTTCCTTGCTGCAAGCAAGACGAGAATTCTCATTGCCCGGACTCCCTCTCACTGTATCCCTGTATTTCCCCTGGCTGGGCTTGCACACACATCCATGGTCCCAAGATATCACCTGGTTGTCAGAGGAGGTGTGTAGACACAAGAACCTTTTCCTAGAGAAGCCATCTCTTGTGAAGGGGTGGATATGAAAAGCACAAGCCAGGACTTCCTGACAGCGAAATACTAAGCACTGGCACTTTCCAGGAGCAGCAGATCTCCTCTCCATAGCAGGCAGGTGAGACAGACATTTGCAGAGGACTGAGGAGAACCAGGCATGTTGTTTAGGAGCATAAAGGATCTGAATGTACAGAAGGAAAAGCTGATACCCCAGAGAGAGGAGCCAGAGTTAATCCCTCGGCAGGGCTCCCAGCCATCCCGCTGTCCATTGGGATTGGAGGGAAATGGCTGCCCTGGAGCACAGAGACAGACACTCATCACACCAGAAGTCAGCAGCAGTTCCCCAAGTCACAAGGGCCACAGCTTTTAAAATATAAAGCAGCACTGAACATCAGCATCAAAGGAAATAAATCCCACATACAGAGAGCATAAGTCTCAGGCTGTAAGGAACCCTGAAGCAGCACTGGAGAGGGAATGGATGGCTGAAAAGGGTCCAGACCTACCCAAGGGCACAAGAAAGTTGACAAGAGGACACAAACCATGAACTGTACTTCAGCATAGCCGGAGGAAAGTTTAACACCCCAGGTCACTGGGAATGTACCACATACACAGCATCCTCAGTAGTACGTAAAGCAGCTTGAAAAACATCTCTGGTGTTTCCAGAAGATCTCACCAACTCCCGGTTTGATGTGTTTCTTCCCACCAAACCCCCACATACCTCACAGCTGTTCTTCCCCCATCCAAACACAGACTCTGTCCTGGCACATACAGGCTGCTCCATCCCACATCCAACTTCAGCCTCCCCAGGCCTCATGCCTGAAGAGACTCATTTCCACTGCCCCAAGCCTGAACTCCAGGGCAGCAGAGGCTTTTTGGCCTGTGTCCAGATGCGATGAGCTTGCTCCGAAGTTTTCAGCAAGAAGAGTCTGCCGTTTGGGAAGGAAGGCAAAAGTGCCTCTGGCACAGGGCCAGCTGCAGCCCTGACCTGGGGGAGGCAGGAATGGGGTGCTGTCTGGCTGGAAAGCAGAAGTGAGTATAAGCCCAAACAATGCTACCTGGGGTGAAAAGCAACAACTTCAGGACTCCTCACATCCTCCTAAAGTTCCTCCTGAGCATCCCAGGTCATAAGGCACACACAGGGTGATGACACTGCCAGGTGGTGCTGGCAGCTAAGCTGAGCTGCAGGAAGCACGGGCATGACCCATGCTCCAGGCTGGCAGCCAGCCACGCTCTCCCAGGGTACCCTCAGTGAAATGTTCTCCAAACTGGGTGTAAGTGCCTCATAAATGAGATACTGAACAGGACAGCGGCTGCTCTCGTTCACATTAAAACAGTGAAACAGATCCCACCTGGCTCTGTCACACTGGTGGCCCTGAGTGCTATGTGCCAGTCATGCTCCTGCAATAAGGAGACTTCTGCTGAGTCCTTTGAAAGATTTTAAAAAAACATTTATTGTGAATCCAGGCAGCACAGTTGAAATAGATTCATGCTGGATTGCCACAAGGCACTCATCCACTTGGGGAAAGCTGTCCACTTCAACAAGTTTCTAGAATAAAACAAACCAGTAAAACCCTCTGAAGCTTCCAGAAGGAACAATGCAAATTGCAGCCCTCGCTTGCTCGGAGCAGTCCTCAGCTTCAGCAGGGACCATCAGGAGTGACTGGCAGAGCCTAAGCAATTGAACTGACTGTAGAGCAGAAATGCTTTGAGGGTCCTTACCATAAAGCTGTCACTCACAGTCAGTGCCATGTCCAAGCATGTTCTGAGAACAATTCCACAATTTCATTTTGCAGCGAAGAACTGGTCAGGTTGGAAAAGGAACAAGGACTCCACTTCCCAGACAGTGCTGTTCTGACAGCATGAAATCGCAGAAAGCTGAGCTCCAGAGAATACCCCGTTGCAATTCTGGGCTTAAGTTCAGCCACAAGACTTTGCCCCCAAGCAGATAAGTTGTGAGCTGTGTCTACCTCTGTCCCTGCTGCCAGCACAGACTCCTCTGAAGTGGGGGGGCGGGTGGCTGACAGTAGTTAGCAGCCTCAGCAAGAGTCAGCAGATTTGGCTCTTGCTCCACCTCAGGCAGAGGTACCCAATATGCCTGTACTCTGCTATCAGAATGTTCCCACCTATCTTATTTCTAGCAAACCTCATGCCCAAGGCTTAGGAAAACCTCAACCCTAACTTTCTGTGAATGCTGTATCTCTGTGGTGGGTTCGGACCTGCACCCTTGCAAGAGACAGCACAGTGTTTCTGTCCCCCAGGAAAATAAATGTTGGCAAAGAGCAGAACTCTGTTGTGCGTGGCCGGGTCAGCTGACCTTCCCGGGTTTGCAGTGCCTGAGATCAGCTGTATCTCACACACTGCCGAGCAAACACTCCACCTAGAAGTGAAGCAATAGGATCCACGAGGGAAGGCAGATCAGGAATGCTCTCTGATCATCAGAGACTAAATGGAATAAAGCGCCTACAAACGCTCACAACAAAAAAAGGAAACCTCTGAGGCCAGAAACTTGATACATGTTGAAACAGAATATACTGACACATAATTCTCCTTTCTAGGGACAGGCCCTGGGCACGCTTCTCTTGAAGAAGAAATTTGAGAGCACCTCTCAAGTGAGAAAGAGCAACACAAAGTAATAAGTAATAACAAAGGCCTTGCTGCTGTTAAGAGTGTGAACTGTCAGTTTAGTTCTGCTGATGCTCTGTCTCTCTAAAGTTACCTCTGTCTGGAAAGGCCAAGGCTGCTCCCAGACTCACCACACACAGATCACTGCACGACGACATTGCAAAACACACCCCACGAAAGCTATCCCCACAAGCCAATTCCCACCTCACTGGGGAGGGGCTCCTCCAGCTCCAAGGCCAACCCAGGTGTCAGAGAGACCAGAGGCGGCATATAAAACCTCATCACATGTGTCAGACTCTCTCAGCAGCCCAGGACTGACCAAACTAGAGAGAAAGGAAGGAAAGTTGGGGGAATGTGTGTTACTCCAAGAGCCCAGGCTTTGGCACAAGGGTGCCCTACTACCAGCCCCTGCTGGCAGGAACACAGGCTCATTTCATACACAATTCAGCCACTGAATGTGCTTCAGTTTCATTTCAGTTCACATTCCAAAAAAAGAACCTCTTTCCAGGTGCCGCGCTGGCACATCCAGCAGCACAGTGCACTGCTGCTGCCAGAGCCTCCCAGTCAATCCTCACTCTGAGGCTCTGGCTGCAAAGCCAAAGCACCTTGCACCAGGGCAGTTTTCTTCGGGGCAGAAATTCACCACCTCAAGGAAAAGCATGCCACTTTCCTTGGATTTGGCTCTGGGCTGCAAGGTGCAGATGCAGTTATACTCATTGCTTTGAACAAGACAGGGACCAAATCACCCTGAAAAGTAGGCCTGAGCAGGCATTTGCTATTTATAAGCTAATCATCTGATCCCTCTGGAGGGAAATCCTATCCTTTGGGGCTGTTGGGAGTGCATGGAACTGCGGGAGCGTCAGGAAGGAACAGAAGGGAAGCAATTACATTGGCAGGAGCGTGTTTCAAGTGGCCAGACAAAATTCTTCACTGCTCCATCACAGGCCCAGCATCTTCCTGAAGAACAGACCAGGGATTATGAGCAGGGATTAATCTGTTATGCTGATTTGCTAAGAGCAAAGTAATTTTTTAATAGCTCTCATCTCCATTCATCATTATCTAAAAAGGGCCCTAATCTAGTTCTGCAAAGAGTGACAAGTCTCACATTAAGAGCCTACTGGAAATCCAAAAGCACACAGGAAACTGGCTGGCTGGAGCTACCTCTGAAGGGGAAAGCTACGAGCTTTCATAACTCTTTGATAATTATTAATTCCTTGGGGGAGCATGCCTGTCCTGGGAAGCTGAGTGTGATGTGCAAGTAAGCACACTGATTCCTTTCCTTCTGTTCATATTCCTCTCTGATAAAAATAACCTGGGTTAGATGACACTGCTGGATTTTCCTGTGAAACAATGCTCAGTCATTTCCAACACCACCGCACACACTCAGTGCAACCACACACCCCCCAAAACAATCTCAGTTCTTACTACCCTCCTTTTTCCTCACCTACCAAAGTATTACTGAGAACAACCCTCTCCCTTCACTGACAGCCTCTGAAACAAACTGGAGACAGCAAAGAGGAGTGGAAATAGCATAGATTAAAACCACGTCTCTTGGAGGAGAAGGCCCAATTCCCAGAGCAATCCTCACAAACAGAGCAGAGCAGAGTCATCCAAACCTGGCACCTGCCTCCATGTGAGCAAAGCTCAGCGAGACACAGGTACCAGGCTGAGGAAAGGCTGCTCACATCTTCCCTGCGCTCCCTCAGCGCTGGCACAAGGGAGACTTTGAGAAGCCCCACATAAACAAAAAACAAAAGCAGGCCAGTGCATATTTGGCAGATTGACATCACAATAAAAGCTGGCACAGCAGCATTCTCCAAAGTCTCTGTGACAAGATCTGCCCCTAAAGCTTCCCTTGATTTGGGTTTTGGGTTTGGTTTTTTTCCTTTCAGCTTGTTAGAACCAAATCTGACAGTTAAGTTACACTGTTGTTGAGACAGATGGGCTGGAAGGACCCTGCCACAAAACCCACAGCAGTGACACCTTTGAGGAAATGTCCCAGTCAAAGCTCTCTCAGAAAAATAAGTAACTGTCACAGCCAGACAAACAGATTCCTGAGATGTAGCAAAGAAAAGGGGAACCCAGATGTTTCTAAAAATTTATAAGTGAAACTTTTACATTTAATTTCCAGTTTATACTGAAATGTCCATCTTCCTACAAACTCCCTGAAAGACAACATAGCACCTCACAGACCCCCAAGCAGAGCATACCCCAAAGTCCTGAGGCTGTGAGCCCAGCTGCTTTTATTAAAAAAAGAAAAACATGGAGCCTCCATGTAAAAGTTGGCAGCCAGTACAAATTCATCACTGACTTAGGGATGCATGCTTGCATCTCTTATCACCTAATGACATACATTTTTGATGCCATGTACGCATATCCTGACCAGCCACACTGAATTCCCAGTGTCCAGCATCTGTTTTCCACGAGGCGATGCAGACTGGTCAGATCTTCTCTCAAGTTCTTGCTGGAGGAAGCAGACAGTTCTCTCAGCACCACATGGCAGCTTTTTTCACCTTTAATCCTACCTCATACATCTCCAAACTCTGCTCAGCTTTCCACCAGCTTTGAGCCACACACAAGCACCAAACCTGGGCACAGCAGCTTTTGCACCGGTGTGGGAGCTGAGTTAACAGTCCCTCTCCTCCTACTCATCTTCAGTGAGGTACCAAAGACCACCTCCAGCCCAGTTCCCTCTGTTCAATATATTCATGAACCCAGGTAAAAATTCCTGCTTCCCAGGACAGATCCCACTCCCCCCTCCCTTGTTTCTCTGTTCCCATTTTGGACCCTTCCTTTAGTTTTCTTTCTCCGGTAAAACAAGTGTGGTCTCCCCAGAGTCCAGTGCCAAACTAACCAGGCCACAGTGTCAGATTCTCATTTCCCATTTTCTGCTCAGCACTCTGAGTTGCTCATGCATCTCCTCAGATTTTAGCTGTCAGCTTTCTTCAAGTCATTGCCAAAATCACCATCAGGCTCGCTACAAGGCAGTTGACATAATACGCCCAATAACGTTCTAGGAACCCCCAATTTAACATGGATTAGTTTGAGTTCATCCCATTTCAGTTAATTCGGCAGGAAACCTCAAACACATCACATCAGCTGCTTCAGGGAAACCAATATTTACAACACAGGTTAGCTGAGAGGGTTCTAAATGTCAAATCTGCATCACCATCTTCACACCAAACTTCAGCCACCGTCAGTTCCAAACCAGCACAGAACTAGCTCCTACCCAACACGGAGGGGAAGCACCTGCCCCAAACACAGCCGTGTGTGACGTCCAGGGGGGCACCAGGCAAACCCCACCGTTTGCGAAAAAGAAATAGCTCCTGGTAGTGTCGCTAGTCCGGATTTCTGTGGCACAAGAATCTCCCACCCGCCAGGCACTTCCAGGTGAGATCTGTACGGCCCCATCTCAGGGGGACAGGAGAGGGAGGCGAGCTGCGCCCGCAAGCCCTGCTCGGGGAAAGGCTCAGGCCCCGCGGCAAGGCCAAAAGGGACAGGGTCGGCCTCAGCGGGAGCCCCACGTCCAGTTCCTCGGTCTGACTGCCACCNCCTCCGCCCGCCGGCGACACCGCAGAACCTCCAGCGCAGCCCGGCCTGGGCCTGGCCCGCAGGGCCGTCACCGCCTCAGCGCTGCTGCCACCGGGTGGTGCCGCCCCTCACGGACAGGCCCCGGGGAGGCCGCGCTCACCGGGCGGAGGGGAGAAGGAGCGGGGCCGCGGAGGGCGGCTGCCCGAAGAGCGGCGCTAGGNCCGTCGGCCCGCCCCGCCCCCCGTCGGCCCGCCCCCCGTCGGCCCGCGCGCCCCGGCCAATCAGCGCCCGGCACCACCGGCACCACTGACCAATCAACGGAGAGAACGCGTCCCCGCCCAGCGCCACTGGCCGCGAGGCCACGCCCACTCACCCGCCCGGCAGGCCTATCCCGTGACAAGAAAGGGAGCGGTGCCCGGCGCCCGACGGCCAATGAAAAATCACAGCGCGTCCCGCCGCAGCCAATCGGCGACCGCACAACTCTGCCCCTCAGAAACGGCGGCGGGAACGGGGAGTGGCTGGGCTGTCCCGTCAGGTGACCGCAGAGTGACACGGACTCTCCCCCTCAGCCGGGCTGGGGCCGGGGGTAGGCCGAGGGCTCCCGGAACCTGACGGACCTCGGTCCTAGGCAGCGCTCAGGGAAACAACCGCTGGGCATGCGTGGGGTGGGGCGCCCGGGCAGGATGGTGTGGGTTCGCTGCCTCCGGGCCAGGCCCCGCGGGCTACGGAAGCCGCCTGAATGGTCAGGAGATCTTGAGGCCTCCCCATTCGATCGCCCCGCTCAGCTTCGGGCAGCTACTGATTCTCTCTGCCTGGATGTGCTTCCCCCGGGGCTGGATGGCCTCTGTCCCTCGCCTCGTCCCTGCGTTTCTCGATCCTTGGCGTTACTTTTGCCCTTCACATCCTCAGCCTGCCCCGCGGAATAGCCCCGCTAGTGTAGTTGGGGGCGATCTCAGGCTTTCTCACAGCCCAGGTTTTACATTCCAGGATCCTGCGCGCTGCATCACAGAATAGTTGAAACTGGAAGGGATCTGTGGAGATCACCCAGTCCTACCCCCCAGCCAAGGCAGGGTCATCCAGAGCAGGTGACAGGAAAGTGTCTGGATGGGTTTGGAATGTCTCCAGAGAGGGAGACTCCACGGCCACCCTTGTGCAGCTGTTCCAGTGCTCCCAGCTGCCAGCATGAGGTGCTGCTGCCTGGGACGGTGTCTCTCTGCCCCCCTGGAAAGGATGAGCTGAGCCCAGCCCCAGACAGGTCTGGAGGGTTTGGGGGTGTGGACAAAGGGATGTTGTTCCTCGACAAAGGACAACCATCCCTGCCCGGTGCTAGCTGTGAGTGGAGAGTGGAGCTGTCCCGGGCCTGGCTCTGAGAGGTGCAGGAGGGAGCTTCCTCCTTGTCCCGCGGATGCTGAATCTTTGCAAGTGCATTGCTTCAGGCGATTTCCCTGGGAAAAATGTGTGAAAAAGGGGGAGATGGGTGATGTCAGGAAAAGCCTCTGGGCTGGAAAATTAAGGAAGGAGCAGCACCCTGGGTTGGCAATAGGGCAGGGGGAGCAGGTAGAGAGATAGATGATGGGGAGGAGGCAGCACCTGGAGGGAATGGTGGGGCAGCTGGAGCTATGGTGTGGGGCAGATGGTGCCATCCTGAAGAGGATCTACTCCAGAATCTGCAGAAGGAGTTTGTGGAGCATGTGAACAACCCACTGATCTCGGGGATGCTGGACAACCTGCTGGCCCAAGGGGTTCTGAGCTTTGGGGAGGTGAAAGAGGTGCAGGATGCACATGGATAAGGCTCCTCAAACACTGTGCTCCAGAAAGGGCACCACAGCCAGCCAGATCTTCACTGGCCACCTCAGGGTGGTGGAGCAGCTGGGTCTGAGCTGACTCAGGTGAGAGATGAAGGGCCTTGGTCTGCTCCTGGCAAGAGCCTCCAGTGGGATGCTAGCAGGGTCCAGCCCTGGGGAGTGTTCGAGGCTCAAGGGCAAGGGGCAGTTGGGTATCACTGCCCTGAGATCCCCTTGTCACCCTGTGATGACAGAGCTCTTGGGGATGGCTGCCCCCCTGTGGGCTGTCCCCAAGGGACCCTGCCCTGCAACAGCTCCGGTTGCTGCAGGCACTTCCCAGTGTAATTGAGGGGCTTTCTGATTGCAGGGCCCTCTGCTGTGCCACTGGCCTTTCCTGACACTGAGGTGCCCCCTTAGCCCCCGCTGGCATCCAGGGCCAGCAGTGGATCCAGCTGTGCTCCCTGAGTGAGTACTACGACACCAGGGACAGAGAAGGACCCAACGTGCTGTGGGCAGAGTAGATGAGAGGAGGGCTGGTGCATAGCCCAGCCACCCTGATGGAGCAGGCAGAGGCTAAGGGGAGCCAGGGACCTGCCGACCAAGGAGCAGGACAGGAGATCACAGAATCAGTTAGATTGGAAAAGATCTTTGAGGTCATTGAGTCCAGCCTTTACTGCAGGGAACCTCACTGCCAGAGTACGTGGCCATTCAGGACACCCGCAGATCCCTCTTAGCAGCACCAGGGCCAGAGCTTTGTGACTGCCTTCCCTGGCACCTCCCTGGAGGCAGGGCTCCCGCTCCCCACATGGCTCTGCCTTCGCTCCCTCTACCAATTTTATCTCCCCTGCCAACCACTGTGGTGGAAAATGGCTTCTCCTGCTGCATCTCAGATGGCTCCAGGCCATGTCAGCATGGCAGTTGGGAGAACAGGAGAACAGAGGCTTGAAGAAAATATTTGCATCATTTGTGTCTTCCCTAGGATGCCCTGTCCTTCTTCCATGCTGTTGGTCAGATAGGCCAAATAGAATGATCTTGGAGAAGGTTCCCCAGTCTCCTTGTCTGGCACCCAGCATTAATCACTGTTGCAGTGAGGGACACCAGTGAAGTCACACTTGACATCTGTCACCCCAGATACCATTTCCTGCAGGTCATCAACAGGCTCTATTCCTACCCTGTGCCTGATAGAGCAGTTTCAAAAACCATGCCTGCAACAGACGCATAGAGGTCTTCCTAAAGGTGGGGGTTGCGGTTAACTGGAGCTGTGCCAAGGATCAGATGTCCTGCTTGGAGCAGAGCTCAGGCCAGGACAGGTCATTTCTTGGCAGGCACCTTGGGAGCAGGCTGTCAAAAAAGGGGTCTAGTTTTGCTTGGGGAGTCAGCTGGATCTCTGGAGGCATCACCCTGACACTTGATGGGCATAGAGCCCAGTGAGTTGGTGCAGTCCATGGCATCCCTCGTGCCACCAGACACATGCCTGGACGTGCCCCTGGCATGTCTCTTGATTCCCTGTACCCTTCCCATGCTCTCATTTCTCCCTGCTGTCTCTTACCCCAGGTCTGACAAGGCTTCCCTATGCTCTGTCAGCAGATGCCATCACAAGAGTTGACTACAATGTTCTAGAAGCTCTATCTCTTCTCAGGCCACTGATCTCCTGCCATAGTGAGACTCTTCTTCTCACACCTTGTAGCTGCCTTTTGTCTGTGCCCCAAACCGGTACCTTAGCCAGCAGGAAGGAGTAGGGAGAAATCCCCCACCTATCTTGGGCTCCAGAGCTCATGGCTAGTTCCAGAGGTCTTGTGTGCTGATAGCTGATAGACCCACCCCCAGCTGTCTGATGGTATGCAAGGAATTCATTTCAGTAGCTTATGACTCTGCAGCTTATTGGTCTGATGTTCTTCACAAGAAAAAAAAAATAATACACAGAGAGCAAAAATGTTTGAATTTGAGGGTGATATAGCAGAACACTCAAGGCCAGTGCAGCCCAGCTCCTGAGAGAAGGAAAGAAAAAGGAGAAGGGAAGGAGAAAGGGAAGGAGAAAGGGGACAAGAACAGCTCTGCAGAAACACAGCAAATCTCCAAATCAGTCCCTGGTGCCCGCTCTGCTAGGCAAATACAGCCAGACCTGGAATAAAACATCCTCAGTCTTCTGCCCTCCCTCCCTTTTGGGGCCTCCAAACAACCCCAAATTAAGCAAACTCATCCCAGGGAGCAGCAGACACCTCGCTCTGGAGCAGCATAAGCAGGGATGGTTAGTGTCTCTATTGTTTGCACACAGAGCATGTCCCCAGTTGGACAGAGATGATCTGTCACCCCCACAGTCAATTCTGCCCTGTCCCTGGCTTTACCAGTTGTCCAATAAAGGGATTTTTGCAGCAGACACCCTGCTCCTCTGCCTCCAGCCCGTGGTAGGTGGGCATTATGCTGCCTCGGGAGGATGCAGAGCAGATGGAAGGGGAGAAATTTTCAGGAGCTCAGGGACAAAGTGACACCTGTCTTTGGGACAGCCTGGGCAGACATGCTCCTTGTTCAGGAGGCAGATTCCCCCATTCCCCAATTCTTACATTGCCCCAGGCATAGAGCAAGGATGCAATTTCCCCTGGGAGCCAAGAAACATCTTCTAATTTATGTCTCACATGCACTGCTCCCACAGCTTATCACATTAGGGCCCAGTCCAGCTGTCACCTCCCACCAGCATCCCTGCTGCCAACTGAGAACCCCCTCCTATGCCCCCCACACATGCCCTGCCCTCCATCACCACATCCAACCCCTGTTCTGCCTTGGCATGGATTCAGCTTTATTGCACATTCTACAAAATCACAGCCAGATCCATGGAAGGGTCTGGCAGCAGGAAAATAAGAGAGTCCTCCTGCCCCCTCCATGCGCCTGACACCCCAGAGCAGGCAGGACAGTGACCTGAGCCAGTGCCACCCCACGCCCCTGCAAGGTGGCGGGAGATCTCTGTAGGATGCAGGTGCCCCTCTGCTCTGGCAGCAGGAGAACTAAGATGAGAGAAAGTCTTGCAGGCAGGATCAGACTGCAGTGAGGGCAGCCAGTCCCACCTGAGCCCATCCTCAGAGCCCAAGCCCTGCGTCATTGCCCAGAGCTCCTCAGGACCCACACGGTCCTTGCAGAAACTCCGGTCCCCAGTGCTACAGCTGTGGCAGGAAACTGAGGACAGCAGTGATGAATTCTTCAAATTTATCCTGATGGACTATGTGGCCTGCACCTTTAATGTACTGGATCTCTGCCTTGGGGAAGAGGCGTTGGATCTCTGGGTAGTCTCTGGAGCTGCAGGACAAGGGAACATGTCATGACCAGAGGGCCCTCCTGGTGTCTTCCCTCACCCTCCCCAAGCAGAGGATGATCCCAGGTAGGACTCCTCCCCTGCTGGGAAAGCCCAGGGGGCCCCCAGGTTCCCCCTCCCTCCAGTGTGTCAGTGTCACCAGTTGCTGGTGACGGAAGAATCCTGGTTGCTGGACCTTCCCCATCCTGGGGGCTCCTCCCACCCTTGGCAGCTGCAAAGAGCACAAAAGGTCAAACCACTGACCTGGAACCACTTCTCTCCAGTCTCACCTGATATAGGGAGAGTTGGACCCTCCCAAGAAGAGTGCAGGACCAGGATACGGCTTGTGGAATACAGGGAAGTTAATGATATCTTCCAGGTGCTGGGAAATAGCCTCCAGGTTCACCCGCCACACGTAGCGTCCCTCCACCTCCACCAGGTTGGTGAGGAGGAACTGTCTCAGCTGTGGGAGCTGAGATTATGCACTCTTCAGTAACAGCAACAAAGCAGGATGTCCTGGCACCTCCATCCTCCCCCGTCTCCCATGGGATTTCCTACCTTGACCACAGGCTGCAGCTGCTCATCTGCCAGCTGGCGTGCTGCTGAGCGGGACAGCTCTGGCGGGACCTTCACCTCCTTCATGGCTGAGATGTAGGCAGAGAATTCAGACACGGGGGCGGTTGAGCCAGGACCAATGTCTACAGAGATAAGGCGCTCCACCAGGTCTGGCTGGAGACACAAGCAGAGCAGATCAGATCAGATGCCAGGATCTCCCAAGATCTCCCCAGTGGCAGTGGGCACAGGGCTCCACTCCCAGTCAGATTCCCTGGAAGCTCTTAGCTCCCTCCTGTCTCAGCAGAGACCTCCATGAGCCCTTCACAGAGTCCTTGTGCTCAGCACAGATCTCCAAGCTCCCTCAATTGGTGTGGGAGGGACAGGGCAAAGCATGGGCTGGTGGACATAAATTTGTTCCTGCTCCCGTAGCCTGGTTTACAGCTCTGTGTGGGACAGCACCTACCCCAATACAGACAAGTCCCTGTGGAGATAGGGGAAAGGCTGGCACCGGTGAACAGTCTCAGAAGGTGCCATCCCCTCCCTACAGCCCCCCCCAGAACTTCCTGAGCCTGTGACCCCACTCCCACCTCCATGCCTGCTGACCTGCTGCAAGGCCAGCGTCATGGCTGTCTTGCCCCCCATGCTGTGTCCCACAAGGATGCACTTGGTGATGCCCAGGCGGCTCAGGAGGTGCTGCACATCCATGCTCATGGCTTCATATGTCATCACGGGGCTGTGGGGGCTGCTACCATGGTTCCTGGCATCCACTGTCAGCACCTGCCTGGGCAGGGTTAGCATGTCACCCCAGGCACTGCCCACCATGACCCCAGACTCCTCCCTGTGTGCTGCGCCTCCCCACACCCCTTGAGTCTCACCTTGCCGCTACCACGGCGCACCAATGTCTTGGCCACTGTCTGGAAGTTGCCATGGCTGCCAAAGAGCCCGTGGAGCAGGACGAGGGGTAGCCGATCCCTGCAACCCTCCACCTCCACATGGGCCAGGGGCACTGCACTGCAGGGAGACAGGCATGGGGTATGGCCAGAGGGGCAGGGGACGAGCGAGCCCTGCCCCTCTGCCCAGCCCTGGTGAGGCACATTTGGAGTGTTGGGTCCAGTGCTGGGCTCCTCAGAGGAAGGGAGACACAGAGCTCCTGGAGCGGGGCCAGCACAGGCTGTGAGGATGAGGAGGGACTGGAGCATCTCCGTGCCCAGGCAAGGCTGGGGGAGCTGGGGCTGCTGAGCTGGAGAGGAGCCCCAGCTGAGAGGAGCCCCAGCCCTGGGTGTCCCTGTGTGCAGGGAGGGGCAGAGCAGGGCCCAGGCTCTGCTCCGGGGGCCCAGCAGTGGCACCAGAGCCACGAGCAGGGACTGAGCCCAGCAATTCCCCCTGCACAGGAGGCAGAACTTCTGCCCTGGCCAGTGCCCAGCCCTGAACAGGCTGCCCAGGGAGGGGCTGGAGTGTCCCTGAGCGGGGATATTGCAGAGCCCTCTGGACACAATCCTGTGTTCTGTGCTCTGGGATGGCCCTGCCTGAGCTGGGAGGTGGCACCAGCAACCCTCTCTAGTCCGCTCCGGCCTGGGATTCCGTGAGAGCGTGCTCAGGACTGGGCCAAGGGCAGGCGGGAAACGGGGCGTGACCAGAGCACCGCCCGTGTGGGGAACATCGGTGCAAGGG
>VXBU01004382.1:0-45969 GCA_013400315.1 Bombycilla garrulus | reverse complement strand
CAGACACAGACACACACAGAGACCACACACACACACACACACACACACCCACACACACAGACAGGTACAGACACACACAGACACTACACACACACACACACACACACACACACACAAACACACAGACAGGTACAGGCACACACACACACTACACACACACTACACACACACACACACCCCCAAACACACAGATAGGTACAGGCACACACACACATCCCAGCCACACACACCACAAACACACAGAGAGGTACAGGTCCACAAACCACACACACACACACACACACACACAAACACACAGCCCCTCTGCCAGCAGCAATGCCCCAGCATGCAGCCGCACACACAAACACATAGACACGCAGACACACAGACACACAGACTCAGACACACAGACAGACACACAGAGACTGATAGACACAGGTACTCAAAGACAGATTCCCAGCCTCTCAGACACATGCAAACTCACGGACACATAGATTCAGGCAGACACACACACACAGGCTCACAGACAGACTGAGACTCACAGATACTCACAGAGACTCAGACTCACACATACAGACTGACACAGAGGCAGAGGTGAACAGGCACATTCAGGTGCACACATCCACACCCTCCCCCGGTGCACACATGGCTGCAGGGCTGTGGGCAGGGGTTCCCCTGGCAGGGCTCTGGGGCAGGAGAGGACCCCAGGTAGGGCTGTAGGGTGTGGGGATACCCCAGGCAGAGCTTTGAGGCAGGGTTATACTTCAGACAGGGCTCTGGGGAAGTGGGGTGGCAGTCCATACAGGGCTGTGGGGCACAGGAGTAGGGGCAGGGTTATACTCCCACGTCTGTGGAACAAGGGGAATACTCAATACCAGGGCATGGGGCGGGAGAGATAACCCATGTAGGAGTGAGAGCTAGGAGGGAGGAATACCTCTGGATAGGGATATGGGACAGGAAGTATACCTCAAGTAGGATTGTGGGGCAGGGGAAGAGTGGGATACTTGAAGCAGGTGTATGGGGTAGGAGCTACAGGGGCAGAGCTGGGGTGGGGCAGGGCAGTGAAGCACTGCAGCCCCTGACCCTGCAATCAGAGCCCCACACACGGCGTCCCCACTTTGTCATCCCAAATTGCCCAAAGTACAGGCTTTGTCCAGTGTCGTGCCAGCCTGGGGCAGCTTCTGCCGCCTGACTCACGATGGAGGAAGGGGCAAATCACCGGGGTTTCGGGGTGCTGGCCAGCCACAGCAGGACACATTCTTGTGGTGAGCAAACCAGCTCACTGGTGTTTACTGAGGAGCTGAGCAGGACCAGAGTCCCTGCGAGATTCCTGGGAGCACCCCCATGCCAACTTCTGCATGTCCCTCCCCTGTGCGGTCCCTCTGCATTGCCGAACAGCTGGGGAAGGATGAGGAGTATCCAAGGCCCTCGGGATGGGGACAAAGTTTGGTGGCAGCAGGAACTCAGTGGTGACACGGGGACAGGTTTGCTCCACTGTGATGCAGAGATCCCGAACAAATATCAGACCACGGGAGGTCACGGGAGCATCACGGGTTTGGTGTCCCCAAAGGAAGGACAACTGCGCTGACAGGGGGGACACCCACTGCAGCATCCCCCATCCACGCACCCAGCATCCGGCAGCACCCTGGGGGTGCGCAGGAGGTGACGGCAGAAACCGCCCCGGGCACCGCGGAGCCGCGTCCCACTCACGAGCGCGGCGGGGTTGGGGTGTTCCCCGCCGTTGCGGTCGGGAGTGCCGGCGCTTTTTCCCCCGGGGCGGCGGGGCCGGGGCGGTAAATGCCGCCTCGGCTGCTTATATTTCAGGCGCGGGGCTGCTGGCTCTGCCCCGGCCAGGGCACACAGGCAGCCCATTGTTGGAGCCCCTTCGGCGCGGCGGGAGCAGGTGAGGCGGCTCCTGGCATCAATGGCAGCTCTGTCTGCCGGCGGGGCGGGGAGGGGGCTGAGGCAAACGGCGGCTGGGGGCGGCGGGGGGTATAGACCAGCGGGATGTGGCAGGGGGCTGGTGGCTCGCGTGGGGATGCTCGGCCATGCCTGAGGCATCCCCACCCCGACAGCTCTCATCGCCTTCCCCAGGGCTTTGCCGTGGCATCCCGCTTCCTCTGAGCATCGCCGGTGGGGACGCCCCCATCGTACCGCCCGTGACCCCCTTCTTGATCCATCATCTCCCTCATCCCTTCTCCAACCACCTTGGCAGCGCTTAGGGGTGTTTCCCCCGTTGGAAGTCACTTGTTGCTCAAAAACTGGACAGAGTTTTGACTTTCAGAGCTAATTCAGGCCGAAGGTCCCTTCTCTCCCCGCAGGGATCCCGCAGGTCCCGGCGCACGGCTCTTCTCACGATAAGACTTTGCTTTCCCATAGCGAGAAACAACCTGAGTGTGCATATTTGAGTCGGTCGAAGGGGTTTATGTTGGGCAAGGACGTTTTTTGGGAACATTCAGTCTCCAGGCTGTCAGTAACTAATCCTCAGCCTCCGGCGGGGAGAGCCTGCCCAACTCCTTACAGGCTGAACGGGAGGGTTGCTGGCCGTGCCTCGCTCGGCAGATGTGAAGCCAGAGATCCCGGTGGATCGTTGTTTGCTGCCAAGTCTCGCTTGCCTTTTGAGACCTTGAGGTAGCTGGGTTGGTGGGTCCATGTGTGGGTCCTGGGGGATGAGGGGCTCTCTGCTCAGTGGTGTGGGGTATGTGAGGTGGGACCTGTGTCCTGGGTGGGGGTGTCCCCAAGCCCCTTTTTGCAGGAGATTCACGCCCCAAGCCCTCTTTCTGCAGGGTGCCCTCTGCCCTGAGCAAGGTCGGGGTGACAGAGTCTCTGCTGTACACCCAGCAGTGCCTGGCACTGTGGTGACACTGCATTTAATGTCACCTCCCTGCCTGGGAATGGCCTCACTGCCCAGCCGAGGGGCTGCAGTGTCCCCATGCTGATGAACCCAGTACAAGTGTCAGAAGGTGTTTCCTGATAGATGTGCCAGGATAGGAGCTCTGCCCTCACCAACCCTCTTAGTGCAGTGTAACAGGGATGGGAACCCAGGCTCTTGCATGTCCTTCAAATCCCTCTGGATTTGTGGCAGGGCATCCACACCTGTCTGGGTGCTGGGGCAGGTGCTGGGTGGTGAAGGCTCGGGATGGGTTGAGTGTGTTGAGCAGCCTGTTTTGGGGTGGAGGAGCTCCCTGCTGAGCCAGTGGGCTGTGGTCCCACCAGGACATGTACCTGTGCCATGGCTCCTTGCAGGCAACACTGGGGAAAATCTGGGACTAGGGTTCTGCAAGATGCATTGAGAATGAACACTGGGACAGGGGTGTGGGGCTGGTATCCATGGAGTGGTTGACCTGGATGGCATGTCCTGAGGCCCTTGGTGATCCCACCTGAACTGCACCACCATCCTCGGGCTCCAAGGGCTCTGGGGTTGGCTGCTGCTCCTCCATGCTGAGCCGGTGTGTATCGGTCCTGCTGTGCAGCAGTGCTGGGGACAAGGGGCTGGCACTTCTGTCCGGGTGGGTGTGTCACTGGGGAATGTGGGGAAGGGCACAGGGGCTGCCCCTGCGTGGCAGCTGCTAGGTGGAATATATGTCACGTTCCAGCATTAATTACAGTAATTGGCTGTCAGAGGCCTTGCTGGTGCCTGCTCTGCCTCGGAGGGAGAGTATGAGCAGCTCAAGCTTTGAGGCGCTGCACAGGGGGGAGTCTCTGTCCCCACCTTGCCATTTGTCCCCAGCCCAGAGACACGTCCTCACGTGTCTGTGGGGACGCGGCCCCTTGTGAGCCGCACACACACGTGGGCGTGTCCCTCTCTCCAACCCCAAATAATGCGGTGGTTACAGCAAACGGCTGGGAGGTGAAAGCCTCGGGCAGAGTCTAGCCCTGGCAGGGATACTCTGGAGCCTTGTAGATTAAAGGGAGCCCCTGACCACAAGGCTCTGGCCGCAGGGTGGACACACTGGTATGAGAACAATGCAGGTGTTCCAGCAGGACAGAGGGACAGAGCCTGGGCAGCTCCTCTGGCACAAGTCAAGCAGGCAGGATGGACCCTGACCATCCCCTTAGGCTGCGGTCTGCTCTGAGACATAGGTGTCCCCAGGCATTCTCCTGGCACTGCAGTGGCAAGCCTGGCACTGCAGTGACAGGCTTGTCCCACCACTCTGGGACATGATGCCCAGGGACATGCTGGCACAAGCAGCAGCAGATCCAGAGTCCATCTCACCAAGCAATAAGCACAAATGGTTGGATCGTGATGGTAACCCCAGTGCTTGGGAAAACTAAGGTTATCTCAGTGCCTCTTATCTTTTCCAAAGGCCCAGGATTAAGCTGGGGTGATGAAACAGTGCAATGTCTGTCTGTCTGTCTGTCTGTCTGTCTGTGTGTGCCGTCTGTCAGGTGTCGTGCTGTGCCTGTGCAGGGGCTTGGAGGGAGCAGGGAGGGGGCTTGTGTGAGAGTCATGGATTAAAGGAGGACAGGTCAGCATCAGTATGGCATCAGTGTTGGCATTGGCATTGGCATCAGCTCTGGGATCAATGGGTATGGAACTGGGGCAGCTCAAGGCTACATCTGCCCCTCACAGCCCCACCATGCAGACAGTGGACAAGGGCAGAGCTGGGGCTGAGGGTGACTGTGTGAAACCTGGCTTGGCACTGGAGCACAGGTGAGCTGGGTTTGGGGTCTTCCCCCCCTGTTGCCCCAGGCAGTGCCATCTCTCCTTCAGGGGGAACTGGCAGCTGCTCCAACCAGTTTATGGGTCTAGGCGGTGACACCTCCTGCCTGAGGACTAATGGAGGGCTGGGAAGTGCTGGTATGGACGCCAAGGAGCAAACAAGAGCTGCTTGTGTTCTGCCGGGCACTGAGCCCAGCAGATGGAGGGGACAATGTTCTGCTCCCCAGGCATGGGGCCATGGGGGGCCAGAGGCTGGGCTGATGTTGGAGCAGTCACCATGAGCTGTAGGGAAATTGAGGCATGAAGGCACGAAGGGACCCTGTCTGAGTCATGGGGCAGAGGTTTCTGGCAGTGATGGCAGAGATATCCCAGCACCTGGACCCTGGCTCTTCCCCTTCTCATCCTGGGCTGAGCCCCAGCACTGCCCTGGGCATGTCCTGCCTGCCTGCAGCAATGGGATGCACTCCTGCACCTGGGTGGCCTGATCCCCATCCCCTGTATCGTCCTCTGTGGGAGCAACTGGGATATTAAGTGTCGTCGCTGCAGGGAGAAATACAAGTGGAAGAATCCCGGGAAACTGGTTCTACCCCTCCGTCCGGTGCCGGCGGCAGGCCGGCGGCTGCGGCTGTGCTCCTCCCTCGGCAAAGGCATATAATGCCTGCCATGGTCCCCGCAGCCGGCACTGCACAGCGTGAGGCGGGCAGGAGAGCAGGCAGCGAGCGATGGCCTCCATGGGGATGCAGGTGCTGGGCATCGCCCTCTCTGTCATCGGCTGGTTGGCTTCCATTCTCTGCTGCGCATTGCCCATGTGGCGGGAGACGGCTTTTGTCGGGAACAACATCGTGGTGGCGCAGATCATCTGGGAAGGGCTGTGGATGAGCTGCGTGGTGCAGAGCACGGGGCAGATGCAGTGCAAGGTGTATGACTCGTTGCTGGCCCTGCCGCAGGACCTGCAAGCCGCCCGTGCCATGGTGGTGGTGGCCATCGCCCTGGCCATCCTGGGCACCCTGCTGGCTGTCACCGGCGGCAAGTGCACCAATTGTGTGGAGGACGACACCGCCAAAGCCAAGGTCATGATCCTTTCCGGCATCATCTTCATCGTTGCCAGTATCCTCATCCTCATCCCCATCTCTTGGTCAGCCAACAGCATTATCCAGGACTTCTACAACCCACTGGTCTCTGACTCACAGAAGCGGGACCTGGGCTCGTCCCTCTACGTGGGCTGGGCGGCCTCGGTGCTCCTGCTGCTGGGGGGGGGGATCCTGTGCTGCACCTGCCCCCCTCGTGGAGAGAAGCCTTACTCCGCGAAATTCACGGCTGCTCGCTCACTGCCAGCCAGCAACTACGTGTAGGAGCAGCCGCGCTTGCCTGGATCCCCCGGCCGCTCCAGGGCACGGAGACCTCCCGAGACACGCAACCTCCCCGGCTAGGCTAGGACTGGCCGGGTGCCGGGGCGGTGAGAGGGAAGGCAGACAAAGCCGCCTTTGTTCCACCGGGATTGAAGCCGGCACTTTAATCTCGGTTGAGATAGAGAACAAGGACATCCTGTCGTGGCTGCCCGCGGTGGGGGTCCAGTTCCCCCCGGAGCGTCCAGCTGAGGCATCTTCTCCGAGACATCACCTGATCTTCTCCTCGAGTATTTCCTGGCTGCCGGTGTCGGGGTGTGCCATGTGGTGATAGAGCTTCCAAGAGCCCGTCCCACGGGCGGCACAGGGCTCTCTTTCCTCGCGCGAAGCTCCCCTGGACATGTCTGTCCCTCGGGGTGGGTGGCGGTGTCGGTGCTGGTAGAGCCAGCGAGCCTGGCCCACGTGGTCACAGGGACGTGGTGGCTCTGCAAAACCCTGCAGGGTCTTGAGGGGTGACAGGGGCTCTCACCTACCTGTTCCCTAAATTTTGACTTTGACCTACTTTCGGGGCTCGGAGCGGCCGTACAGAGTGTGACTTCTCGCGGCAGCTCCCCAGGGTGGGTGCATCATTATCCTGGGAGTGGGAAGGCAGCGGCCGGGCTGGGAAAACCGGTCGGGGAAGCGGGACTGGAGCGAGACTGTGCCCCCGCATGGTGGGAGGCTACTCTCAGATCCGACCCCATCCATCACTCCTCAGTGGGGTGCCCGGGACCGGGAGTGGGGTCTCAGGTGCTCCTGGCTGTGCTGCCATCCCTCCCCGTGTCCAGCCTTCCCGCATTAAACGGCAGCTGCTCAGACCCCGCTGTACCTCGTGTTCTTTACCCTCTTCAACACCCGCCTCGGTGCTAGGACAGCCCGGTGGTCCTGTGCCCTGGGCTCCCCTGCCCGTGAGAGACCACCCAAATCTGTTCTTCGGAGCCTCCTGAGATCCCCGCCGCCTGTTCCAGCCCTGGCATCACTCGCCGCTCCCCTCCCGGGGCCACCACGGGACAGCGGCTGCTTCCACGGCACAAAGCCTTGGAGGCGCCGGACGGGGTGTCGGGGCTGTCCCACGCCTGTCCCACTCCTGACCCGCCGTGATCTTCCCACCCGAGCAGGAGGAAGGTGGCGGGCGCCGGCCGGGGCGAGTCGGGGCGCGCTGGCCCCGGGGCCACCCCACAATCCCGGCTGGGAGCGCCCCGGGACCGGCGTGGGCAGCGCCGGCTGTTTTGCCTATCTCGCTTCCGGCATGGCAAGTGCTCCTCTGGCTTGGAAACATCCTTCCTTCCCCCTTCGGGGTTTGTGGGGACGAGGGGTGACTGCAGCTGGCTCTGGGTGTCTCATCTGGATCTGAGGGCTGGAGGGCTCCCAGCTCCTCAGTCTCTTCACAGGGCACGGGAATAGCGGAAAATATGCCCGTAACCTTGTGGGGCCGGTGGCCAGGTGGAAATGTGAGCACAATGCTCTGTCGAGCATCCCGAGGGATAGATGGAGCCACCACTTGTCCCCCTGCAGGCATTCATACGGCCTGTTTTGGGTGTCTCGTGTGGCCCAGGTCCTGCTGGCTGGGGAAGGGTGCCTGGGATGGCTCCCACTATCCTGGCCCCTGCCTGCCTGCAACACGGTTGTGGGGGGGGGGCAGGGCGGGGAAGGGAAGGGAACGGGAGCTGTATTTTTGGCTCAAAGGGTCTTTCATGGCCCAGGGCTGCAAAATCCCAGTGCTGAGTGTCCATCAGGCTCCTGAGGGATAAAACGTGCTGGCTAAGGAGTGAGGATACAACAGGAGAGGAGGGGCCAGAGAAACCAAAACTGGGAAAGGGGAAATGATGGTGAAACCTCTGGCAAGAACCACAGGGTGTGCCAGGCACAACCGATACCCGCTGAACTTGGGGCCATAAAACCCTGGCTGGTCCCAGCCGCCAAGCACAGCATAGGCACCCATGTGTGAACTCTGCTCCCTGAGGGGCTGAGCTGGATTTGGGCTGAGCCAGGGCCACAGGAGTCACACGTGACCATGGTGGAGCTGCCAGTGTGCCCAGCATGTGTCCCTGTACCAACCACCCCTTTCTCAGGAGCACCACTTGTGGTGACCCCATAGCTCTTCACCACTGTTTGCACTCTTGGGGCCGCTCCCGGATGGTATCAGGGGAGGTGCTGAGCCCCAGACCTGGGATGAGGGCAAAGCTGAGCTCTGACCCGTTTCCATTCTCTCCTGGAGAGCAGATCCCAGGTCCAAAGGGCACTGCAGCATGGCTGTGAGTGTGAAGCCAAACCGGCACCAGGCAGTGCTGAGTGGTGGGGGGGGCTGTCTTCCCTGCCCATGCCCCTGACATGAGGCTCATGGCTGGGGAGGCTGAGCGCCTGTGGTGAAGTGGGATGTGGGATGGGCACTGCAGGATGGCCACCAGGGCAGGGTGTGGGGTGGGGTTTTGCACTCTGGAGCACTGGGGGATGGGCACAGCAAGCCCACCATCCTGCTCCCCAAAAACCATTTCTTCCCTGACACTTGCCATGCCCTGGGAAGGGGTGTTGGCAGAGGCTGCCCTGTGGGGACATTGCAGGGGCCAATGTGACACATGGGGGCTCCTGCACCTTGGCCTGCTTGGGGCCTGGGTCTCAGTGCCACATGTGTCCCCATCCTGTCCTGCAGCACCACCCCATTCCACTCATATCCCCATGCTGTTCTGCAGCCATTTTCACTATGGTGGGGAGCAATACATAACAGATGAAACCCAAGCTGTCCCTGGCCGTGGGCTGTGCCTGTGATACCTGTGCCTGTCCCCGCAGGAGCTGTCGATGGCAATGATGACAATGCAGATGGGAGGACTGATGATGGCCGCGCTGGGATGGCTGGGCTCCATCCTCACCTGTGCCCTGCCCATGTGGAAGGTGACGGCCTTCATCGGCTCCAACATCGTGGTGGCCCAGGTGTTCTGGGAAGGGCTGTGGATGAACTGTGTCTACGAGAGCACGGGGCAGATGCAGTGCAAGGCCTACGACTCCCTGCTGGAGCTCACCTCTGACCTGCAAGCTGCTCGTGCCCTGGTGGTTACCTCCATCTTCGTGGCCTTCCTCGCCTTCTTCATCGCCCTCTCGGGAGCTGACTGCACTCGCTGCGTGGATGACAATGGCACCAAGACCAGGATCTCTGCAGTGGCAGGTGTCATCTTCATCATGGCCAGCATCATGCTGCTCATCCCTGTCTCCTGGTCTGCCAACAGCATTGTCAGCAACTTCTACAACCCCATGGTGCCTGAGGCCCTCAAGAGAGAGCTGGGGGCTGCCCTCTACATCGGCTGGGCCTCTAGTGCCCTGCAGCTCTTTGGTGGGGGAGTCCTATGCTGCTCAGGATCCCAGTCCCAGCAGGACCTCTACCCCAAAAAGTACAGGGCAGTGAAAACCTGCAGCCCAATGGGCTACGCCATGAAGGACTATGTGTGAGCCACTGTGCCCAGGTGCCAGCCCAAGACAGAGCACCACTGTCCCTGTCCTGCATCCCCATGCCACACCCTGCCCCTGCACTACCTCCTCCTGCCCATCCCCATGCTGGCTGACCCCCAGCATGGTCCCCATATGTGCCCTTCCCCAGGGCAGGGACTATAAACATCCTGGTGCCACCAAGGCTGCCTGGGCTCATTTTGAATGGCGCGGTGTGGGGAGGATGGTAATAGGTTCTGGGGGTGCTGTGCCCTGGCAGCTACTGTGTTCCAGCACCTGGAACATCCCCATCTTCCCATGGGGAGCAGCAGTAGCCAGCCAGGGTGCTCTTGGTGCTCCCTGCAGGAGGAAACTGAGGCAGGGAGAGGATGTTGAGAGCTACGAGAGGCATGGGGGGACATCAGGTACTCTGAGCCACCAAGGACTGGGAGGGGGATCCCAGAGAAATGCTGAATCCCCTCTCCCAGGCTTCTGGCCATGCACCCTGAAGGGTACACATTCTCATTGCTCTGGAAACGACACACACCAGACAGACAGCACGGAAAGGGATTTATTGAACAGGCAAGTGCAGGGCTGGGGACCTGCACACAACCCCCAGCTGCCCAGGGGACAGTGTTGGAGACAAATGGGGAGGGAGCGGTAGGACAGCTACTGATGGGCACAGGGACCCCAAATCATGGGGAACAAAGCAGAAGGGTGACAAGAGCCGTGGGGAGGGTGAGTATGCAAGATGTGGGATGCCCTGGGTGAATGACAGGGACAGACACAGCCATTGCCTCACAGTGAGGAACAGCTCCTGGGTGGAAGGAAGAAACCTGTTCTCCAAGAATATGGGAACAGGATGAGCAGGAGCAGGTCTAAGGGAAGGGAAAAATTTAAAAAAAACCAAATATTCCAGCAAGATATTTGGGTAGAAAACTTCCCAAGGGAGCAGCGGAGGAGGAATTGTGGAGGCAGACCGGCAAGGAGCTGGGGAACAGGCTGGGCAGGCAGTGCTGGGTGGCTCCTGGGTGGGGAGCAGCCACCAGCTCCCCAAATCCCTTCCAAACTCATTTCCTCTCCCAGACCATTAACTACAAAGCTGTGGGAAAATGAGAGATTCAAGCAGCTATTGTGGGATGAAAGGCAGATGTGGTGCTTGGAAAGCCTCTCCAGCTGGGAGCCACCTTGGCAGCGCCGATTTGATTCTGGATGTGAAGGCTCCTGCACCTCAGGATTGGGTCAGTCCCCAGGGAGGATGAGGATGGGAGGCTCCAGGACACAGCAGGGGATCCACCTCCTACAGTCCCCAGGTAAAGACTCTGGGGGTGGGAGATGAAGAAGGATCCAGATTTTGACCATGAGAGCTGAGATGGGCAAGGTGGGGAGAAGATATCCCAGACTGGACATGCCTCAGAACAGCCATGTGAGTCTGTGAGATGTCACGGTGAGTGTTGAGATGTTGGGGTCAATACCTGAATGTCAGAGCTAAAGGTGGTGCCCAGAAGATCCTGGTGAATTCAGGAGATCCTTCCCATGCTGAGGAGCAGACAAGGGCCCCAAGCCCTTGTAAGAAGGAACCAAAGAAGGGAATGGGAAATTCCTCCAAAATACTGTCACCCCCAGCAGCTGCCCTGATGCAGGAGGGGGTCACTGGGCTCAGTTTTATAAGGGGTCAAGTGCTCACCCCCCCTCCAGAGCCACACTAGTTCTCAGCTCTCCTCGAGGTGGGGGACAGGGCACTTCTGGTAGATGTAGACCACCCCGGAGATGTAGCCGTTGCCCTGGGTGCTCTCCTCCTCGGTGGTGGCCCTCTCCCAGTGCTCCACCTCCTGGGCCAGCAACTTCTGCCAGGCTCCGCTCTGCTCCAGCTGCCCCAGCGCCGCCTCCAGCTCCGCCTTGTACCGCAGGTTCGAGGGGTTGCTCCTCGTGGTCAGGCACAGGAAGCCGCCTTCGGGACAGAAGACAGGTAACATTGACACAGGGTGTCCCTCTCAGGGGACGGTATCCCCCGGAAAGGGTAGGGACACGGGGAAGCACTGAGAGCCTGCCAGGAGTCAGCAGGCAGGGGACAGGCAGGGCAGGGAATGGGCACAGACAGGGCACAGACAGGGCAATGGGCAGACAGTACAGCAGGCAGAGATGGGCAGCACAGTGGGCCACTGGGAAGGCGATGGGCGAGATGTCGCACCTGAGCGCAGGCTGTCACACACCAGCACTGTTACTGTCATCTCCTACCTTGTCCCGCTGCCCAGACCTGGCAGGGTCAGAGATCCCGTGCCATCCCTGGCAGCAGGGACAAGGCCACGTCCCAGCTGTGCCACGGGTCCAGCGTTGAGCGGAGGACCCACATTCACCGGGGCTCGGCGTCCCATCCCACCACTCCGGGGGTCCTGGCTGGGAGGAGAAACGGCCCCCTCCTTACCCGGCTTGGTGACCCGCAGCAGCTCCGGCAGCACCGTGGTCGGCACCTGCCCCTCGCCCAGGGCCCCCACCACCGTCACGGCGTCGTAGTGCTCTGTGAGGACACGCGGTGTCACCGGGGGGACCCTGAGGTGCTCCCCTCGCCCGGTGCCGGCCCATCATCTGCGGGACGCGCGGGTGTCACCGAGGGATCCTCGGAGATCCGTCCCCTCCCATAACCCGCGGGACACGCGGGTGTCACCGAGGGGTTCCCGGAGATCCGTCTCCTCCCATAACCACCGCGGGGTCTGCCCCCTCCCGTTACCTGCGGGCGCGGGCAGCGGCTCCCTGCCCAGGACGCAGAGCCGCAGCTCTTGGTAGAGCCCGGTGTTCCGTGCCCGCTCCAGCATTCCCGCGCTGCCGTCCACGCCATGCAGGCAGCGGAACCCGCGCCGGTGGAGCTGCGGAGACAGAGGCAACGTCACCCCCGCCCCGTCCCGTCCCGTTACCCCCGGCCCGCCCCGGCCCGCCCGTACCTCCCGCGCTACGAGCCCGGTGCCACAGGCCACGTCGAGCAGCCGCGCTGCCGCGCGCGGCGCGGGGAAGGCGAAGGCGAGCGAGGCCGCGGCGAGATGCGGTGCCCGGTACTCCAGAGCCGCCACGTCCTGCGGGGACACGGCGGTCAGCGGGGACAGCCTGGCGCGGTTCCCTGGCGCTCCCGTCCCCGCTGTGTCCCCGGTACCTGCTCGTAGCGGGCGGCCCAGCCATCGTAGAGCCTCAGCCGTTCGGGCAGCGCCGCGCCCCGATGAACCGCGGCCACCCGATCCCGGACCGCCGCCGGCAGGCCCATGCCGGTACCGCTCGGTACCGTCCGGGCCAATTGACCCGCACCGGGCCCCGCCCCCGCACCCATTGAGCCGGGGGCTCCGCCCCGGCCACGCCCCCAAAGCTCATTGGCTCCGCCTCCCGCTCGCGACTCGCCCCCGGCGCCTCATTGGCTTATCGGCCCGCTCGGGACACGCCCCCAAACGCGCGTTTCCCCAGTGACCCCACCCAGGACAAGCCCCATGGAACACGCCACTCCGCCCCGGCCACGCCCATGCTCCCTTTGGCTCCGAGCTCCCGCCCCGGCCACGCCCCCGCTCTCCATTGGCCGCCGGAGCTGCCCCTCAGGGCGTTGGGAGCGACCAAGTGCTCCGGGAAGGGGGGGGGGAAGGGCCAGGCGGCCTGAGACCTGACCAAGCGTGTGAGTGGTGACCAAGTGCCCCAGGGAGGTGTCAAGTGCCTTGGGGGGATGACCAAGTCCAGGGATGGTGACATCAAATGCCCTGGGGGCGTGACACGGAATCCCCATGGGGAATGGCACCAGGAGCCCCAGGGCTACCACTGTCTCCCAGCAATGTCCGCTGGTTCTGCTTCTCTGTCACCTGTAGGGGTCAGTTCCCATTGCGTCACTCATGTCGCAGGCGCGGGAACAGTGCCCTGGACAGGTCACCTCCTGCCCGGCCCCTGGCCCCAGCCACACACGGCCCCAGTGCTGCGGTGTCACGTCCATCCTGCATCCGCATCTCTTTCCTCCTCTCCGACCGTCACCCAGTGCGGCCACCAGCCTAGCCAGCCGTGTCCCATTGTGTGTGGCAGTGACAGCTCGGGATAATCCCCGGGGAGGAGGCCACCCTCCACCGGGGCAGCTCTTCCTGGTCCTGACCTGCCCATCCCGCCCCCTCGGAGTGGGGGTCATTCTGCACTGCCCCGTGGGGACAGAGGACAGGAGTGGGCAGTGGCTGGGAAGGAGGAGGCACATCCTGGCTCCTTCGAGGAACAGGGAGTTGGAATTGATGATCCCTACTGGGTCCCTTTCAGCTCGAGGTGTGCCATGAGTGTATCACCTACATGAGGTTCGGGTTTTGCTCAGAGCGAGAAACACCCCTGAGAACCAGCGCGATGCACAGGGAGGGGCAGGATGTCACCTCCAGATCACAATTCTCTGGATGCCTCATCCACGTGCCCAACATTTGTGACGTTCCGTATCCAGCGTCCTTATCTCTCCAAGGGCTCTCCGTGAGAGGTCACTGCGGGAGTCCCCCTTTAAACCAACTTTCGGTGTCACAGCGAGGACGAGGGACAAGCTCTGGGACAAGCCACAGCTGTGCCCATCGCCCCTGGCTATTTCCAGCGGCGAAACAGACAGGTCCAGCCGCTAATTAGTGACGGATTCAGCTGCTAATTAATGACGGGAAGAAAACGCTGTGCCCTGACGGAGCCCGTGGCCGCCCCGAGGCCGTGATGGTGGCTTCATCACCTCCTCTGTGGTCCCCGTGTCCTCCTGCTTTTCTGTCTTTCCCTCCCTGGGGACCTGGCCGCGGTCACGCGCGGGCACAGCTCAGCCCCCGGCCGGGCAGTGCTGGCCGGGACCCTCGAGAGGGAGCCCTCCACCCGCGGGACGGACCCCGCGCCCGCCAGGCTCCGGAGTCGCGCCCGGGGACGCGCTTGGAGAATTCCTTGTGGAGTAGCAGAGGACAGTGCGGGATTGGGGGGCGGCGAGGGCTCGGCCCCGTGACAGCAGGGACCGTCCCACTCCCTTGAGGACACAAGGATGGCTCCCGGGCGGCGTCCGCGGGGGCTGCAGCCCTGCGACAACTCCTGCCACTGGTCATGGCCATTTTGTCCCCTCTGCTGCCACCGGCGTGGGCCCAATCCTGTCCCTCGTGCTTGGCGTCCCCGGGAGGGCTGTGGCCTCCAGCAAGGGCTCTCACAGCCTCGTCACGGTTCCCACCAATAATTGAACCTTCCTTTAAAAATACAGTGCCAGGATGCACTGCCAACACTCCCATCCCTGCTCTGCTGACCCCAGGGGCCACTGGGCCTTGCCTTCTGCAGCCTTGACCCACCCAGATCCAGCCCCGAATTTGCCGGGGCCTTTCCAAATACCCTCTTCCCGCAGCTGTCTGGCTCTTTCACAGCACAGCTGTGCAAACATCTGCACCACATGCCACCACCATGGCTCAGGGATGGCTGGGACCCAACACGGCCCAGCCAGGGTCTGCACCAGACCTGCTGCCAGCATTTGATGCCCTGGGCTGTCCCTGCTGAGGGTGGGGGACACAGGTGGCAGGAGGTTATGGAGTGTCTCATGGCTGGTGCCAGTGCGAGGCTGGACTTTGTCCTGACACGTGGCCTGGTGCTAGTGGGCTCCCACTGGGTCACAGGTCGTTCCTCTCTGATGGTGCAGTTCCTTGGGGTGCTGTCCTTGTCCCTTGCCTGGGGACAGGGGTCTGTCTGTGCCCTGATGGGGTGCTGGGATCCTGGAGCTCAGCTCAGCTGCCCTGCTAGAGTGTCCCCACCACCTCTCAAAGGGACCTGGGGGGACAAGTGCCCCCAAGGCAGGTGCTGGAGCCCCCAGAGCCTGCAGATCTCTGCTGGGACCTACCCATCCTCCCCAAGGAGCTGCTGCAGGTGTGGAAAGGTAGCTTTGGTGGGTTCCTTGCCTTCAAATCTGCCACTGAGCTGGGATAGGAATTGGGAAGGCCTAGGTCTGTGCTGGGTTTGGGCCAGGCATCTCCAGGGTGAGCAACCTGGCACCAAACCTGCCTGCAGGTTTCCCCTCTAAGCCTTCCTGGATCCCAAAGTGAAGAGTGTGGTGGCACTGGTACCCTGGGCAGGTGGGCTTGCATGGTCCAGGGTTTGTGCAGAGCAGCCCTGGCACATCCTTGGCAATTGGGGTGGGACTAATTCTGTCCAGCTGTGGTATGGATGTCCCTGGGACAAGGGGACAGATGCTTGGAGGGGGACAACTGGGGACTTGGCAGCTTCTGGCTCAGAGGACTTTGGGGACAGTCAGAGTAACTGTCTGTCTGGAGGCTGTCAGGGTCATGGGCTACATCTCTGTGCATCTGTCCTGACTGCAGTTTCTTGGTGGTGCAGGAGCCTACCAGCACCAGGGAATGTCCTCAGGGCATCCCAAGACATTCCCAGCTCTGGTAAAGGGCTCTTCATGGTCCCCTGAGATCTCTGCTGTTGTCTCCTGAGCTGGGAAAGCATGGACAACCATCCTGTGGGGCACTTGAGCCACACAAGGTGGAGGTGGAATGCTCTGCTGAGCGCAGGATTGGGCAGAGCAGGGAAGGAAAACCCTGTGGGGTGACATCCAGGTGGGGTCTGGAGAGCTCCTGTGGGAAGACAGAGGCAGGAGGGAGGTTCAGGTTGGATATTCAGAAACATTTCTTACAGAAAGGGTGGTCAGGCCCTGGCAGAGGCTGCCCAGGGCAGGGAGGAGTACCCATCCCTGGAGGGGTTTAGCAGATGTGTGGATGTGGCACTTGGGGACGTGGTGTAGTGGTGGCCTTGGCAATGCTGGGGGATTGGTTGGAATCGATGATCTTGGAGGGCTTTTCCAACCTTAATGATTCTCTGAGCTTTCTGAGGAGGTGACAGACAGCAGGACAGGGCTGGGGTGGCTGGTGGGGTTTCACCCACCCTGGGTGGGATTGCTCTGCACTCACATCCTTAGAGGACAGTGTATTTTCCTTTCCCAGCATCCAAACGTGACTGGAATCTGTCCCGTTCTCCCCTAACCCTCTTTCCTCTGGTGTTCAAGGACTATGGATTTTGCCTCCTGAACCCCACTCAGTCGCATGAGCTTGCATGGGTCGCTGGGCTCCTGCCCCACTTTTGAGTCTGTAAATCTCGGCGCTGTTGTGACGAATCGTGCCCGGAGCTGCTGTCACCAACCCTCCTGCCCTGGTCTCATCGCCCGCACGGCTCCGGGCCAGGTAACAAGGAGGGGCTGAGCTGTAAATCAGAGCTGCCGGCGCGGAGCTGGGCAGAGATCAGAGCGGGTGGCGCGGCGGGAGCAGTTCACGGAGCTGATTCAGGAGCCTCACAGGGCTGGGATGAGCTGTGCTGCCTCTAGCAGGCCACGCTGCCCATGTCCCACGAGCTCGCCAGGACCTGGGGTATTCCCTGGCTGTGGCTGTCACCCCGCAGGGCATTGGCCGTGGCTGGTGCCCGGGGCCAGCAGCAGCAAGACGTCCCTGCCATTCCCTGGCTGCTTTGCTCCTGCTTCAGTCCCAGCCTCTGCACATGGGTCGCCTGCATCTCATCCTCCCTGCAGCCCCAATGTGTGGTGCTCTCCTTCCTCCACACCCTCAGTGTGCGGTGCTTCCATCCCTCTTCCATCCCCAATCCTTGGTGCTCCTTTTCCCTGAGCTCCCAGTGTACGGACTTCACCCTCCCTTTGTGCTCCTGGTGCACAGAGCTCCACACCCCCTCTGCCCCCCCAATCCGCACCATAACAGGGACATGGTGCTCCCACACTGGTGACATTCCCATTTCTCCTTATCTGCATCCCAAATGCCAGTGGCTCCATTCACTGGGTGTGCTTGATGCCTTGAGAGGCTGACTTGGAACAGAGACTAGACTGAGCTAAGATAATATAATAGGTATTTATTAAAAGGCCTTAAAAGGATAGACTGGGGGCAGCACAAGAGCCTAGCCAGGGCTACAGACAAGATGGATCCAAAATGGTCACAAAATGGATGACCAGTCACCAGGTCTCACACTTTTAAAAGTTTTGGTCCATTTGCATATTTGAGTTAATAGTCTAACTGTAGCTTCAGGTTATGAAGTCCCATCCTTGTTTGCTCTTTCTCAGTTTGGTTGTTTATGTCTTTTGGGGCCTGAAGCTTGTAACAGTTGTCTTTGGTCTCAAGCTGGAAAAGGATTGTTTTGTCTACCTACTCTGTGAAGAGAACCTACTAATACTTAATATGATGCTCAGAGCTACACCCCTAGGCAGCACAGAATCTGAAAAATATGAAAGCTAAAACTTAAGGCATCATTTCAGTCCATTAGAGGCTTGACAAGGACATTACCTTGTCAAGCATTTATTCTAAATATTTACTAAAAATAAGTATTTAATAACAGATAAGTATCTAACAATAGTAAACAACTAACTATAGTAAATATCTAACAATAATAAATATTTAACAACAGATAAATATCTAATACTACATACTTAACAATATCTAGATATCTAATAACAGTACATATCTAGTAGTAAATATCTAATAATAGATAAATATTACATGGATAAATAAATATTTAATTATAAATAGATAAATATCTAATAGTTATAATAGTAATATGATAGTAGATAACTAACTATAATAATAATAATAATAAACAATAATAAACAGTAATAGATATCTAACAGTAGCAATGCCTTTCCCAGTCAGATATCATGCAAAGAAGAATAATGATTATTATGAATAATTTTTTAGGCACATAAGAGGAATAATTTAAAATGCATTTTCATTNGCTGACTTGGAACAGAGACTAGACTGAGCTAAGATAATATAATAGGTATTTATTAAAAGGCCTTAAAAGGATAGACTGGGGGCAGCACAAGAGCCTAGCCAGGGCTACAGACAAGATGGATCCAAAATGGTCACAAAATGGATGACCAGTCACCAGGTCTCACACTTTTAAAAGTTTTGGTCCATTTGCATATTTGAGTTAATAGTCTAACTGTAGCTTCAGGTTATGAAGTCCCATCCTTGTTTGCTCTTTCTCAGTTTGGTTGTTTATGTCTTTTGGGGCCTGAAGCTTGTAACAGTTGTCTTTGGTCTCAAGCTGGAAAAGGATTGTTTTGTCTACCTACTCTGTGAAGAGAACCTACTAATACTTAATATGATGCTCAGAGCTACACCCCTAGGCAGCACAGAATCTGAAAAATATGAAAGCTAAAACTTAAGGCATCATTTCAGTCCATTAGAGGCTTGACAAGGACATTACCTTGTCAAGCATTTATTCTAAATATTTACTAAAAATAAGTATTTAATAACAGATAAGTATCTAACAATAGTAAACAACTAACTATAGTAAATATCTAACAATAATAAATATTTAACAACAGATAAATATCTAATACTACATACTTAACAATATCTAGATATCTAATAACAGTACATATCTAGCAGTAAATATCTAATAATAGATAAATATTACATGGATAAATAAATATAAAATTCTAAATAGATAAATATCTAATAGTTATAATAGTAATATGATAGTAGATAACTAACTATAATAATAATAATAATAAACAATAATAAACAGTAATAGATATCTAACAGTAGCAATGCCTTTCCCAGTCAGATATCATGCAAAGAAGAATAATGATTATTATGAATAATTTTTTAGGCACATAAGAGGAATAATTTAAAATGCATTTTCATTTGCATCAGTCTTTGTTTTTACAGTTCTTTCAGGAGCAGAATCCTTCTTAACACCGGAATGGTGAATCTAGGGTCTTTTCCCAGCAACTTTGACTGCGGTGAGGGTGGTCAGCAGAACTTGGAATGTTCCTTTCTACTTGGCTTGTAGATCCCTTGTAGAGGTCTCACCATTTAACATAGACTCAGTCTCTAGGCTGGAAGGGATGTGCAGGTGTGTCCAGTCCTATAGGTCCAGACAGCACGATGTNGTTATGAAGTCCCATCCTTGTTTGCTCTTTCTCAGTTTGGTTGTTTATGTCTTTTGGGGCCTGAAGCTTGTAACAGTTGTCTTTGGTCTCAAGCTGGAAAAGGATTGTTTTGTCTACCTACTCTGTGAAGAGAACCTACTAATACTTAATATGATGCTCAGAGCTACACCCCTAGGCAGCACAGAATCTGAAAAATATGAAAGCTAAAACTTAAGGCATCATTTCAGTCCATTAGAGGCTTGACAAGGACATTACCTTGTCAAGCATTTATTCTAAATATTTACTAAAAATAAGTATTTAATAACAGATAAGTATCTAACAATAGTAAACAACTAACTATAGTAAATATCTAACAATAATAAATATTTAACAACAGATAAATATCTAATACTACATACTTAACAATATCTAGATATCTAATAACAGTACATATCTAGCAGTAAATATCTAATAATAGATAAATATTACATGGATAAATAAATATAAAATTCTAAATAGATAAATATCTAATAGTTATAATAGTAATATGATAGTAGATAACTAACTATAATAATAATAATAATAAACAATAATAAACAGTAATAGATATCTAACAGTAGCAATGCCTTTCCCAGTCAGATATCATGCAAAGAAGAATAATGATTATTATGAATAATTTTTTAGGCACATAAGAGGAATAATTTAAAATGCATTTTCATTTGCATCAGTCTTTGTTTTTACAGTTCTTTCAGGAGCAGAATCCTTCTTAACACCGGAATGGTGAATCTAGGGTCTTTTCCCAGCAACTTTGACTGCGGTGAGGGTGGTCAGCAGAACTTGGAATGTTCCTTTCTACTTGGCTTGTAGATCCCTTGTAGAGGTCTCACCATTTAACATAGACTCAGTCTCTAGGCTGGAAGGGATGTGCAGGTGTGTCCAGTCCTATAGGTCCAGACAGCACGATGTAATTCTGGAGCTTCTGCCAAGTGGAACCTAAATCTGTAAATCAAATTTCCCCTTCATGTGAATTTCACTGGGCATATGTGCCATATAATATTTCATAGGGACTGATGTTATCACTCTGTCTTGGTTGTATGTGGATTCTCAGCAAAGCTATAGGCAAGGCCTGGACCCATTCATGGATGTTTCCTGACAAATTTTGCTAATTTGTGTTTTGAGAGTCCCATTCATATGTTCAACTTTACCACTCACTCGAGGTCCACAAGGTGTATGCAGATCCCAAGTAATTCCCAGCTGACTGCAGTTCTTGTCTGAGCTCAGCCTCTTCCTCACCTCTGAGCAGCTCCACAAACCACATCCACACCCCCAGCTCATGGATCTCACTCCTTGTCCCCCTTCCCCCTTGTTCCCTCTTGTCTCCATTGTCACCTGCTCCTTTCCCTTGACTGAAGACTTCCCACCCTGACCATATTCAACACACCCAGAGACCTCAGGTCCCAGCCACCACATGTCCTCTGTTGCTCTGTCACCTCCTGGGCCGATCTCCTGTCCCTCACAGCCCTTTCCACAGCCAGGTGACTTCCCCAGGTGCTGCCTCCCTGTTCCCATTCCCACAGGCAGTGCCATGACATCACTGATACCTTGGCACACCTCAGGCCGGTGACTCAGTGTCTCTCCTGGGACAGCACCTCTGGAACTCATCATCCTTCGTGGAACAGCACACTCATGACTCAGTGTCCTCTGTGGAACAGCACCCTCGTGACTCAGTGTCCTCAGGTCCACCCCAGGAGCTCACTTGTTCCCACCCTGGGACACAATGTGACTCACTGGTCACATTCCTGACACTCCTAGGATTCTAGGTGTGGCTGCACCACAGCCCCCTGCAAGCCCACTCCACCGGGTCTCCAGATCCCACCGACCACCTGCCCCGGCACCAGCCTGGCTACCCAGAGCACTCTTGTGAGGCTCAGCCCCACTCCAGATCTCCTCCCCGGGACTCCCCTGTTTTGTCCCTGCATCCTGGGAAGTGACTGCCACCTCCTGGGAAGAACAAGGGACAGGCTGCGTGAGATCCAAGAGGTGGAAGTTGAAGTCAATGAAGCCCAGCTCAGTATTAAGGTGGAAACTTTCACTGGAGCAGGAATTAATGAGTGGATTAGTGGCTATAAATTAACAAAAGAATTCTTGTGACTTGTAAAAGATGACTCAGTGCTTTTGGAAAGGCTGGCTGCTCTTCAAGTGGTCTTGGTGATCCCAGGGCAGTCTGGACCTTACCTGTTGAGGTTCATCCTGATGATCCTAAAGCACTTCTGGACCTTTGGTGAGGTCAAGACACCTGAACTCTGTCTGCACAAGGGCTGAGGTGGTGTTTGGGTATCTGGATCCTAAAAAGCAGTTTGTAACTTCCTCCACAAACTCCCAACTCTATTGATATTTAGGAAGGAGGATGGGCTGCTGTGTCCAATTACTGTTATTTATTTTATCCCCAGGCTCTTAAAGTACTTCCTGGACTTCCTGTCCCTTTCTCAGGGACGTCCCTGAATCCCAGCTCTGCTGTGGGCCCAACAGATTGCCATTGGCAGGAGGGATGGAGAATCCCTATGCTGCTTCATCCCCTGCCCATCCTGCCTAAATGAGGATTTGGAGGGGGGGGGGTCCCTATAGGATAGGAGTGGAGCCAAAGAGATCAAACCATTATCACTTTCTTGAGCTGAGCTGAACCTGAGCTGAGCTTTGCCACTTCCGACTGGAACCAAATCACCAGAGTTGGATGATGTCACACATCCAGGGAAAGCAAGCTGAGAAGTTATACAAGTAATTTGGAGTGAGAGCAAGGCAGTGGGAAGGTGTCAGTGGTTGGGTGATGATGACCATGGACTGAGGGTTCCTAGAAACCTAGAAAATTTTGGGTTGTAAAGTACCTTAAAGACCAACTCGTTCCTCACCCCTGAATTCATCCATCCTAGAGCTCGATGGCATCTGTGCTTGTTTTTGAAAGTATGTCAGCCAATCACTCCTGGCTGTTGAGTCTTGCCCTCCCTGCGCTGAGCGTTTCAGCTCTGGAGGACTTTGTCAGAGGATTGCATCTTTGGATTTTGTGGCTGGGGCTGCTCCTCTGAGTGCTCTCCAGCCTATGTTGATCCAAATGACCTGGTTAGGCAGGCTAGGGGTGAGTCTCCCTGAACTGACAGTTGCAGCTGGAGGAGAGTGTGCAATGAGTCTTGGAAAAGGAGGGAGCAGAGCAGCGAAGTGAAGGCTGCGGGCTGGAGCTGCTGCATCACAGCTCCTGGGAAGCACCTGTGAGGGAGGGTCCTGCAGGAGTGCCTGCTCCTGCAGAAACAGAGTTAAGGGAGTCAGTTCAGGGACAGGCCAGGAATCTGTCAAAATGGAAATCTTGGGAATTATCTCAAGAACAAGGAGGAGGAGCCCAGACAGCAGAAACAACTTTAAATCATTTGAGACAGGGTGACAGGAGTGCCTGGGCAGAGGCAGCACAGCCTGCTGGGGATTGCTGATGGATTTCCCAGGGTCCAAAGGGAAGGTGAAGGTGACCCCTGGTGGTCTTGGTGACACATGGTGGTCCCTGTGGTTCTGGGGAGGTGTCACCATGGCTGGGTTTGGGGTGGCTGCTTGGTAACCCTCCTTTTCTACATGGAGTAGGGAGTGCAGGTAAAGTCCTCCCACAGGGCTGAACTCATCCTAGGCTGCCCTGGAGGCACAGGAAGCTTGGATAAATCCCATATTTCCAAAAGCCTGATGGCTTTTTTTGTCTTACGGCACTTTGAACAGTGGCTGAAGAAATCTCATCTGTGGATTATCTCAAGTAACAATTAAACTGGGAGCTCACATGTGTTCAAAGGGTGGGTTCAGCTCGAGTTCATGGAAGAAAAATCCCCCAGGGATTATCACAGCCAAAGGCTCAGCTCTGGCTCAGGAAGTCCATGAAAATTGCTGTAAGCTGGGAAAGTATTTGAGTCTGTGTCACCCCGTGTGGGTGCTGTGTTTCTGCTCTTGGGGATGAAGTGCCAGGGGAGCTTTGAGCACTGTTGCTGCACCCCCTCAGCACAGGGCAAGGCAGGGAACCTCCTCCTCCAGCACTTGGAAAGGCAGCTGGGAAGGACACATGTCCAACCCTTGACTGCAGGAAGGGGTTTGGTGCTGTTTCACAGGACAAAGACTTTCCTGGGACTGTTATAATGTGTGTGCAGGTGTGGTTCCCACAACACCCTTGAATCCACAGCCATGTTAGAAGCCTTGAAGAACCAAATCCAAGTGAGCCTGACTTGCTGAAGAAACGATATTTTTTAAAAAGACACCTCACAACCCACCTTGTTAAGGGAGATGCCATAAGGGAAAACTCTCAGGTTGACCCTGATGGAGAGCAGGGGCTAGAAGGGCCCCATGGAGGCTGGAGAGCAGGATCAGGATCAAGATCAGGATCAGGGTCAGGTGGAAACTGGTCTGATCAGCCTCAGGCAGAGAAGGACAATTGCTTGTGGGACAAGGATTTGGGGGGTCAAGATGGCACAAAATACCATCAGAGAAGATTTCTATGCCACGACACAGAGAATGGCTTCCCACTGCCAGAGGGCAGGGATAGATGGGATATCGGGAAGGAATTGTTCCCTGTGAGAGTGGGCAGGCCCTGGCACAGGGTGACCAGAGCAGCTGTGGCTGCCCCTGGATCCCTGGGAGAGTCCAAGGTGAGGTTGGACAGGGCTTGGAGTGCACTGTAACAGTGGGAGGTGTCCCTGGATGGGCTCTGAGATCTCTTCCAACCCAAACCACTCCATGATTCTGTGCTTCTAAACCCCCAGGTCATGCTGGTCACTCTCCACCATTTCCTGAAGCATTGGCCAGTGTAGGGGTCCTTGCTGTGACCTCCCACTTCCTGGTCAAGTGTGCAGACACCCCAGTCCCAGGTGCCTGCAGGCTCTGTGTGCAGCACAGATGCTCTGGGCCATGCCAGATCCTCTGTATTTCTTGGGCCCCAGCTCCTTGGCCATCTCGCCAGGTATGTAACTATCCCAGCTATTTCCTGCTGTACTGCAAGGGAAAATGAAAAAAATTGAATCATCCAACCTTTGGCCCTGTTTGATATAAATCCAGGCTGCAGCATTGCAGACGGATTGCGTGTGGTGGCAGCACCGCCAGCACCCCGTGCCCTGCCTGTTCCCTTTGGCAAGGGGAGCATGAGGGGCTGCCACGGACATGGCCTGAAGCCAGCTCCCATCACAGCCCAAGTGATTTATCGCCTGCATTCCTGCTCCTGACAGGCACATCCTGGGATGCTGTGCTCCTGCACTGCCTGGAGAGAGGGATGTCTGGGGCTGCTGGTGTCCCCTGGTGCTGCCCTGACCTTGGCAGAGAGGGGCAGCTCCCACCAATCCTGTGGCAGAGTCCGGGGTGAGGAGAGACCCCCCCTCATTTCCCAGGGATTCTTCATGTTTTCTGTCTCATGATGAGAGTGCCAGGGGTCCAGCATCCCAGGATTACACACAATAATCCCAAACTGGCAGACCCTGCTGCCCTGCTCTCAGGCTGGTGTGATGGGTCCTGCTCTGTGGTGAGGGTGCTAGGCTGTGCCAGGCTGGCCACCTTTGCTCACTGGGGCTGAGCTGGAGCTGCTGGGCTTGGCTGCAGGGCCTAGAGTGTGTCCTGAGAGCCTGAAACCCCGGGATGTGCAGCTCAGGGCAGCACAGCCCAGCAGCTGCTCTGCTCCTCCTCTGGGACCGTGGTCACTGAGGGGATTTGCCATGCCTTGGCTTGTCCCCAGTTGCTGATATTGGTGGGGAATGGACACGGCAGTGGAGGCAAGGCGAGCACTGGAGACATGATGGACACTGCGTTTGCTGGTATTTTGAGCTGGGAGCAGTGGTTTCCTCATGCCCAGACATCCCATGGGAAGGCCTAGCCAGGCTGGAGGCAGGGCTGTGTCTCTGCATGCTTTGAGGCTGAGGGTGGTATGTGGGACTGGGCGTTTCTCCACGTGCCTCCAGATCCCATCCTGCCAGCCCCTGGTGACGGGCTTGGTGTCCTGTTCCCTCCTGGCTGGGCCTTCAGCCTCCTGCTCATGCAGGTATCTCTGCACTTATGGAATGCAACCCAAGAGAGGGAATTGTCTCAGCTCTCCTCCTGTGGCCAGAGCTGGGAAGCACCAGGGATACATCTTCCAGGTCTCCATGGCTGCAATAAAATCTCATCTCGTCCCAAGGTGTTCTGGGAAATGCTGGGATGTGTGGGATTCCAGTCCCCTGTCTCCCCAGTCTGTGGGATCCACCCCAGGCTGGCAGTGCTCTGCAGAGCTTGGGTGCCATAAGGACCCCTCTAAAGCACCCTGAGTGCCACCACCTCCAACCAACTGGGGGCACAATGCCATGCCCCTGGCTCCCCTGGCCATGGACGAGCTCTCCAGAGCTGTGTCCAGCAGGCAGGAGCTGGTGGCTGTGGTAGGTATTTTGTTATTTTTTCATCTTTTTTCCCCCAGCGGAGCAGGCAAGCCACAATCTGGATTCCAGTTTGGCTGTAATTGTGCTGTTATCTCTCCCCCAGGGTCTGGTTTCTCTCATGTTTGGGGTCTCTGTGAGTGAATGGACGTCTCCGTTAGGGTTGTTCCAAAGCCTTCCCTGCCTCTGCCCTCTTCCACTTCTCATGCTGCTCTCACTGACCTCTGCACTTCCCTTGGCCCTGAGCTCCAAGCTCTGCAGGGCAAATGTTCTGCAGGGCAAAGCACCTGCAGTCCTGAACCTAGGTGCCCCAGCAGTCACTGTTCCCCCAGCAGGGCACTGGACACTGGCTGGGATGATGAGCAGGGGTGAGGAGGAGCTGGGGCCCAGCAGGGAAGAGCCCCTGGAGGCTGCTCTGTTTCATCTCAGCTCGCAGGGATGCAGCAGGACCAGAGGTGACAGCTATCACTTGCAACACAAGCAACGCCTGAATTTGTCCTGATGGAATTTTTTTCCCCTATGATGGTCACAAAAGGTGGGAATGAAGAAGTGGATGGGGCTTTACTCTTGGACATGTTCAGAACTTGACTGGCCCCAGGCAACATCATCACCTCAGACTTGCTGTGCTGGGGGGAGTGGGGCTGGGCCAGACACATCCACAGGGCCTCACCCACCTCGAGCACTCTGGAATTTTCTGATTGTGCACAGCCATGCTTGTGACAGTCCCTGAGGGGCTGAACGCTCTGAGAGATAGCACCAAGCAGGGCTGTAAAAGAAGGACCAAATCATGAAAGAGGTTTGCAGAAGAGGAGGGGATGAGATGCAGAATGGGTCTGCCCTGGGACCCTGACCTCCCTGCTGAGCTATGAACTGTTCACTGCAGGCTCTGGTTAAAGCTGGGACATTTCCCTGGGATGTGACTCTCATCTGGCTCCAGCACCTGATCTGGCACCAGGATGGTCCTGTCTCATGGAGCTGATGGAGCTGCACATCCTCTCCCAGGTGCCAGAGCAGGTCGTGACAGGCTGATACCAGACACAGTGCCTGGTGCCCCTGGGATGGTCCCACTGGATGGCTCCAGCATGGTGAAGACTCCTCTTCCCTCACTATTCTCTCCTGATCTCAGGGTCAATCCCCTCAGTCTGATTTGTCAGACCCTTCAGAGGATGTTCCCCATGGACCAGCCTTGGGATCCCAGGATTCAAGGGCTTCACTTTGCTGCATTCACATCTTCCTGTTTAACAGCAGCCCAGCCCCTCTGGTCCCAGTCTCCCCAGGGTTTGGGAATGGACCCTGGTCCCCTCCTAGGATGGCTAGTGGTCACATAAACCAGGACACATCCCTGTGTCCCTGGCAGTTCCCAGGCATTGCTCCACACACTGGACCAGAGCTGGTGTGACACTTCTCAGGACACTGAGATGAGTTTGGGTGCTAATCTTTGGGGCCATCAGGTCAGGCACTGAACCGAAATCCAGCTCTAATTGGCCTCTTCCAGTAATTCTTCCTGACAAAACAATTAAGTTTCTCAGGCAAGAGATGTTCTTTGCAAATGGTCTGTGCCAGATGCTTTTGCTTTTTTTATCTGTGGTATTTAAGGATCTTTTCCTAATACTCACTCATTATTTTATGAGGCACAGACTGGTTTTTCCTGCGCTTTTGAAGCTCAGTATCACACTCATGTTTGTTTGTTGTCTCAGGGCTTCCCTAACTGTATGTGAGAGGGATTTTGTTTCATAAAAAAAACCAAAACAAGACAGAAAAACACCAACCTCAACAAACCATTTTAAATAAACATTCTTGATTTGTAGAGGGCTGGGCCCTGTGAGACAGGGCAGGGAATGGGATGGGCTCCAGCCCTCCCAAGCCTTCAGAGGCTGCATGTTCTGCATTGGGACTGAGGTCAAAGCTGGAAAAACTTGCAAGGCGGGATCAAAGAGGAGGGCCCCTGCTAGACATGTGAAAAACATGAGCTAGGGGTGGCTGCGGTGGGGGCATGGGCTGGCACTGTCCACAGTGCCCCCTTCATCTCTGCCCACCCCTGGAAATCCTAAGGCTGCTGGGGGGCTCACAGTCCTTTGTCCCCTCACCTGGGAGCTTTGTGAGTCACATGACTTCCTGCCATCCACTTTTAGCGGCTCCAATTCCTCTTTTGGGGGAGCCCATCCCTCGCTTTCCCAGCCTGGACCCGCTGCGGCTGCACGAGATGTGCTGGAATTCTGAGGAGCTGCCCGTCCGTGTGCTGCCCACCCCTCCCCTTCCCGTGGCCCTGCTCCCAGCGGTGTGTGCCCCATCTCCACACCCCTCCCAGCTGCACCAGTCTCAGGGCTGGTGCTCCTGCTCCCAGGAAGGGAAGCAGCCCTGGGGAACGGTCCAGCGCTGGTTCTGTTGGGAGCAGCACTCCAGGGAGACTGGCAGCTCTTGGAAGTGGAGTATTGGAGGAACAAGAGAGCATCTGGATGGGGAGTGGTGCAGGGTGACATTAGCAGGGTTTTGGGGTGCCTCTGTGCTCTCTGTGGGGTATGTGCTGGGTATGTCCTAGTCCTCATGGTCTCTGATATCTCACCCAGTGACTCCTGCACCGCTGGCTGCTCTTACAAAGGATCTGGGCTGGTCCGGGTGTTGTTTGATCAATGAGATCCGAAATGTTGACTTGCCTGGCCTCTCAGGGGCCAGGAAGGTGTTTGGGGATGCTGGGGAGAGCAGGGTGGGGTTCTGGGGGAGAATGTCAAGGGGAGAGCACAGCTGGTGTGCAAGGTGTGGACCCAACATGAGTGGCCCCACAGCAGGTCCCAGCCCTCATCTGCCACCAATGCACCCCCACGGGGAGAGGACAAACAGCTCTGAGGAGGTGGCGACTCCCTCCTCGTGTGTGTCCATCACTCGTAGCCCGGGGGCTGTGCTGGACGGAAGGAAAACCCAGGTGTCCGCGGCTGTGGCAGGTGCTCCCGCGGCTCGGTGTGACCTCTCCCGGTGGGCTGCCGCCCAGGGATTCAGTCACTCCATAAATCTCCCTTCCTCTGCCGCGCACACCACAGCGAGGCAGCCCTGACTCAGAGCTGGGAGCGTCCAGCTGCGGCCGCTATCTCCGCGGAGGAGCCGTGTGGGGGGGTGCCAGCATTTCCAGGCGAGAGACAATCGGGCTTTATTTCCCCGCCACATAGGAAAAAGAATAAACATTCCTCGGGTTTGTTTTCAGGCTGCTTTGTGGAATAAATCTCAGACGGTTTATGCCTCCCCGGGCTTCCCGATCCCGCGGAACTGCCTGTTCTCATTGCATGAGTCACGGCGCCTGGCGGCACCTCCGAAATCCCGTGCGGTGACCGGGGGCTGCTCCATGCTGGATGTACCGTGGACAGCTGGAGCAGAGCTGCTCCACATCCATGGAGAGCTCAGCTTGGCACCAGTGTCTGTCGGGATCCACGAGCCCCCCGGACACCTCTGCAGCCTGGACAGCCCTGGTCGCCTCGTCCTCTGGACCTGGGTCCTCCTCTGAGGACCCGAGTCCGACAGCATCTTCAAGGGGCAGGGGCTGTCCCACGGGACAAGAGCTCTCCGGGAGGAGACCAGCTGGAGCCAGTGACCATTCCCATCCCCTCTGCCTCGGAGGGACGGAGATCCAAGGGATGCTATGGCCTCTGTCCTTCCGCCTGTGGGAACATCTGTCAGCGACATCCACTTGGAGTGGTGGGGTGTGGCCCCCTTCCACATGGTGCAGGAAGTTTGGCCTGATGTTGACCCTCATTCTGGAGATGTGGCTCCACGGGGAGGAGGTGCCCACACCCCTACCTTGTCTGATTCTCATGGAGGCATCCCATTGCTGTGGGAGGTGTGTTGAGAGGGAATGGTCTCCGAAACGTGGTTGGAGCCAGGTTCACACCACTGCTGATGTACCAGTTGGGTCACCTGGGGGTGGGATACAACCAGTGCTGCACTGGCACCTCATAGAGCAGCAGATCTTGGTGTGACCAACATGCAGGGATGACCCACATCACCTCCAAAGTGTGCCCAGTGCCAATGTAGCATCCAAACCTCGTCAATGGTCCTCCCACAAATGATCCCACCACAGAGGCCCAAAGCATGGTGTGGGCAGAGGGCTGACCCCAGGCTGGGTGGTGCCTGCTCTGAGTGACCTGTGCTGATGAGCTGAGCCCCTTGGAACAAGTTTGGGACATCTGAGTGTTAGAGGAGGGTATGAGGTGGGATGGAGCAGGGTAATGTCCAGTGTGTGCACAAGGTGGGATGGTGACCTCAGCCACAGCAGCACCATGCAAGAGTCCCAGAAATAGCTGGGTTCAGAAACACGAAGACTACTTGTGCTGTTGCCCAACACTTGTTGCAAATGTAGTGGCAGTTCAGTTCACTGAAACTATGGCCAGAAACAGTGCGAGTTTCGGCAAACAAACCAGCTCCAGGAATGAAGGCGGGAAGAACTTGGGGCCCAAGGCTGCCAAAAATGTGGCGAAGGATTCTGAGGTGAATAACGAATAAAAAACCCCTGCCTCAAAGGTAAAAATTTTAAGTGCCGCACAAGGAGGGAAAATGGAATGAGAAATGAATGAAATGTTGTTGCCAGGAGGGGCTGTTCAAGCCCTGGAACAGTTGAAAGGGAGGCTGGATGAGCACTGTGACCCTGGGCACCAGTGGCTCAAGGAGGTGCTCTGGCTCAGCCCAGGGGCAGGACAGGAGCTGACACATCACGGATGGCCCTGGATTCCAATGGTAGCCTTGCAGGCAGCCCTTCTCTCATTAGACAGGGTCGTTTAGGTGAAATATGATTGCAGCTTGCAGGAAAGGCTCTAGGAGGGAAAGTCATTCGCTGGAGATGCCAGGGCTGCATTGTGTAGTCAGTAGCACAACTTCTCCAGAGTTTCTACAAATCCCACAAGAACGGGTGTGTGCACAGAGCTCTGGGCATTGTCAGGGTAAGGAGTGAGTGGGCTCTGCTGGTGACAGGTGAATTCCTGGACTCAGGATGGGGGATCCAGAGGCACCAGAGAGCAGCACGGCTGTGCTTGCCTTGCCCATCAATAAACAGAGTGCTTATTTAGACATCTGAAAGAACAATTTGTTAAAGTTCGAAACAATTGCTGGCGTGACCGGCTGGGACTGTAAATTTAGAGTGGGAGGTGTTAGCAAAAACTGGGACTCGTTCAAGGACATCTCAACAGTGCCCCAAAATCCATGATTTCATATCCCAAAATAATTCTCCCAGGGAAAAAGCTGTCAGAGGTGGTTTGGATGTGTAAGTGTGGTGGCCTGCAGCTGCAGGGGGAGAACCATGCTGCCCAAGTACTGCAGCAGGTGGGAACCAGGCAGAGGCCTGGATGGCATCTGGGGCAGAGGCACGGAACTGAATGAAGGCCAAAGTATTGACTTTGTTTTGCTGCCTTGGAGAGGGCAGTGTGCCTTCCCCTCTTCCTCATCCTTCTGGCTCTGCCATGATTTCTGGAGGGGTGACTCATGCTGACAGGCCGTCACATGGTTGGGAGGATGGTGGTGTGGAGCTGAGTGGCCATCGGATGGGAAAAGAGACATTGGTGGCACGTTCTGGGACAGCAGGATGATGGCAGCTGGTGAAGACCCGGCAGAGCACTGGGAGATGCTCTCCATCCAGGGAGCGGCTCCAGCAGATCGACTGTGGACAGAGGCAGGAAAAGGCTGCAGGAGTGGTGATGGAATACCCAGGGTTGGCAATTCAAGCAGAGTCCATCTGGCCCATGGGATACTCCCACCCCTCCTGGAGGAGACAACTCCAACACAGAGAGGTTTTCTGCTGAGAGCCTGGTATGTGTCAAAACCCAAGGGTCCAATGCATGGGCTGGAGAAGGAGGAGCACCCCAGGGAGGATGAGGAACAGGGAGGCCTCCAGCAACGTGCAGAATTGCTGGTGGTAGGAGGGGAAGCCAGAGAAATCAGTTAGCTATCACTGGCTGATGGTAGCGAGAAGCTTTGAAAACATACATTTAGGATGACCAATTGAAGCCAACCCCAAATCCCAGCCTTACGTAAAACAAATGGGGCCTAATCCTAACAAGAAAACCCATCAGTGTTCAACTAATGACTCCACCCTGTGCTGGGTCAAAGCAGAGAGACACGTTCGATCCTGGCAGGGTAAAGTAATTAAATCTGTAATGAGGGAGACTAGGGTAAAGCAATTACATCTGTAACAATGCAGTCTGTGCAACCGCAAACAAACAGGCCCGGTTCACTGATACCCTGGAGCTGGGAATGAGCTGCTGGAAGAGTCCCTGAAATGCTGACACTGACATTGAACAAGTCTTGGAAAGACCGGACCATGCCGAGGACTTGGATATCTGCCATGAGCCAGGACTTGATGGCCCAGGGAGGAGGCCGTGCAGCCGGATGTGCTTGTCCACTTGTGACAGGCCCTGGTCCCAGGGGTTGGGAATGAACTGCAGGATGTAGGGTGTGGTTTGTCCCACTTACTCAAAGGAGCCTGGGAGGTGATGTCACAGTTTTTATAGGTACTTGCACATAAAGATATTTCCTGGCCGGGGACGCTTTGGGGAGTGTTGACAAATGCACTCCACGACCCACTGGCTGCAAATCTAATATAGATAAACTCAGACTTGAAACAAGCTGCAGTTTCCCACTCTTCAAGGGTCACCAGGCACTGGAGGAGATTCTGGATTCTGGGAGGATTCACCACTGCTTGGAGGTGAATCAGGCTTTTTTTTTCTGTGAGTCAGGCTCCAGGCCAGGTTGTAGGAGAAATTCTCCAGGTAAGCTTTGCTGGCAAGGACCAGATCAAGATGTTCATCCCATTCCTTTGTGGCCCTTGTGGAGAACAGGCTGGAGTGTGTACAGCTGCTTAGAATCTCAGAATCAGTGTATTACTGAGTTTGGAAAAGCCCTCTGAGTTCATCGAGTTCAACCATTCCCCAAGCACTGCCAAGGCCACCATAACCCGTGTCTCCAAGTGCCACATTAACACATCTGTTAAACCCCTTCAGGCGTAGTGACTCCACCACTGCCCTGAGCAGTTCCAATGCCTGATCACCGTTTCTGTGAAGAAGTTTTCCCCAGTATCCAGCCTGAGCCTCCCCTGGCACAGCCTGGGGTCATTTCCTCTTGTCCTGTCCCTGTTCCCAGGGAGCAGAGCTTGATTCTCACCCCTTGACTGTCCGGGCTTTACGGTAAGGGGCGCCGAGTTAAGAAAGGAACAGAGAGCTCACAGGAAAGTGGGTCCAGTTCCATGTCCAGCAGCAAAGAGCTCCTCAGACCACAGGCCACCCAAAGAGGACCATGAAACCGGGATGAGGGTGGTCATTGGATATGATGCAGGACATGGACAAGGCAGTGCAGAGGAATGGAGGTTCTTGTAGGATAGAGATCTCAGCCACCGAGGGTGACCAGACAGACAGGTGGCAGATGATGCTGGGGACAAGGGTACAGCTGGTGGCACTGACATCGTGTGTGTGTGTGCAGAAGGAGCTCACCTTGTGTGTGAGAAATATTCTCCCACCTTCCCAGGATCACCCAGAGGATGGCATGGGCAGGATCAGGATCTTTTCCCAGGACATCCAGGATGAAGTTGGATGCTTGCTGGTCTTCTGCCTGAGGGCACCCTTGAAGTCCCATCACTGCCCACTCCCTCTTCCTCTGCTCCATCCTCCCCAAACCCAAGGGAGAAAGTGCTGATTCTGTACACCTTTGTGGCTGGGTCACATTCCACCTCCACCTTCTGGGTGCCCCTTCCTGCAGGAGCTCTGGGGAAGGGGAGGGCTCTGAAGAGGCCATTTCCATGCTGGAATAATGCTGGGCATTTTGCCTGGTGCCATTTGCGCAGCTCATGCTTTGGCCGGTCCCCAGAGCCATCCAGAGCTTTGTTTCTGTGGCACTTGTTCAATGGGCAGAACAAAAATAGACCCTGAGAGGAGAGCAGATGAGAAACCACATCCTGGAGGGGAGGGGGTGTGTCAGAGCAGTGTATCTGAGCCCCAGGGCACACTTTCTGGGACGCATTGGATCTGCAGCACTGGATCTGAGGCTGACACTGAATCACCCCAGCAGTGGGGTCATGGACCTATTCCCCATTCCCTATTCCCTACACCCCTTGGGGATGGGACCAGATGGGCCTCAACTGCCAGGAGATGGTACCAGCTGCTTTGAAGCTCTGCCAAGCTCATGGGAAGATGTCCCGGCAGCACGGGAAGGGACTGTCTCTGAAGAGTTCCAAACTAGGTGGTGAACCCAGGGGACAAGTGTTGGGGAAGATTCCTTTTCTCCCAGCACTTCCCAGATTTGTGAAGGGTTCCTAGGGTGCTGGGCTGGTGGTGGCACCTGTGCTGGCGCACCCGTGTGGAGGCACCTGCCCTTGTCCCTGGATGAGGGAGCTGCGCTTGGGATGGGGCCTGGGGTGCTCTCAGTGACACCCACAGAGGCTGAGCTCCCCAGGGTTCAGGCTGCAGCACTGGGCCCCTGCCCAGCTGGGGCTCTCAGTCAGTTTCATCCCCTGCACCTCCCCAGGGAGCTCCTCCAGAGCTCCCATCCATCCCCTTCCAGCCTCGGGAGAGGTGTCCACTGCCCACTCTATCTCACTGTCTGGGAATTTCTCCTGAGACTTTGTCTGCATTTTGCTGTCCTTATTTGCACCTCTTTGGGCTCATTTATACCCTTACATCTTCTCCTCTTCCCCTTGGTGCATCCCCTTCCCTCTGCCAGCTGTGCTCAAGGTGCCTCCTGGACCTCTCTTGGTGGCCTTGGGGCCATTGTCCAGCACGGTGAGAAGGGCCATCCACCAGGAGTCCCCTCACTCCTGACCCCCCTCCCCACAGCCGATCTCTGACCCCACCTCCACCCCCAGCCAATTCCTCCCTGCCCTGCTCCATGCTGGCCAGTGGGTCCCACACCCTACAGGCTTGTCCCTGATGTGTCCCCAACTGCAGCCCTTGGTTTTGAGCCTGGTTTTAGCTTTTCATCTGTTCCTGAGCTAAGGCCAGGGCCAGATGGGTACTTGCACTCCCAAAGTAGGTGCAGCCTCTACATGTTTGCCAGTTTCTCACCCGTCCCTGCAGCTCTGGGGTAACGCACACATCTGGATTCTTTGCATCCAGCCCGCATCTGATGTGCCACTTCTGGATTCCTTGCATACAACTGCTGTCTAACAGGCTGTGTCTGGCTTCCCAGCATGTGATTCCTAGATAACAAGTCACTCCTGGATTTCCTACATGTGATTCTTGGATAACATGGCATATCTGGATTCCTTACATTCAATTCCTGGATAATATGGCACATACAGTTTCTGGCCAAGGCTGGGAGTGGAACAAGACTTTCTCTTTACAGTTTAAAGGATTTTTTTTTTTCTGGAGAAAATGAAGCTTTGACCTGAATTCCTGGCTGCCTCACAAAATCTCTCTTCTACCTCGGCTTTGGCTGCTCTTGGCTGGGAGCCTGGCTGGAAAACAAAGATCCTATCTCCCCCCACCCCCTGGGCTTTGGGACTGCTGGCAGTGGACATGCCGCCCCTCGCCAATCAGTGCTTACAATAATATTTTTCTCTAGGATTGAGCTTGGAATAACTTTGTTTTGACATAATCTGAACTAATGTCTCCCCGGCAATGACAGTAAACATTCGACAATAAGTGTCAGTGCAGCCCTGGAGCTCTGCGCAAGGGGCTCCAGCAGCTGGACATGAGGAAGAGGGGACAGGGCACAGCCTCAGGGAAGGACCTGGTGATGGCAGGGTGGACCAAAGCCCCAGAGGTACACTTCTCACCCCCCCAGCCAAATCCCTTGATTGCTCTGCAGAGAGTGATGGAAAATGCAGCCTGGGGCCATTGCTAATCATTTCCTTGGGCACCAGGAGTTATTGTGTCTGCACTGGTGGCAGCTCCAATTTAAACACTGTCACTGCACTATTAATGATCCTGGCACTTGCTGACTCCAGAGCTCAGCCTGGGACTCAGCATCAAGAATGTTTGTTGAGCCCAGCAAGAGCCACTGAGCTTCAGTCCCTGTCCTGTGCCGGTTGTGCCCTGCTTCCAGCCAGGGCTGGTATGCTCAGGGTGCCCTGTGCTGGCACATCAAGGCAGGATTTGTCCCCATGCTCTCCCTCCCAGGAGAGGGCCCTTGGTGGTCTCACCTTCATGAGTTCAAAGTATCTGGACCCGGGCATGGATCTGGACTTGGTCAGAGACCTGGACATAGGGAACTGGCTGTGAGGGACTTTGCATGGACATGAGCTTGGATGTGGACCAGGACCTGGCATTAGCCCTGGGGTGGTACACGGGCATCTGAGCTCTCCACATGTCCCAGAGCCTCTGGTCCTGCTCCTTTCCTGTTTTAATTCCTGCACTGTGTTGGTCCTGTAATCCCATCTGCCACAGGATCCCTGATCCCAAACGGACATTTCTCAAGCCTGTTGTGATTTGACTGTCCAAAGGTTGAAGCCTGGAAAGGTCTGTCTCTCTTCCTTCCCTGGAGAGCTCCATTTCCCTGCTGGTTCCCATCCATCCCAACTGCACCTCCTTGTCTCATCACATCCAGAGTGAAAACCAGTCCTGAGAGCTCCCTGCTGGTTCACTCTTGGGGACCAAGAAGATCATCCTCCCTCATCCTTCTCTCCTGTGACCCAGACATCCCTCTCTGCTGGCCTGATCCTCACAGAAGCAAACATCAGTGACTTCAACTTCAAACCCCACTGATAAGGACACCTGATGGCAGGTGACACCATCAACCCATCTCTCCCTTAGCAGGGTTTATGCTCCCTAGAAAGGCAGAGCTGCAGTGGGAGATCCACCAGGACAAGTAGGACGTCAGACTGCTAAACACAGCTTTCCTGGAGACCAGCAGGCCCATCCCTACTTCTTCCTGGGGACCATGGGTGTTCGCAGAGCTCAGGAACTGGGTGTTGTCCCAGCCTGTCTACTCAGCACTACAGCATGGAGTGTGTACAGTTCTGAACATCTCAGTTTTGAACATCTCCTGAGAGATCTGAGCTGGTCTCAGCATCCTCTCCTTGGACAGAAAGAAAGCTGGTCTCAGCATCCTCTCCTTGGACAGAAAGAAAGCTGCAGCTCCTCTGGTTTACTGTGGAAGCTCATAGGTTGGCCACATTGTTTTCTTTGATGGATGAAACCATGTGCTTGATATTGGGGCAGGGAATAGGAGCTGGGGAACAATATGTAGAAGACTTCTGAATGTCAGTGGACTGAAGCCTGGAGGATCGGAAGATGGGTGGATGCGCCTGATGTGATTGGTGCCAAGGACAGCAGGAAAAGCCTGCCTTGGGCTGTGTTTCATGCAAAGAAAGCTAAGGGGAATTGCTCAGGGTGGATACAAAAGGGGCACATCTTAGAACTGCAGATCCATGAGCTGCTCCAAGTGGTCAGGAGTTAAGAGGCCATGTCCATGCTTTGCAGAAAGGAGCTCTTCACTAGTGATGCCCCATCCCTGGAAGTGCCCGAGACGAGGTTGGAGAGGGCTTGGAGCAACCTGGGACAGTGGAAGGTGTCTGCCCATGGCAGGGAGTAAAATGGGATGACCTTTGTGGTTCTTCTAAGCAAAACCATTCCATGATTCTGTGAAGCTGCAGCATGTGTCCTGTCAGTGCATGTTCCCAGCAGGAGGAAGGCAGGAGGGGACAGGCATGCAGGGACAGTTTGAGCTAAGGTCCCTCTCATCAAGAAAATGGTGGGCTCCCAGAAAAGCCTGGAACCTGTCTGGGTGGCCTTATTCGTCCCTGTCTCCTTTTCTTTCCTCTTTGTCATGTTCTAGGAATCCTTTTATCCATGTGTTTGTTTTTCTTTCCCTCTCCTTGCAGATGCTCAGTAATTCTTTGAACATATCAGATGAGTTTGTGTATCCCTGTTCTGTGGATTCCCCACAGAGGAAAACAGGCACCTCTGGAGCAAGTTGCGTATTGGCCTGAGGTCATGTCTATGGCAGCCTGGCAAAGTCCCCCTGAAATTCCTTCTCTGAGCGTGGGGCAGGCAAGAAAAGGTGATGCTGCACATGGGAGCAGTTTCCAAAGCCAGGAGGGATGATGGGTGCTGACAGGAATAAACACTGCAACACGGAAACGATAAGGCAGAGGTGGCTTGGGAGTGCAAAAGCCTGGGGCCATGGTGGAGCCATGGACAAGTCTGGCTGTTCCTTTGGAAAAGTGTATTTGGAGACCCTCCTCCCTTGGATGCCCTGTGGAGCATCAGATGGTGACTGCGGGCTGTGGATTTTCCTGCAGATCCATCTCCCGTCTGAGGCCAGCCTGGCCCAGGAGTGTCCGAGCGTTCTCTGCCCAGGGTGAGTGTTAGACACCAAGTCCTGAGGGTGCCTCTTGTTTGATGTCTCTCTCATTCACTGTTCCCCTTAAATGTCTGACTGAAGATGTGCCCCAAAGCCAGACTCATCCCTCAGAAAGTCACAGGCACACAGGCTCTCCAAACATTGTCCTTCCATGCCCAAAACCAGACAGTCCATACTTTGTGTGCTGTGTCATTTCCCAAACCTGAGGGACAAATTTGTGATTAATCAGGCAAGGATTCTTTCCCAGTGCCCAATCCTGGCCTCCAGAGGGGTAGAGGGAACCTTCTTTGGGACGTGGGCAGCCTCACTGTACTGCTCTGCAACCCAGTCCATCTCTCACCATGACCCTTTGTCCCTCCTTCCCAACACCCAACTCATCTCCTTCCCAGGACTCCCTTCCAGGGATTTCCCTTCCAGGCAATACCCATCTCCTGCTCAGGGCAGGGACCACCTGCTCTGTGTGGATGGGGGAAGCGGTGGTCACTGTTACACGGGAAAGTAACTCTGAGGTCCCTACCAGGAGTTTTTTTGTGAAGCAGGGAAGACTTGGGGCTGTGCTGGGGCTGGGGAGATGTCAGAGGAGTGGGAGCATCACTCTGTGTGGAGAGCCAGGAGGGTGAGTGTCCCAGGGGACAACAGCAGCTGTGATCACAGGATTCCTGAGATGAGTTCGGGAGGGACCCACAGATGGACCTGGAGAGACAAGTCTAGAGCTACAGTGGGAAAGCAAAGGGAACCTCATTGTAATCCTGGCAAATGCTGGTGCAAGAGATGTTTTTGGATAAATATTTATTCTGAAGACTTCATTCTTCAAGGACTTCCACATTTTTGGTGGCAAAATACAGAGGTTCTCCTGCCTGCCATGCTGAGCAGACTCCACTGTCCCAAACAGGTGACCAAGAAGAGGAAAAGGACAGAGCTGCCATCCCTGCCACTCCGTGATCAGTCTCAGGGGTGGGACAGGCTTGGGGCTGGCCAGAGGCTTCCAGGAGCAGCTCCGTGGCCCCCTCCTTCCCATAGCCACATGGCAGCACAGGCACTGCAGCAGCCAGGGTCCCCCAGCACCCCAGCGGCCCTTCTGCAGGGCCCTTCCTCTCCTACCTTCCCGAGGGAGCAACGTGAGCAGCATCCAGCAGCTGCCTCTGCCCGAGTGCAAAGGAGGCCTGAGGACATGGATGGAGAGGGGGGAGCAGAGGGAGGCAGCACAGAGGAACAATTGAAAAGAGGAAAAAGGAAATCCTCCTGGAGCTGTGAAAGTGTTTTCCCAGACTGTCTGGCCGCTCCAATGACCTCATTCTCCGAGGTGCTCTTAATTGGGCTGGAGAACAGGACGTCCAGCCCTGCCAGGCCCTCTGCCCAGTCACCTGCACACCCCCAGTGCCCAGCAGCCCTCTCCAACCCCACCCTGTCCCTGAGGGGGTTCCCAGTGCCCGGGCTTCTTCCAGGGGTCATTAACCAGGGTTAACAAGCCCCAGATTTCCGTAAGTTCATCTCAACTGTTTATCCTGGAAACCCCCTCTGCAAAAGCACTGATACTTGCACAGATCTGGAGTGGGGGCTGGCACCAGAGTCCTGGGAAGGGAGAGAGCCTGGCCCTGAGTTCTGTGACCATCCCTGGGGTACCAGTGGCTCCTGTGATGGAAAAGGCATGAGGGACCATGCACAGAGGAGTAGGAGGCAGCTGCTGAATCTCGGGTGACTGGGCCGGGTGGAAGAAGCAGGATGGTGCATGAGGTGATAAGGAACTCACAGGGCTGCCTATGCACAAAGTTCCAAGGAGATGTCTCCTTCTGGGTCAATATTTTAACTGAGATAATGGAGGTCTGAGTAACAGATCCCCTCCAGGAGCATCTCTTCTATAAAGCTGTGGACACCAACAAAAACTTTTTTCAAATCCTTCCTTGAAGAAATTTTATGGATAGGAAGAGAAACCAGTAGAGCTTCTTTCCTGACATATATTTGCCCAATTAAAAATAAATAAATAAAATTACAGAATTACAGAATGGGATTGGGTTCCAACTTTGGGTTGGAAGATGAACTTCTTACAACCCCTTGCCATGGGCAGGGACACCTTCCACTAGCCCAGGTTGCTCCAAGCCCTTTCTGACCTGGCCCAAATCCTTAAAAGCTCCCTCATAAAGCCACTAGCTGTTGTTCAAATTTGCGTGCTTCACACATCAGGAAGGGATGAGGGACAGACACAAGATTGCATCAGCCTCACAAAATCCAAACACCAAGTAAGTGCTTGGGAGCTCTTTTATTTAGCAGAGGAATTAAAACAACGAGATCCAAAGGCTGGGAGTTAAAGCAAGGCCTGCTCAAGTGTGGATTAACACATATTTCAACACTGACCATGACTGGAACTAATTGCAGAGAGCAGAGGTTGGATTCTGCTCTGTAGGAAGCCTGGCTGTCTTTCCAGCAGAGGGGCTTAAGCCGAAAGATGTTTCTTGGCTCAATGGTCATAGGACATCACTCTCAGGCCTCTGATGTTGAAGTCATGTTCAGGTCTCATGGCCTTGAATTTGGCGCATCTGAAAGATGCCAAGCGCAGATCCGTGCCCTGCAGCTGCCTAGTGCCTCCAGAACAGTTGTCAGCTCCCATCTTCTGGGCTCTCCTTCTCTCCCAAGGCAAAGTGGGGGTATTCTTAAGGTGGGAAAAGGTTTCTGTGAGTTTTATGTTCCTATTAGAGAGGGCATTGTCAGAGCCAGGTCCCTGGTACAGGGGCTGGAGTGGGAGAGCTGAGCATGTAAAACGTGAGTGGAAGTACAAAATGTCCAAATCAGGGTTTTTTTACCTTTGTCCTTCAATAGTTAAAGGAGCTTCTATCTGACATCAGCATTGCTGATAAACACTCTCCAAAACACCAAATATCATGTACTTGTAGCTTTCTTTAAAGATAAGAGAGGGTTTCCCATGGCATTGGATACTCTGTTCCCACTCCCTCTGGGAGCCTTTATCATGGTTTTAGTTCCAGATTTGTCTGTTCCAAACTCCAAAAAGTCTTGGTATCTTGGCATGTGGTGTGTTGCTCTGGGATCTCAAATGCCAGGGACTGATAATGGCATTTTTTCTTGTGGTGGAATCTCATCAAGTTTTCCTACAGGACAGACAACAGCAAACAAATCCAAGGAGTCCTCCTGGGAGATGTTCTGTCAGCCATGAGCTGACAGCAGTTTTGGGTTGGAATTCCCATTTTGGGTTAAAGCAAGCTGCAGCATCGCTGACAGAGCTCTCAGGCCACTCACACCTGTCAGGATAATCATGGAGTTGTCCATGTCATATCCATGCAGAGCCACTGCTGTCCATGGACACAGAGTCTCATTTTCCTGTGTCCATTTTTGTTCCTGGGTGACACTTTGCAACCCCCTTGTAAGACTTCATGGAATGTTTTGGAATTAAATGCAAAACACTTGGGGTTTGCACACAAACGAGGGCAATGAAGACAAGATTTTCAGAGAAATAACAGATGCCAGCTGGTCTCAGTGCCCCCATATTTTGGGTTTTTTGCAGGATCTCTTAACCTTTTCTGTGACAGTCCTTGTGCTGTAGTTTTTGCATACCTTCTTTTAATCCTAAAATCATGGAGTTGCAAAAGCACAAAGTTGGAAAAGCCCTCTGAGATCACTGAGTACAACCACACCCTCCCTACCAAGGCCACCACTAACCATGTCCCCAGTGCCACACCCACACGTTTTTTGGAACATTTCCAGGGATGGTAACTCCACCACTTCCCCAGGGTTTTGTCAGTTGCTGTTGTCTTGTTGTCATGTCCACATTATTCTCTGGAGCTGGATAATCTCTTCCTAACCTGGAAAGCTGAGCTCTGCTCCTGCTGACCTTCAAGATATCTTTTCCTTGGTGGGTAGCGGGAGTGTTTTCTCCACAGGACTTGATTTTGCTGCAAGAGTTTTAGTTTTTTGACATTTGTTATATCTCTACCTACTTTATTTCCTACTAGTTTTGCTATTATTTCCCCTTGGAAATGGATTTAGATTAAGACTTCAAGTCCCTTTTTTTCCGAATACTGCTGTTTTTTCTTATAGGATGGCTTTAGCTGATGAGTTATGACTTCATCTCCATTTTTCAAACTACTTGGGAAGAAGCTGGTGTTAATTGTTGAGTCTTCGTGATGTCATGGGATTGTATTTGGAACAGGGCTTCCATTATGCTCTGTCTCAGCTTGAACTGCAGATTCTAAGAGTGAAATCTTGTTGTTTTGCTCTCCAAATTTGTTTTAAAAGTCTCTTGCAATGCCGATGAGTCCATCCCTTCCTTAAGGATGTCACTGAAAGCATTGCTATTAGGCAGGAGAGTACTGACCTCTGCATCTGGTTTTGTGTTGTTTTGAGACATAACTTGAGATCCAGATTCTTTGCTAATAATATCATCATCTCAGGCAGAATTTAGAGCTGGCATATTTTGTCCTAGTACTAATGTTTTAATTTTCTCTATTTCTGAATAAACAAACCAGACCTGAATATGGTATTTCTTCTCTTTCCTTTTTTTTTCCTTTCTCCAGTTTATTTTTTAGTTTAGTTGAGCCAACAACTTTACATGGGTCCAGCCCATGCTGTTACTCACCTCTCTTGCCTAATCTAGATCTGAACTAATTGGGAACAGCTTCACTTTCCCTTGATGATGCTTCATTAGTGATGTTCTTGACTCCAGCCCTGGGACACCACTCCCTCTTTCCCCTGCTCTCACCAGAGTGTTGGTGGGCAGTGGTGGTCGCCCCTGGCTGGGGAGGGGCTGGTGCTCAGCAGATGCTCTGGAGATGCTCCAGCTCTGAACAGCACAAACTCCAGCATGTGCACAGACAGGAGCCTCCCTGAGCTGAAGCTGGATGGAATTTGCCCAAAGTGGCTTGGGGAAAGCACCTGGATGGAGAACCTTTGCTTTAAAGCAGACATTCATTCCTTGGAGAGAAAAACGCAGGGGCAGGGAAGGGGCTGGTTTCACCTTGGGGGTCTGTGCTTGAGGTCAGTGTAACTGGTGCCTTTGCTGGTCTAACACAGAAGCGCTGCATGTGGCACTGACAACAGCTGCTGATGGACCCTCTAGGCTCCAGGAGAGCATCCAGGTGCCACCTACTTCATCCCCTGATGGAGGCTGGTGTGAGCAGACCCTGCCTGGCCAGCGGTCTTGGCAAGGGGAAAGGGCAGGGTGCCTAAAGAGGGCTGGTGGAGAGAAGGGCTATGCTGGGACTCTACTGGGCTGCTGGTGGATTTGTTGGGTAGGAGTGCGGCTGGGGCATGTTTTCGTTCTGCCCCACTCAGCCCCATGCCCCTCATCCTGTGGTCACCATCTCCAGGAGATGCTCTAAAAGCTGCCTGGGATCTTCCTGGCTCCTTGCTTGGTCCTGTGCAGGAATCCCATAAAAAGTGCACTGACTGCAGAGGAGGAGGATCCTGAGGTCCAGAGGGATGGCTGAAACAAATATCCAGGTCCAACAAGAGCTGGACCAGTCAGCTGTGCCCATTCCTTGCTTCCTCTCTACTCAGTCTGCTTGTGTCTCTTGTTTCTGCCCATTCCTCCCATCTGTCCCTCCAGGAGACACCTGTGGGCACTGAGGGGGTGCTGGCAGCCGTGGCATTCCTATGGCCCTGCTCAGCTTCTCAGCTGCTCAGCCAGGCTCTGCAGCCCTGGGAAAAAGGGATGAGATCCTGTGGGTCTGGAGCAAGAGTCATAGAACCAAAGATTCAGAGAATTACAGAATATCCCAAGTGGGAAGGGACCCCTGAGGATCATCCAGTCCAACCCCTATCCCTGCACAGACAGCCCATCAATCCCACCCTGTGCATCCCTGGCAGCAGTGTCCGAACACTCCTGGAGCTCTGGCAGCCTCGGCGCTGTGCCCAACACCCTCTGAGGGAAGAACTTTTACCTGATACCCAGCCATGACACAGTTCCAGCCATTCCCTGGGTCCTGTCACTGCTCACAGAGAGCAGAGATTGAAGCTGCACCTTGGGAGGAAGCTGCAGCACCCTGTGAGGTCTGACCTCTATCTCTCTTCTCCAGCTGAACATTCCAAGTAACCTCAGCCACTCCTCGTGAGGCTTCTCTCTGAGAGAGTGGGTGGGCACAGCAGCGTATCCTGGGCTGGCTCTAGTGGGGTGCAATGAAACCCCCACCGCCCCCAGCCTACCCTGCCCTGGCAGAGCGACAGCCGTGCCTCTGCTCCCAGATCTGCCCGAGCGGCTCCGGATATGCCGGTGGCTGGTGAGCAGCTGTGCGCTACTGCCGGGAGTCCTCGGAGGGGCTGTGTCCGAGGGACGCTGCCAGCACGGCCCCTGACCGGCTCAGCGTGTGGCTGGGGCACGGCGCTGGCACCCCTGACCCTCAAGCGCTGCCTGTCTGTGGGGAGCCCCTCGGGTGCGGAATGGGCTGCGCTTCCCTCCAGATGTTCCTGTGGCCCCTGACCCCCTGTTCCCTCGCAGCAGGGCCTGTCTGGGTCACAGAAGGAGACAGACGGGCTCTGAAGCTGCTGCTGTTGTGGCTGCTGGAGCTGGTAAGAGGTGGTGCCGTGCAGCCACGGCCACAGCCGGGCGGGCAGAGGGGTCCCGGGCGGCCGCTGTCTCGCACCACGGGCGGGCCATCTCTCCGGGATGTGCTGTGGGGACACGACAGCGGGAACATGCCAGCCGTGGTCTGAGCAGGGATGACGCATGGAGAGCACAATGGAGGGAGAGGAACTTTAACACAGGCAGACAGAAACAGGACAAAGGAGAACAAAGAGGAGAGGTTGGGATAGGATGTCAGGAAGAAATTCTTCCCTGTGAGGGAGGGGAGGCCCGTGCACAGGTTGCCCAGAGAAGCTGTAGCTGCCTCATCCCTGGAAGTGTCCAAGGCCAGGCTGGATGGGGCTTGGAGCAACTTGCAATAGTGGAAGGTGTCCCTGCCCATGACAAGGCATAGAACTGGATGAATTTAAGGTCTGTTCTAACACAAACCATATCATGATTCCACGATTCTCTGGTGCCAGTCCACCCCCTAGCCCATGAATGGCTAAGCACTCCCAGCTACTGCTGGGCCACTTGGCCAACTATTGCCCATGGGCAGTGTGGCACCAGGAGGGGGGGATAATCTTAGGGGTACATTCTGAGTGGCTCAGGAAGAAGCTCTGGTGTCTGAGACAGCTCAGGGACCATCAGGCTCCAGCGAAAGTCCCTTGTAGCTTCAAACCATGGGGTCCTGTGAGTAGGACAGAGAATCGTGCAGGTGGTGCCTGGGCAGAGCACGACCTCTCTACTCTGGTTCTTTCACTTCTCTTGAGCACAGGCTGCTTGCTGGGCACTGGTGTAGGTGCACCTGAGCCAGCCTAGGCTGCAGGGACTCTTTCTCTGCTTGGCGAGGACACCATGGTCCCTCCGTGCCAGAGCCAGGCTTCTGCCTATTCTCAGCCTTCACCCCCCAGCCCAGCACCCCTCTGCTGCTGCCAGCCCTGGGACCCTGATGTGACAGGGCTGTCCTTGGGCAGCCTGGAGCCAGCCCCGTGTTCCCACTCTCCACATCATTATCAAGTTCCTGCAGCCTTCCCCCCTCCCCTGCCTGTGCCCTCTGCCAGCTTGGGCCAGGATGGAGGTGCTGGCAGGTTCCCGGGTGCTGATCCTACACTGGGGATACCATTGCACCAGGGTTATTCCTGCAGACCTCTGACAAGCAGGATCAGGATCTCAGCCCTCACAACAAGCTTCTGGTGCTTTTGGAGCAGCAGAGCTGGGACACAAGGTGAGGAGGCCACTACCTGCATGAGGGGACCTTGGGGCCCAGCAGCCTTGGAAACACAATTGCCTGGAGGAGGACAGGTCTTTCCAGACTTTCCACCTTCCCATGGCCCATGCCTGGCTCTGTGGGAAGCTCTCCCTGCCTGGGAGTCACCCCGACTATCAAGAGTTGTCTGTGGATGAGAAACTGTCCAGCAGTGGATGGGACAGGATGGGCAGTGTTCAGAGGAAGAGAAGATAGGATGGGATGGGAT